>JAQHUG010000188.1:216901-230959 GCA_028555095.1 Dicrostonyx torquatus
ATAAAAGTTGGGGCAGTGTTCTGTTTTTGTCTTTGTAGGAAAATGCCCATCTTCAAAAAGTCAAGAGACCTTGGACATGTAGATGTCTAAAGAAGAAAAGATAGTTATCCAGAATCAGCAAGCAAAGAGAAATTTGACTTATGATACCAGTATCCTCTGCAGGGTAAAGTCTTACTACCTAAATATATGTATTTCCCTACTCCTCAGTATAATGGTAGTTGTGACTCACTTAAAAATTAAAGCTTGCTTTGGAATTGGACAGGGGCTCTCCTTCTCTAAATCCATAGATTTAAAACAAAAATCCAGAGTTTCTGTCTCATATCAGGAGCCACCTGGTGAGGGACAGAAGGAAGATAAAATCTAGCAACAAAGTTATCAAATTCTGCTTAAAAAACCTCTACTTCTCCCCATACCTATTTTTGCGTTTATGGTACCTTTCTATGTCTATTGGAATTAAACTTTCTGTTTTGATATGAATAATGTCTAAGCTTTCCACAGTAAACAATAAACTTTCCTATAGTAATCTTTGAAGTTTCCAGGAAGACGATGGTGCCCCACAGCAATGATTCCGCCTGGTTTCTATGATGTCATTCAGCAGATAGCACCCCTTAAAGATGAGCTTTGAACTACAAACTGCTCAGAACAATTTAAAGGTGGCTAGCTGAGATGATCCAGGCTCACAGACTACTCTAGCTAGGACTTGAGACAAGCCCTGCACTTTCTCATGGTGTATTGACTGAATGACACAGCTATCTCTCCCAGGTCTTAACAGTCAACCCAAACTTTTCTTTCAGGATCCTGTAAAGATACGGTCACCTCCAGACAGAAGGAAGTAAATTTAAGAACGTCACACCCACATTCCCAAGAGGTAGGATGGTGGTTTTTGGTTGTTCAATGGATTAGGGATATTACAGATATTATAGGATAAAAGGGTAGATTGTTGAATCTACTCTGAAAAGAAAAATGAAGGATATAGATAGGATAAGATTAAAAGATATATTATTAAATCTACTTTTAAAAAGCAACTACTAGGTTTAAATGTTTTACATTAAATTGGACTTTTGTATACAAATTTTGTATATTGATACAAATCTGAGATTAATTTTGTTAAAACATACTGTGCATACATTTCTAATCTTGTTCAAGGTATTGTACCTTTATAACTCATTTAATAATATAGTACAAATTTCTATTCTTGAAATTATTCTTTCCATCTGTTTAGAATAATAAGGAAATATAAGTTAGTAGCTAATCACCTAGTATAATCAAGCGTGTAGTCACATTAGGTATGTTTTCAAGGTCAAACGAAGATATACTTTAGATAGACAGGTCCTCTTCAAACACCTTAGAGATCTACAGAATATGGCATTTAAAATGTTTTAGTAACCTAGGTTACTCCTTTTTAAGACAATGAGACATGTCTGCTCCTGACAGGACCAATATAGTTCAGAGGAGATTATGAGCATCAAAGAAACTCCACATGGAGTTTTCTTTCTTTGTGGCAAAAGTAAACCACTGGGAAAGGAAATGGCCCTGCCTCCACTTCTGACAGTATGCTGTCCTAATTAGAAAAAGACAAAATATCCTGCTTCACAGATAGTCTGTCGGATATGCTAGGCCTGTAGGCTGAAGATGGATGCCCCAACATTGCAAAGGAACTTTGGGTGGCTGTCCATGCAGCCAGCTGTTTCTGTAATTTCTCATATTTTTTTGGAAGTCGCTTGCTTGTACTACCTGCTACTTAGTTCATGTTATTCCCGTCTTGGGTCTCTGAGGGAGTTGAAGACTAGATAGTTTTAGTTTCCCTTGTTTACCTGACACATAAAGCAAATTATGATAGAAAATAAATTAAGTACAAGACTTTGGACTCACAAGGTAGGATAAATATGAAGTATGTCCTCTTAATTTGTCAAATGCAAGTGGACTAGACATTGTTGATATATTTATTGCCTGTATATATTATATATAGTTATTATACTTATTGTATGTGATTTTTCTTATACTAGTTGTAGCTTTCTTTTTATTTTAAACAAAAAGGAGAAATGTAGCTGCATTTCACTTGTAATTTAATAAATAAAACTTGCCTGAGGAGCAGAAAAGTAAAACAACTGCACTGGCCATCCTTATAGATCAGACAACAGTAACACACACCTTTAATCCCGGTAGCCACACTAGTTTGCCATAGAAACCAGGTGGTCATGGTACATGCCTTTAATCCCAGCGCTAAAGAGAATTATGAAACTGGAGGAGACAGCTCTCAAACTCAGCCCCATTCTGAGATTCCTGGAGGCAGGATCGCCATTTTCAGGATGAAGTTGAGGTAAGAGCCAGTGACAGGCTGTTTTTCTTTTCAGATCTTTAGGTTGAACCCCAATTTCTCTCTCTGATTATTTCATTAATCATGCTTCAGTCCCCAGAATAGAGTAGAGAAACTCCTAGTCTAAAGATGACAGGGGTTTGCGCTGCGGGATTAGACATTCCTCTTCCTTGTCCTGTAGCTGGATGACTGTACAATAAAAGTTAGGAATGGCTTTAAACGGGAGCAGGAAAGAATGGATATATATCTCCTTGTAAGATTGACATGTATGATTTTTGTCTTTATTCCAATAAATAGTGCTGGTTTATTTTCTGTTTCTTTTTTTTATTCCTCATCCAAGTTTTGTTCTATGATCAGGTACCCAGTGCTTAGTTTATTCTCTGACTGAGCCCCCTTTCCAGATTTAAAGTAACTTCCTGACCCGCGTTCTTCCTCTGACATGCTTATCCCAGTCCTACTTGATAGTGTTTCTGCCCAAAAGGATGTAACCAGTTCATTCTGCTTGGCCTTTCACTGGGGGATTCAGATTTCTCATCTACTAGCTCATCCTGTCTCTCTTGGTACTATTTCAACAGGCAGTAGCAGCAACATTAATAGTGACAGCAACAATAAGAACAGTGCAACAAAATTAAGTTAGCCAGAGTGACAGGAACTGCTATACCTGCTTCACATGGTCTTATTCTATTTTCATGTCTGCACAAGAAAAAGAATATGATCACCTGCACCTTACAAATCAGGAAATTGGGGCATGACTCACTAAATACCATAGGCCACCCACCTAGTGAGAGTTAGAACGAGGATTTGCCATGAGGCTGGGGAGACTGCTCGGTGGGTAAGAGCAGATGCAGCAATGTTTGATGACATGAGTTCACCCCAAGTCCTCCCGTGAAGGAAGGAGAGAAGAGGCTCCTGCTAGATTTATACTGTCTCTGACCCCCACACTCACGCTGTAGGGTGCGTCTGCATCCCCATAAGAAAATAGATAAACATATTAAAGAAAATTAAGGATTACCAAACAAACAAACAAACAAATAAACAAAAAGTTTCACCAAGGATTTTTGAAGCCGTATGCCAAACTCAGTTTCCCATTTTATGAAGTGTGGATGAGTGGTGAGACGGGGATGAGGAGCTGAATGTGTGTCTCTTCCTGGTCTGATCTTTCCAGTCTCCTTATTTGATCTTTGTTTAAAAACATCCACAGATTATTTGACACTCTTTTCATTGAGACAAAGGTCTATGTCTTTTCTTTTGTAACCTTGGCTGATCTTAGTCACGAGTGTCCAACACTACTAAGAGCAGGATTGTGTGACTCCTAGCCTTGTCGGAGGTGATGCAGACCACATCTGGGAATGCTTAATCTTGGACCCCAGTAACATGATTGTGAGGAAGGCAAGCACTCCTATGGCCAGATCCCAGCTGAGGCCAAGCCAGCTACCAGGCAAGGAGTGAACAAGCCTTCCAGTCCCTAGCCTGTTAATTTCACCAATTGTTTTCTCTTGCTGTGGAGATAAGCTCTACCACCAAATGGTTTTGTTTAGACTGAATGTCACATTTATAAGTGAAATAAATAATAGTTATTTTTAGTCACTAAGTTTGGGGTGGCTAGTTATACACAACAAAGAACTGGGAGTGTCTGTGATCGTGGCATCCTTTGTGCATCTTACACACGGGAAATGGGCACCAGAGGTAAAGTTATTAGTTCAAGGTCACGTTATTTCTATTTCTAGCCATTGCTGCTGCTTCAAAACTTAGTAAATGTAGGAGGATATTACAAGAATTGATTGGGGTATTATTATGACAGCCCTGATTAGGAATATCTCAAAGCTGACTGAAAAGGAGATAGATATGCACTCACAATACCCACTTCGTCAGAAAGGAGCCACTGTATTTTGTGTGTTTCTAAGAAAAAAAAAAGCCAAAGGACTTTTATTGGGAAATCCGTATCTACAACTGAGACATCAGAGAACTAAGTTGTCAGTTTAAGAGAAAATGAGGATACTAGCTTACCATGTGAAGGACAGTGAGAAGTGTAAAGTGTATGTATTGGTTACATACAACTTATTTTATAAATAAATGGTGGGGGACAATTCTGTATTCTGTCAATCATGTTTTAAATAAACGCTGATTGGCCAGGCAGGAAGTATAGGCGGGTCAACCAGACAGGAAGTAGAAGCAGGGCGATGAGAACAGGAGAATTCTGGGAAGAAGGAAGCTCTTCCTGCACTCCTGCCCAGTCCACCAGGATGTGAGCTGCCTGATTGAGAAAGGTACCGAGCCATGTGGCTAACATAGATAAGAACAATGGGTTAATATAAATTATAAGATCTAGTAAGAAGCCTGAGCTAATGGACCAATCCGTTTATAACCTAATGTAGACTCTCTGTGTGATTTTCTTTGGGGCTTGCCATCTGTGGGGTACTGGGCGGGACAGAAAGCCCAATAAGCAGGCCAACATGTTACAAATAATGACTTTTATTTTTATATTTACATTTATATTTGAATTTATAGTCTTGGCACTATGTGATGGTGGAAACTCTCTAGAACTTGAATGGTGAACTAGCATTTGGTCAGATTTGCAGTGTTAATTATTCTACTCATGTGGGACACGTTCATACACACACCCAGACGAGAACTATACCAAACTAACTACCTCCATCACCATCATCACCAGCACAAACCTAAAGGAAGGAGTTTAGTTTAAAGGGGGTCAGAGCAGTGCTGCTGGAGACTCTGGCTGCAATAACAAATCCTTGCTGCAAAAGATTCAGAATAACTAAGAAAACTCTATTCAGCCTGACCATAATTGTAGGATAGCATTGAGAGGTATATGCCACAGAGTGTAATATCCTTGTTTATTTCAGTCATATCAAAATGGGTCTAATTGTTTTCCTCTTAGAGTCAGTATAGTAGAGCAGTTTAGATATGAGAACCTGGGGATGGAAACTGAGATGTTGATTGATCAAAGAATCGTTGACCGTTAGGTTAGGTGCAGATTATGTGAGTTGGCACAGTGGGGTGTATGAAATGATTCAGTGGTTCTGACTGCATATTGATTGCCATTAAGAGCCATGCATATTCCCTAAGGCTTTTGTAACCAATACCATAGATCTGGTGGCTTCAAGCATCATGAATCCATTCTTTCTGAGCTGGGGTCCAAGGGTCAGAGATCCAGGTGTTGCTAGTGTTACCACCCCCTTCACGGTCTTTTCTCGTCTTTCTTTATTTCTGATTCCTCAGATACTCTTTGGTTTATACTTGAAGTGTTTCTGTTTCTTCAACTGTCACTGGAGCTTGTTTCTGTGTTCACATAACATTTCCTTCTTCTTATAATAGTTGCAGTTATATTGAATTAAATCTTACTCTAAGAACCTCCACTTGGTTACTTTGCAAAGGTTCTGTCATAGTTGATACTGTCAACTAGACATGACCTAGAATTACGTTTTGGGAGATAAAGCTCTGTGTGTGTCTGCGAGGGGTGCTTAGACGGGTTCACTAAGGGAGGAAGGAACACCGTAACTGTGAGCCGCACCATTCCATGGGCTGGGTCGCAGACTGGATAAAGAGGAGGGTATAACACCGGCTTTCCCTGCGGTCTGTCTCCTGACTGCAGATCAAGCACGACAGCCCGCCTCGTGCTCCTGTCAATTGCCGCGATTTCTCAGCTGTGATGGACAGCACTGGGATGCAATTCTAGTTCCAGATGAAGTTGTAGGTACTGGGGAGTAGGACTTCAATAAACATTTTTGCCGTGCACCATCTAACTCACAACACACTGTTTTAGTCCATTTACTGTGTTCTGTGTAGACAGTACAGTCCATATACCGTAACTGTAATACACTATAACAGAATACCACAGACTACACAGTTTATAAACAGCAGGGGGCTTATTTACCTTATGGTTCTGGAATCTGGAAAGTTCAGGAGCGTGTTGCTAGAACATGGTGACAGATTCCGTGCTACAGCATGACATGGTGGAAGGCCAGGTGAAGAAGCATGAGAGAGACAGAAGTGAACGAGACCTGCACCTAGTAACATGCCTCAAATAATAAAATGATCAATATCATTATTGATAATCCCGTCATGAATGCACTGCTCTCATGGCCTATCACCTTTTAAAACTCTCACCTCTTGATTCTGTGACAAGGCCATTAGATTTCAGCATGAGGCTTAAAAAGACTTTTTTTTTTGGTTTTTCGAGACAGGGTTTCTCTGTGGCTTTGGAGCCTGTCCTGGAACTAGCTCTTGTAGACTAGGCTGGTCTCGAACTCACAGAGATCCACCTGCCTCTGCCTCCCAAGTGCTGGGATTAAAGGCGTGCGCCACCACCACCCAGCTTAAAAAGACTTTTTAAATCACAGCTCACACCATAACTATTATGTGTGAAGTGACACATTTCTACCTTCCAAGTGGAATCTCCCACGTCTTACTTCCTATGCTCACCCTTCTGCTTCTGAAACCCATAATCTCAGCCACTGTGGAGTACTCAAGTCTCATAGGCTCGGGCCACAGGATACTTTACATGTCCCTCAAGCACCGTTTTCTTTAGAGGTGCCTGCCTGTCCTGAATCTGCAGGTATGGTTAGCGGCTTCTGCCTTAGGTCTGTTGCAACTCCTATTGCATACGACTTTATCCGTATCTTTATTAGAACTTTATCCTGGACTGTGCAGTAGTTGACGCAGAGCATTCTGGTCTTGTCATCATGTTATCCTTACTTCACACAAGGGTTAGTATTTGGTAGACACCCAGTAAATATTTAGTATTGACTATGAGTATTGGAAGGAAATTTGGCCGAACAGAGAGGCCAATATATGAAAGAAGTGAAATATTCCTTGGGATTGTGTGTGTATGTGGCTGATAAAGGAAGCTAGTTCCGGGAAAAATTGAAGGGATCATGGTAAAAACGTGATAGGAAATGCATCATGGTAAACCCTTTAAGGGGTGTGCTTTATCTTTTCATTCCTAGTTCTTAGTTCGGTGCCTGAAATTAAAAAGTTGCTAAGTTCATCTCTACCAGCTACAGTACATCGTGCGTGTTTCCACATCTCCATGATGGTGTCTCTACTGATAAAGAGGCGATGGAGACGGGATGGAGAGACGGCTGACCAGTGGAGAGCACGTATGCCTGCCCTTCCAGAGGACCTGGATTTGTTTCCTACTATCCATGTCAGTCAGCTCATAACTGTCAATAACTCCAGCTCCTGACTACAGACAGAAGGACACACACATGCACACACACACACACACACACACACACACATTCAAATCTTAAAGGAGGAAAGGCCGTAAATAATTCACTTGAGGGCTAGGAAGATAAAAATCTTCAACTTTAACTATGATGATTTGAAAATTAGAACAGTATCTTGTGGGGAGCCGCGCCCGCTATTCGCCATTACAAGATGGCGCCCATATCCTGTGTTCCCAAGTGGTAAACAAGCTTGCTGTGCAGACGCGAAGGGACTTTCCATTCCTTGTGCTCTGCCTCTCCCGTGGTGTCATCTCGTGCGTTGGGTAGCAGCCAATTAGGAGCCTACACGTCCTAGGCAGAGGATAGCCTCTATATAAGGGATGGCTTTCCCTGGTTTGGGGTCTCCGCTCTGGAAGCTTATGCTCTCCCTCTCAAGAAGCATTAAAGCTTACTGCAGAAGGATCCTTGTGTGCCGTGTCGTTCTTGCTGGCTAGACGGTCACGCGGGACAGTATCTAATGAAGGAACTTTAGCAGCCAGGTCTATGAGTTTAGACCTTTACAGAAGTGTTTTAGTTACTTTACTATCACTGTAACAAAAGACCATGACCACAGAAACTTACAAAATGTGGCATTTAATTAGATCTTGCTTAAATGGTCATCATGGCAAGGAACACGGCAGCAGGCAGCTAGAGTAGCAGATTGCATGTTGAGATGCATGTTGAGGTGCATGTTGAGATGCATGTTGAGATGCATGTTGAGACAACCATGACGGGGGAGAGAATAGTGTGGGCTCTTGAAAACCCAATGACTTACCTCGTCCAACTAGGCCACACCTCCCAGTCCTTCCCAATCAGTTCCATCAACTTGGAGCCAAATATTCAGACATCTGAGTTTATGAAGAACATCTTCGTTTACATCACCACAACTACAAGATCACAAGTACCTATTTGGGGATTGTCAACATGGAAAACATAGAAGTAGATTAGTTTTTAGAGGAACTGGATATAGATACAATAATTGGATCAGTGAAGGAAATGAAGAAATCGTCACAGAGGGGATCATCTGGTTCGCAGAGTTCAAGAGAAGAAATAACTGGAATATCATTAACTGGTTCAAATTATGTAAAGATAGGAAATAGTGAGAAAATTCAATAGTTGAAGCCTCAGATGAAGTCGCCTTCCATGAGAAATGGCTCAGTGGAGTGTAAGCAGAACCAATCCATTGTCATGCGTTTAACAAGGGCTTTGGTGGCAGTTCAGCCACAGTGACAGGACCTATCTACTGACCATGCTTAGTAAAAAAAAAGAAGAGAAATTGGATACAAGGTTGGAAAGTCAGTAGGATCAACAAAACCTACTGATGCACTTTTGATGTGAGGTATATTTTTAATAAGTTTAGTGTTTAATAACATGAATGTTTAACTTCCAATCAGCATAGAGTTGAAACAGTGAAGGCAGTTAAGTCACCGGGCCAGAGAGGTTCTATGGCTTTTGGTTGGAGGAGTGTCTTCCTAGGTCTAGAGCCTGGTGGCTGGCATTGGGAAAGGGAGGTGGAGGTGCAGGAACCAGGAGGAATGCATGCAGTGCAGAGGAGATGGTTCAGGTAGGGAGATTAGGAAGGGAGTGGAGGTGCAGGAGTCAGGAGGAATGCATGCAGTGCAGTGGAGATGGATCAGGTAGGGAGCATTAGGAAGGGAGTGGAGGTGCAGGAGTCAGGAGGAATGCACGCAGTGCAGCGGAGATGGCTCAATTAGGGAGCAGAATCGTATCCGGGAACAGAGGTTGCTCTACTTTGTGCCATTGTGACTGTGACAATTTCTCAACGACATGATTTAAGGGGAGAAAAATTATTTTGGTTCCTGGTTTCTGTCTATCAAGATAAGAAAGGTGTGGCTGTTCAGCTTAATTCATCGTGGCAGGAGCATAGCATTGAGGCTGTTCACATCACGGTAGGTCAGAATGTAGAGAACCAGTTGGACAGGGTCCAGGGATTAGCATATTCTAAGGACTCCCCTCTCCCAGTCTCTAGTAACTTCCTTCTTCTAGGCCCTGTCCAGAGTTTATAAAACTTTTCCAAATAGACGTACCACCTGGGGTCAAATGCTCAGAACATGAGTCTGTGGAAGGCATTTCAGATTCTTCTGGCAGTGTGTAAAACACACAAGAAACAACAGTTGAGGGGAGGAAAAGTTGATTTTGGCTCACAGCTTCAGAGATATCAGCCCATGGCCAGGTGACTCCATTGTGATAAGGCAGAGAGAGCATCATGGGGACAGAACATATGACAGGCAGCTGCTCTCCTCACAGCCACTGACAAACAGAGTGGAGGACAAGTCTATGCTGGTGGGCTCGCTCCTCCTGTTCTTGTCCCACATAGACTCCTGGCCATTGTGTTGTGGGACTTTGCTCCATTAAGCAAATGAATGGTATTGGGGTGACTTAGCCCTACGGGTGAGGTCTTCTCTGGGTACGTGACTGGATAAGAACTGAGGACGAGGGTCATACGCCTTCGCTGGGACGGTGAAGGAAGTGGCGGAGCTGCAGTTTGGGGTTCGCGTTGGTTCCTCAGGAGCGAGGGTTCAGGTGCAGCAGTGGAGAGCTGGTTCCCCAGCCGGATCGGCGGAGCAGCTGGGGATGTGACCCGGACTCCTCCTTCTGTCTTGTAATCATCGTGTACGGATTTGATTTAATAAAGGCGAAACAGTCTTCAGAATTCCCTCATTGCCATCCGATGGTGCTGCCCACGTTCTTGGAGCGCGCTTGCCTCTCGCCTCTACAAACACCATTTCAAACATTCCCCAAAGCATTACTTGCTAATATCCTGTGTATCTCTCAACCTAATCACCAGTGGACAACCAAAATTAACCAGGGAAGTGGGGACCAAATTTCTGTATTTACAAAAGACACAGCTGAGGTTCGGAAAGGAAGCTTGGGACTTCTGGGTTCCAGTTGCACTGTTTGAAAGAGCTGTAGTGTCAGCTTCCTGTTTCTTCCGGCTGTAAGGAATCTCGCATCACCATTGCTGATCTCCAGGACTGGTTTGTAGACAGGGATTATCATCACTTTACTCAAGGGTGTTGCTGACCTGACTGTTGAATAGCACACATTCCGGGAGAGTAGTTTTCTCCTCAGACAATTTCTTGAACTAATTTGACTGTTTAGTTAATAGGGGTGGAGAAATGTCGACCCTGGTTGTTGCTTCCCCAGGGCCGTCATTAGCCACACCAGCTGGCTACCAAGCTAACAAGCCTGTCAGAAGAAAGATGGATTAGACAGATAAACCTCTTTTCAACTTCATTTGCTGAAATGATGTCTTGGCCCTTTGAATTAGCTCTTGCAGAAATATCCGTTTGGATCATTTAATCTTCTCAGTCAATACTTCGTCACAGTTTGCTGAAATGTCCTGTCCTTTGTGACTTGTTTGGGACCGCGGAGACAGTGGTACACACTGTGGTTCTTACGTGTGAAGGCTTTTGCCCCGTGTGTATTCAGTAGTTTTCTACCTGTAGAATAAGTCACGACACAGCAACCGAGATGGAGGAAAACGGTCTACAACGCTGGGCATCTCTTTCCTGAAGGAATTCAGGATGCTGAGACACAGAGTAAGTTGGGAGTTTGATGGAAAACTATTTATCTATATGCAAATATTGATTTTCTCCAAAAATATATTCTTCTTTCACTGAAGTTTGAGGCTATGCCTTGTGTGACAGAGATGAATATGTATGTAGCGAGCATGTACATGTTATACATACACATGTCAGAATTCATTAGCCACACTTAGAAAACACACGCGCCAAGACAAAAGACGCCAGAGTGGACGGAGAGGGAGAGATACGTGACAAAGGCATTGAAATATTGATTCAGGTTCTGAAGCGGTTTGGGAGCTGTTTTCCTCCTTCCTTATCTTTTGTCTCCTCCACTGCCATGCAGTTTTTACATTATTATTCTGTTCAGCGCCACAAAACCCGAGGCGGCCCATTTAGAAATCTCTCTTAACATATTAAACTGAATAGCAAATAGATCATTTCAGTCATAACTCACAGCCAATAACAACCTTCCAGAAACCAGACTCTCAGAACCTTTGAAGCCTTCCTCTTTAGCTACAGAATTCCAGAGGACATTAAAATCAAACTCAGGAAGTTGTGTGGGTGGTAGGGGCGAGGAAGCGTTTCAAGGTTGTTTAAAATCATAAATCTAGGCGTAGAGCCGTCCTTCAGGGGTGGGGGCAGAATGTGTCGCTCCTTCTTCTTCTAAACAGTAGGCAGAAACGAATCGCAGTTACACTGTCTTCCGGGAACCCTCTGTTGCCACAAGACACTGAGAAACCGAAGGCACTGGGGACAACGAAAGGAGATCAGAACAAGGGCACCAGTGACAGACTGAGGGATGACAGACTCTACCAGAGTTATATGTTCGGAGAGTCCACAGTCGAGAAAAGAAATTACAGACTTACTGATGGGAAAGACTTTGGCTAAATCATCTGAAAAATAAGTTCTGTTAAAAAAAAATCTTAAAAATAAAACTCATTCTCCAATAAAATATCTAATAACTCCCTCTGCCAAGATTTAGGTGCATCTGCTTTCTTAGCCAAGTCAAAATTGTCACGAATTTACATGAATCAGCATGACACCGTCCCCTGGGGCGCAACCATTCCCGAATGTGAAGAATATAGCTGGGTACTTACTTTTAAGAGACTATAATTTCTTTATCCTTAATTTTATATACCTTAATCATCTTCCCTCTAAAGCCTTCAAAGTTCATCACGTAATAAAAACATGGGCTTGGCTCTCACCTGTGATTACCCCGGGATCATCTCTTCCATTCTGAGTTCTGAGAAAACGTTGAATGTACCGAGACGGGTCCCAACCTTCAGAAACTATGCGAGGGTGAAGCTCACGTCTACAGCAGAATGACAGAGCCGAGCTTCTGCCAAGACACAGGAACACGTCTGCCGCCGCATCCTGAGAGCACACGTAGTTCCTGTGCACAGTGGTCCGAGGAGTAGGCTACATGATTCTGGAACTGCTCACCCACACAAAGGTCACCAAAGGGTGGAGAGTGGAGATGGCTTCACTATTTACAGGAATTTCTTCAGGGAGAGCTTTGCTAAGTCTTACCTTCTCTTTCTAGGGGGTGGTTGGTCAAGTATTTCTTTCGTCTTCTGAAATCAAGAGAAAGGAGGTTTAGCAGATGGCACAGGGAACTTGGTATGTGTCCTCTGTGGCTAAGGGGAACGGCTGGCTGGCAACTCATGATTGCATGGAAAATCTAAGTGGAAGGACCCGTCTGCTAACTGCGCTGACCGCAGGAATGAGGAGGGGGCTGTGCTGCTTCGTCTCCGATATTTCCTGAGCAAGAATTCTGAGAATATTTGCCCCAGAACAGATGTGGGACATGCAGGGGAAAGCTACCCCAGATGTGGGACATGCAGGGGAAAGCAACCCTGGATTCGGAGACGCAAACTGTTACTAGGGTCTCTTTCTTCCTCTCTTTTTCTGTTTCTCAGCATAGCCTTTCTTGGGTCCTACTCTTTATAGTGCCAGAGAGATTGTAATTGATCCCTTGAGCCAATCCTTCTAGATGGAACAGATGCCCATGTGAGTAATAGCAGCGTCATACACCCGGAGGAAGGGTGTGGCTGCCAGGTAGGCCAGCCATTAATGGTCTATGCACTTGGCATTCCTCTAGTTCTTATGTTACAAACCTCCGTTTGCTATTTTGTATCCATTGACCTGCCTTTTTCATGCTACCCCCAGCCAGGGTTTTGTTATAGCCACTATGTTATTCTCTTCTTATGTCTGAGTCTTTGTTAAAGGTTCCAGAGGCAACAGTGCTTTTTCTCTGTCTCTAGCTTGTTTCATAAAATTATAAGGTCATCTAGGTCCAACCATTTTGTGGCAAATGACAAGAGGGCTCTCCTTTTAAGGTTGGAGAATATTCCATCATACATGTTTATAATACACATATGCAATAAATGTCATCTCTATGTGATCTATAGAGAAATATAAGGGAAGTATGACACATATATGTGATCTGTACACCTGCCATAGTCTATTCATGGACACTTAGTTTATTTCCACAAATCTTACTACTGTAAATAACGATATAATGAACACAGGAATGAAGGTATCCTTTCAGCCGGAGGAGAGTGCAGCTCCTGTGGGTCCTTTTCCTCACACAGTCAACATTTGCTTGCTCATCTTGGTAGCTGTTGTTTAGATAGGATTTTACTGTTGCCAAGGCTGGCCTTCACTATCATCCTGCCTCACTCTGCTAAATCCTGGGATTACGGACATGTGTCACCAAACCTGGCTTTCTTGTGTTTTATAAAGCAGTCCTCACTGGTGGAAGGTCATCTCTCATATTGTTTCCCTCCTTAGTTCAGTCCTAGCTTTGGAAAGGTTACTGTAAATGGGACTGTTCCTTAGCTTCTCTTTCTCTGTTCAGATTTGTGTAAAGAAATGTTATTGATGGCCGGGCGGTGGTGGCACACGCCTTTAATCCCAGCGCTCGAAGGCAGAGGCAGGCGGATCTCTGTGAGTTCGAGACCAGCCT
>JAQHUG010000188.1:274902-286116 GCA_028555095.1 Dicrostonyx torquatus
ACAAGGTAGAGTCATCACACAGACAGTGAAAACAGACTCTGTGGTTAACTGTCATAGGCATGACCTGATTGAGCATTTGTCGTCACCTAAAAGACTTTTAACACAACCAAAACGTTAGCCTAGTTAAGGAATTTTGTATCAAAAAGGTGATAAATTTTCATTAAGTATGTATGTTTATTTCTATATATGATTGAATCATGTAATATTATAACTTCCATAGTAAAAAGAAAACTATTAGCATTATCATATACACATGTGTGTGTATATATATACATACATATATATATATATGTATATATATGTCATACTATTTCATACATTTAGGTTTGCCACCAAAAAGATAGGTAATGATGTTTAACAGTTTTTTCTTAAAAAAACAATATTCAAGACAGTTTACTGGTCCATCAATACTATTTAGGGGGTCCTGGAGATCAAACCCAGAGCCGTGTGCACAGTAGGCAAGTGGTACTCTACAGGTGAAATAGAACCCCAGCCCAACAGAAATTGTTTTAGATAAAAATATTTTAACTTGAGGAGTGGCAGGAAAAACAACAGGAGAGGCACGTCCTGTTTCACAAAAGCTCTGGAATGCCCTTGTCCTTCATCCAACCGAATTTTTTCAGAGCCTGCAGGAACCTCTCCATGAAAACGGTTCTGCTGCCCACTTTTCATCGGAATGACAAAATAGCCAAGAAAATCACTCAAGGGAGGAAAGATGTCTTCTGGCTCATAGTTTTAGGGGCTTTAGAAAACCTTGACTGGCTCCACTGCTTGCCTAAGTTGAGGCAGAAGACTATCAGGATAATTTGGTGGGGGAAGCTGGGATGCAAAACAGGAAGAGACAGGGAAAGACAGAGAAGAAATAGGGCCAAGATAAGCTTTCCAAGGCATCTCCCTAGGGACCCACTTCTCTCAGGTCCCACCTGTAAAGATTTAGAAACAGAAAGGCAAAGTGGGCACCCTTCAGGCCCTGCCAAGGTCTGCCACCAAGCAGCCATGCCCTGTAACACAGTTAGTGCCAGAGGTTTATTGGGCTAGACAGACAGACAGGGAGAACAGAGCCAAGATGAAGAAGAGAGGCAAGAGAGCGAGATGTGCCTGTTGGGTCCTTTTAAGGGATGCACGTGTGGTACAGCCGATGGAGGAGGGGCACCTGGCGACAGGTGACGGCCTGACTGCTGCAGCAGCTAAGGCAGGCGCACGACGGTGGGAACTAGCGCCACCTCCTAGATTATGTCACTTAGGCACGGGGCCTTCAACTCATGACTCCGTCATTTAATTAACGACTAATTTTACCATTAGATTGGGACTTTATAATCTCAATCACCTCTTAAAATCCTATCGGTTAGAATCAAGCCTTTAAATACCTGAGCCTTTGGGAGACTCTTTAGATTCAAATGATGGCGGCTCCCGCTACTATTCTGGTCCACAGTGAGGCTCTTTCCACTGCACT
The DNA here is from genome assembly GCA_028555095.1 of Dicrostonyx torquatus. NCBI lineage: Eukaryota > Metazoa > Chordata > Mammalia > Rodentia > Cricetidae > Dicrostonyx > Dicrostonyx torquatus. Next base: position 276,356 of record JAQHUG010000188.1, read on the forward strand.
AAGTGATTTTTTCCCCCTCTTTGCCACCATTACTTTGGTAATTCGGTGGCACTTTCTTTTTAAAATAAATAACAAACTCACTGGAAACAAAGTTCTCCTTGACTCTGTTGGTTTGGCCAAGCATGTGGGGTAGGAGAGGGTTCTGAATCAGATGAAACTATTTCAGTTGGTAAAATAAAAACAAATTACTTTCAAAGGACAAGGAGTATTACCTGGGAAAATCAACTGAGGAGCATCCTCCTTTCAGGGTATTGACAGTTGGCACTGGTGGGCAATGCAGAAAGTGGTGTTCTGGACTTCCGTAACTGTTAAACTGAAGCAAAATGGAGTTTATTTACTGTGTTATATTTGGATCTCTGAATTTGAGTTCAGCCTGGTGTACAGAGCGAGTTCCACGATAGCCAGGATTACACAGAGAAACCCTGTATTGATAAAGACGAGGGAGACAGGGGTGGGAGGGCGCGGGGGCAGTGCTGCACATTTGCCTGAAAAATAGCTAAAGTCAGGTACATGTTCCTTGGTGGAGAAGCCTAATGACACGAAGAATCTACCAACATGGAGGTGTGATCTCCACACCTGTCCCATTGCTCACCAATACATTGCCCAGGAAAATGTCTTCGTGTCCCCAAAGTCACTGTCGTTTTTCTCGTTCTATCAGAAAAGCCCTCCAGTTAATTAATGATAACACTGACAACTGCTGCTCCCTACCTTTTGTCCTTTGCGGTTTTTAAGAGCGCTCAGAGCCCCGAGGAAGACCAAAGATAATGGTCCAGTCGGTGCGGACCAGACACTGGCTCTCGACTTAACCAAAAAGTCAGTGTTTATCTGTGCCTTCCGGGGAAATGCCAGACGCAGCGAACACATTTCCAGCTGAGCGCGCGTCCTGACGTCTCTCCGTTCAAAGCTCCGCGGAAGAATTTCAGCATCAGATAAGACAAAGCGGCCTTTGTGGGGAAGAAAGCTGCAGCAGGACCGCGATCTCGGGAGGAAAACAGACAGGAGAAGCATCCTAATCTCCCCGTGCAGGCTCCCTCCGCGGGGACCCTAGCGAGCTGCGAAGCCACTCCCAGCAGGTAGTCTTTAAAAGATAGCACCGGGAGCTTGTCCGGGCTGAGCAAAGACTTAATGTGTTGCCACTGGAGACAATTGGCCGGATTGTTTGCATTCGAAATTTGCCGTGAATGGCAGTAAATGCAAAGGCTGTGTGGGAAGTAGGCTGGACGGGAGCGGCTGGGCTTCTCTGAAGGTCAGCGGAGGCACAGAGCGGACACTGGCAGTCTTTTAAGAACGTCAGAAGCCTTTCGAAATTCTGTCTCCCTCCACAAGACTCCAGCTGGCCTCACCGAGTGATGGTTGAAAGACGTGTATCGTTACCCCAGAAAAAGGCTGAGCGCCCATAATGACGCTTGCATATAGCGAGTCATTTGGAGTGTCTGTTAGCATTGGGACGCTTGGTGTGCAAAAGGGAATCGGCCTAAGAGAGGTGGCGACTTAATGGCTAAATACGCATCGTCACTAAGGACTGTTCCAGGGGTTGTGGGTGGGCTTGCTTGGTAGTTGAGGCAACATGAGCATAAAAATCTAAAAGTTACTGCCAGAAAAAGCATTTCATCTAGAAAGGACCGGTGTGAACAGGATTCACAGGAAAAAAGGCGTGAGAGTTCACGGAGGGGGCACAGATGACTATTTTACACCATCGCGTAGGTGCTTGTTAAAAACGGAGTCCTCCGGCCTTGGGATTCCGGTTCCCGCGTGCTAAAGTAATCGACTGGGAGGCGGGGCTGAGGCAGCTCGAGGCACTGTGTGTGTGTAAGCAAACTGACATCCAGCACAAATCAAAATTCAATTCAAATGGGGTTAATTTAGTCACCTAATGCCTGTGGCGAGTGGGGACAGGAAGATCTCCAGAAAACCTATCACGTGCTGTCCTTGTGACTTGCTGGGCTAAGTTCCTTCTGATGACCCATCTCATCTGACTGAGGTCATCACACCACGCAGATCGGGAAGGTTTCACGGGCACTTATTTTCCATACACCTTTGTCTAGGAAGAGTGTAGTCCTAGGTCTGTGATGGCCTGAGTTATGTCCCCACCCAGACATGTCCTAAGTTGCTCACCGGGGTTTAATGCTGCTCTATTCACTATAGTAAGAGATGTAAGGGACCTGGGTACCCTCCAGCAGATGAGCAGATAACGGAAATGCAGAACCTAGAAACAATGGAATACTATTCAGCTGTAAAGAAAAATGATATTTCAAGATAAATGAATAGAACTAGAAAATATTATATTGAGTGGCATAATTCAGGCTCAAAAAGACAGATGCCTCATGTTCTCTCTCTAATCTAGGTCCAAATCTTCAGGTGTGAGATTATAACCTAGAGTGTGAATCAAGAGATGAGAAAAATGGGTTTAATTTAGGAGAGAAGAGGGAGGTCACTACAGACAGACAGACAGGGAGGGAGAGGGACAAAGAAAACTGAGAATGTCTGAAAAACCCTTAAGGAATAACATCATTTTATACTTATCTAAAATTATGCACCTATATATCTTTTGTGTATGTCTTGAATGACGTTATATCACTTGGGCTGACAGCACTCCTGACAAGAGCCATAGACTAACAAGAAATCCAGTCTGAAGCACGAGAAACCTCCTTTTGTATTGTTGGTCAGGGGAGCCCAAGAGACTCCCCAAACAATACAGGCTATTACTATTGTAATGTTCTGTCCCTTTAAGAGACAAGCCACGCCCACCCCCCCACCCCCACCGAGGCAGGCTGATCTTCAGCTTCTGGCCTGCGAGCTCTCTCTTTCCGTCTTCTCCCCACTTCTCCCCTGCCCCCCACTTCTGTCTCTCTCTTCTCTATCTCCTCTCTTTTTCCCCCTCTCTCTCTGTCTCACCTTTTCTTCTCCCCTTCCCCCTTTCCCCTCCATAACCCTAATAAACTTTTAACTTTACATGGTGTGCCTATCCATGTCTCTGGCTCCTGCCTGCCGCCACATGGCCTGCTACCACTGCTTGGGGACCTACAGCGTCTCTGCTGCCTACTGCTGCCGGGGGTCCTGCAGCATTTTTAATTTTTTCATAACAACTATTGCAACGCCCTTTGTCTCCCAGAGGTTGAAGGCACCACACACTCCAGACACAGGACTGGGAAGATCTGAGGCGGATCGCACCTGAAAGCCTCCTCCCTGGCGACCAGTTTTCATGGTAGCAGGAAGTGCTGTATAAACTGCTGAAGGAGGAAAGCGACTTGTGGTCCTAACCACAAGTGACTCCTGGGAGTTACGACAAGGACAGGAATCGGCAAAACAGCCCTGAAGGTGCCACCGTGGGACTCCTGTCTTTGGTGGTAACCAGCAGTTGTCTAATAGGACTTAAGACCGCTTAACAGCAGGAAAATCCTGCCTGGTCCTGCAAACCAAGCCAGATTCCTCAGGGCTGGTGAGCTCAGAAACATTACAAAATAACCGACTATTACGATGTTACTAGGACCAACATAATTCCTAATTGCATTCAAAGCCTATACCCACAGACACGTGCGGTTCCTACCCCTTATCAGAGAAACCTCGCTCTGCAGCATATGGAGACCGTTAAAGAAAAACACAGCTGGTCAAAACGCAGAGACCGACTGATTGTGGGTGCCTAGACCCAATCAATACACCTATCACACAACTCCCACGCCTAAGTAGGGAACATAGTAGAAGAGTGGGCAGAACACTGTAGAAGACCTTTTACAGTATGTAAGAGCCAGAGGACCAGGCAATGGGCTGGGAGGGCGTAGCTCCTAGAAACGACAGGGAAGCTAGGTCCATGATACCGCGACAGCGCGTCTGCCTGCACAAGACCTGCACGATGACAGACCACACACATTCAGATGGAGAAGGGGGAACTCTCAGGGGCTCCCATCCCTAGACAAAAGCTAGAGGCAATGAAAGACTGCTGAGATACAGGGAGTTAGTCTTCCCCAGGGGCACTCCTGGTCATCTGCTGCCAGTGGTCAGCCCTAAAATTGTATGCACAAAACCAACTCTAAATGGACTCAGCAGGTTTCATTTATGTGATTATGTGTGTGTGCAGCAATAATAATCAAAATAATCAAAGAAAAAGAGGCCAGAGAGGGTGTGAAGTGGGTGGACATAGGAAGGGCTGTAGGTAAGAAAGCAGAGGGAAAATGATAGAATTGTATTTTAATTAAAATTCAAAAGGTTGATGTTTGGAGTACTTTATTTTCTGAATTAATCCTAGGAATACCACAGATGACTAAGAATGTGTGAAAGGGCTTGGCAAATATCAAGAGCAAATGCATCCAGGGGTGGTTATCGCTTGGGAAGGTGGAATCCACTCTGATGGAGACCCGGTGAGAGATTCTCTTCCCAGCAGGGGCCAGGGAAGCTGGTCATCTACTGTGTACCCCTGAGAGTTGGAGGTTGTTTGGAAGTCTTGACTCACCACCATCCTGGCCTCCCTAGAGGTAGGCAGATCCTGCTGAGGCAGAGGCAACCCACAGGAAAAGACCCAGAGGCCCGAGCTGGTCGTGGAGAGAACTGTCTGTGAAAGCTACAGGCACAGGGAGTTACGAGAGTTACCTGTCTGTAACAGAAAACTGTCAGCAATGAGGATGCTGGACTTGGGTTCTCTCAAGTTATAACTCATTCTAGCAGAGACCACGAGAATACATTTTTAAATCGTTGTGTTGAGGTCTCCCGCCTGAACTCAATTTAATCTTTTTCTTTCAATTTTCTTGCACCATGCTTGGTGTTGACCCCAATCCTCATCTCCTGGTGTTCTTATTGTCCCCGTCTCCTAAAGCTCCCCAAATAAATTGTACCAGAATACACTAGTAGCTTACTTAATTCTATCTAGCAGTTCTACCGGCGAGGTTGTGTTTCTCAGTGAGAAGTGTGTGGGGTGAGTGACTGTTTGAACTGGGCAATAAATTTACACGTTAGTTCCTATTTGGATTCAGCTATGCTCTGGGTATTATTATTGTTACTAGCGGACAGTGTCTTTCAGAAGATATTTTGCCAAAGGATTAAAGATGATTCTGGGAGATAATTAGTATAAGAGATGAAGAATTCAGAGGTGATGTTGATACAGTAATAACAGCTTAGTCATCATCAGATTATGGTCATTTTGAGAATGGTTAGGTGGTGTAGGAGGGATCTTCTATATTTCTGTGCTTTCATTGGTTAAATAAAAAGACTGCCTGGCCTGTAGGATAGGGCAGCCCTTAGGTGGGCAGAGTAGACAGAACAGAAGGCTGGGGAGAAGGGAAGACATGAGACGCCATGATGCTCCAGCCCGAGATGGAAACTGATTAGAGTCATGCCGGTAAGCCACAACCACGTGGTGATACACAGATTTCTAGACATGGGTTAAAGCAAGATGTGAGAGTGATCCAAGAAAAAGCTAGAGATAATGGGCTAGGCAGTAATTTAATTAATAAATACAATTTTCATGTGGCTATTTGGCGGCTGGGAACTGGGTAGGTGGCGGGACACAGCCCTCCGCACCTTATTACTACAGTTAGGTATAGGTGACACAGACTTGTTTCCAGCTCTGGCCTCCCTTGAGGTCATGCCTTAGTCCTTCAGAGAGTTGAGAGGGAAATTAGAAGCGAGTGCTAAAAGTTGTTTTTCTAAAACTAAGAATGAACAAGCACCATTGCCTGGAGGTCTCTATAAAAGAGACACAGGAGAGAGGCAATCTCTTCCAAGAGAACTGGAAAAGGGCAGGAGAATTTGGAAGTCATAGGCATCTGACAAGGTTTCTCTGCTAACACAGGCGAGGTAACCCCAGGGGTTAGTGCTTGATCGGTAGTTGTGTCCTGATGAGCTAGGAGAGGAAGCTGTGAATTCAAGTTATTTGGTTAGCAAAACCTCAGGAACAGGGTATATGGAACATTCTGGTAGGTAGCCATAAGTTCCCTCGTCTCTATTGACAATCCTCTTTCTGATCGTTGTAATACTGCCTTGATAAAGCCCCCAAATGAACAAGAACTGGGGAACTGATCTCTCTGACTCTTCTCATTGCTATGATGAAGCTCTTGGCAAGTGCAGTGTGAGGAAGGGATGGGCATCTTTTCTCACAGTTGAGGGTGCAGTTCACACAACAGGGAGGAGGTGGTTGGTCCTACTGTGTCCACAGCCAGCAAGCAGAGGTCCATGTTAGTCCTCTGATTGCCTTCTCCTTTGCTCCAGTCTAGAATTCCACCCACAGAACGGGGCATCCACATTTAGAGTGGGTTGTCCCTCTTCAGGTAAACCTTCCTAGAAACTCCCTTAGAGGCACACCGAGAGGTAGGTTCCCATGGCAATGTTGGGTCCAGGCACTTTAACAAAGACCACGGACGATCACATGATCTGTGATAAGGTTCCAGCTCCCTTGGGATAGCGGAATTATTACTTCTTTTCAATTTGATGTGCATCAAGAAATAAATGCATGCATGAAAATCACTACAAGATGTCTAAATGGCTGACTTTGCAAACTTCAGAAAAAATAACTTACTACTAAGCAAGACTGTTGTAAAAGGTGCGAGTTGTGTTCCCAGCACCTGAGAGAAACGCGGGCCCTTTTGTTCCCAGCGCCTGGTTCCCGGCCGTGGCTGCTTGTTTATGCCTGACATAACCACACGACAATTATATTCATTTAAATTATATCCATTTAAACTCTGCCTTGCCCATTATCTCTAACCTTTTCTTGGCTAACTCTTACATCTTAAACTAACCCATTATAAAAGTCTGTGTGTCATCACGAGGTGGTGACTTCCCGGACGATTCTAAGGTACGTCCATCTCGGGCGGGAGAATCATGGCGTCTGCCCACTTCCTTCTCTCTCACCACCTTCCGTTCTTTCTACTCCGCCCACCTAAGGGCTGTGTCCTATCCTACAGGCCAAGGTAGCTTCTTTATTAACCAATGAAAGCAAAGAAACACAGAAGAATCCTCCTACACCACAAGACTTTAACACCACTTCAACACCATTGGTTAATAGTTTCTGAGTTTCTTAATATTCTGAGCCTTAGATTCTGTCAAATGAATACGACGTACATCGTTAATGATGCTACTCAGAGCATTAAAGAAAATAAGGCACATGTTCAGTACTGCCCGGGATGTAGAAAATACTTCATAAGAAGTTATAATAACATTACTAAAGATCAATATTATTACCTTTTAGCAAACTATGATTTTGATACAAAGTTCTATCAAGGCCCTCTATTCTACTTCCTAATTTGTTGGTTTTCTGCCATGTAAATATTTAATGCAGCCATCACAACTCAGCCTTAAAGAATTAGGTATATTCATTGCGTTCAGTTGCTTATCTGTTTTGAGTCTCTTAAGAAGAATCCAGGGGCTGGAGAGATGGCTCAGTGGTTAAGAGCATTGCCTGCTCTTCCAAAGGTCTTGAGTTCAATTCCCAGCAACCACATGGTGGCTCACAACCATCTGTAATGAGGTCTGGTGCCCTCTTCTGGCCTGCAGACATACACACAGACAGAACATTGTATACAGAAGAACCCAGAGATTGGAGCCTTGTTTGTTTTAATGTGAGCACTGTGGACCTTGCCTGTCTGTTTTAGCTTTTCCTAATTTGAATATTTTGCAGCGAACTCAGTGGCACAAACCAGTGTCTCTCATGGCTTTCTCCTTCCAGCCCCTTTGTGAACTGCTTGAAGCTGGTTTCCCTGGGGAGCCATGGGAAGGTGTGCGTTGTCTGGAAGACAGAGCTATTTTTAGCTCCAAGGTAGGTAGCACTGTGTTTTCCCTCCTTGGAAGATTCCTTCACTTTCGATGAAAGCCAAAGCTAGGAGCTGGTGGTGACAGATTAGGTCCCTAATTGCTGTGCTGCTGGAAATCAGGAAGGTAGTGCCAATGGTGCAAATAGGAACCCGATTTTCACCGGAGTAGTGAGATGAGCCCCTCCGTGGCCTTGGCCAACAGAACACTTCTTCTAGAGAGCCTGGGAAAACCTGTGAAGTGGGCAATAGCAGCATATGGTCTTTAAGGAGCGTTGTCATACATAAGCAATACGGTGTGGACGTGGTAATGAGCATCAGGTGTATTGGGCTCAGCGCCTCTCAACGGAGGGAAGAGGAATTTGCTTTCATGCACATGCTGGAATGTGATTTTGCATCTCTGGTATTTTAAAAAAAATAATTTAAGGACTACGTTATGTTTTTACTCCTTATTTGGAAACTGTACTGGCCAGCATAAGAAAATACTTAAAAGCTCTTCAAAGGCATACTGCAGAGGGTTGGAAAGCATTTGGTTTGGCTTGAGGCAAGTTTGGCGAGAAAAGTGACAGGCACACAAGAAAGAACAACAGGTGGAAAAATGTGGGGTTTCTTTCATCTTTCAAAGGCTTTTCTTGATGAATTGAAACAGTCATGAAACTGAGCACTGGCCTTGGTACCCAGTGGCCTAAAAGGACTCGGAGTGGGCCAAATCAGAGTCAGGCTGGGGCCTAATGAAAATCAGGCAGCAAGCCTAGGCCTAATTAAATATGTACTGCCTCCATCTACCCGCCCCCTTTTCTTTATCCTCCTTGGCTTGATTTTAAACAAAAAAAAATCTGGTTTGTGGTAGAGAGATATTTGTCTTTGTGTTAGGCAGAGTTTGGTGATGACTGGCAAAGGCAGACGGTGTCATTAGTAACTCATCAGAACTGTTATTGGCTACATAGATGATTTTGAAGGCCTATTTCTTTTAAAAGTTACTTATGAAAATTAACTCATACCTTTCTAAGTGAAAGTAAATTTGCACATCTTGAAGTCATCAGCTGGGGCTCAGAAATGCAGTGTTCATTCTGCTTGGGGAACGCGGCACGTTTGATAGCAGTGATGGTTCGGATTTTAAATCTGCTGATTGAGCAGCAGCGGACTCCCTGAGACCTGTGAGTCATGGATCATTTTCCGGGTAAGGTCACAGGAGAGACGTCTGTCTAACCTCCTACAGAACTTTAAAGCATATTTGAATAGTGAGATTGAGAACCGACCCTTTCCCCTCGTGTCGCAGTTGATGGAATGGGTACGCTGAGGACCTGGGACTGGACACAGAGTCCCTGGCCCTCAGAGGACTTTCTGGTCAGTACCTCCCACCGAGAAGTTATTGCTTAGGTTATCCCTTGATCATTTGACTCTGAATAAGCTCTTATGTCACTCAGGGAGATAACGGCTATTTGTGAGATCCTAGGAGAGGTCGAATTGTTATAGTTGGGGAGTCTGCTTCCTGTCTTTTCCAAAGCCTTTGGTTGGGGGAACGACTTTTGAAGTAGACAGCATTCTAGAGGCTGTGTTTGGGGAGCGGCACGGGTGAGACGCAGGGTGGATCTGCAGACTGCCACACATGCATGACATGGGAAAGTGTAAGAGGAGGGGGTCACCCCTTCCGGAGAAACGTAAGTAGAACACCCAGCCGCTGTCGGGGGCACGGGGGTCACAAACAATAGCAAAGGAGCCAAGTTCAGAAGAAGGCCTGTGTTATAAAAAATTAAAAATGCTGCAGGACCCCCGGCAGCAGTAGGCAGCAGAGACGGGAGGGGGGAGGGGAGAGGGGGGAGGGGGGAGGAGAGGAGAGAGGAGAAGAGAGAGAGAGAGAGAGAAAAGAGAGAGAGAGAGAGAGAGGGAGAAAGAGGAGACAGAGAAGAGACAGAAGCTGCCTCTCCCAGAGGAAAACAGGAAAGAGAGAGCTCTCAGGCCGGAAGCTGAAGATCAGCCTGCCTCAGCGGATGGGGGAGGGAGTGGGCGTGGCTTTTCTCTTAAAGC
>JAQHUG010000188.1:290166-306442 GCA_028555095.1 Dicrostonyx torquatus
GATTTTAGATTTTGATAGATGACAATATAAAACTTAAATTGCCAACAAGTGGGTGTAGTTAAATAATAGAAAAAACTGTATGTGTCTATTTAAAATCACCCCTCCATGTAAGGATTCTGCTTCACCATGTTGGTTAGCGTGAGATATAACGAGAAAGCACAATGTGGTGCATTTTCAGCACAGCTGTTTCTTTGGTTGTCATGTTACAGTAATAACTGAGTATTTAAAATGCTTCTTTTAAGAGAGTCGCTGACAATGAAATGAGAATTCTTGCCAGTGCTTAACAGGTCATTGTTGAAAAGCAAAGATGACACCGTTATCAGTTTTTGCCAGAATCTTCTTGCAGCTCAGATGACTGGATCTACAAGAGAGAAAGCGAGGAGAATAGAAGGAGAGTTGCTATTCCCAGAAGGTTTTCTGGTGCTGCGTGACGCAGGAACAAATGTAAGACACAAGTTCTTCTAAAGTGGGTTACCTGGAGGGCATCCACCTGATTACGTCACAGAAAGCCTGGAGGTCATCCACCTGATTACATCACAAAAAGCTTTCCTTTTGTCTCCATCTTGGTTTCTCTTTTTATCTACAAATGGTAATGAGTGCTATAGATGGATAACTGAGTTTACACAGGTGACATTTCCCCTTGTAATCTAGTTTCCCTAGGCTAGCCCATTACCATCCTCTTGTTTGGAGGAAGAACACTGAGCGTTCTCCCTAGAGGAGGGAGGAGATAAAAAAGAGAGATCAGGTCAAGATGTAGGTGGCAAAACGGAAGGAGGGATGTGGGGGAAGGGAAGAGAGAGAGGGAAGGAGGCGGCGAACGAGAAGGGAGAGAGGCAGTGAGGACAACAAGAACTCAGTCCTACTATACCAACCTCCCGGAGGTCGAGGTTCGAAACCCCAGAAAGCCTTGAAGAGAGGCAGCCCCACCCTTCCCAGAAGAACAAAGGCCTATGTGAAATAGTTCGAGATCAATGGCTTTGGAGAACAGAAGTGCTGGAGCGCATTGGTGTGGGAAGAATCCTCCATGTGTGTGGTACTGTTTTCGGGTGCTCCAGACTCGTGCATGGTGTGTATGGAGTCTAGAAATTCACATTATCAAAGCGGTGGAGGGATAGTTAAACATTTCTAATAGCCGCTGGTCCTGAAATGGTTTACCTAACGTTCCTCTATCCACTAGACCTAATGCTGCAGCCCTGTAGTGCAGTCCCTCGTGTTGTGGTGGTCCCCAACTATAAAATCATTTTTGTTGCTACTTCATAACTGTAATTTTGCTGCTGTTATGAATTGTAATATAAATATCTGCTACTCAGGATGTCTGATATCTGACTCCTGTGAAAGGCTCGTGTGACCCTAGAAGGGGTTGTAACCCATTGGTGGAGAACCACTGCACTAGACAGATGATTCTAGAAAGGCAGCTAGCGCCAGCTACTAATGAGGAAGTTGGGAAGCTCTCCTGCATGAGTAGTGGAAGTCTGACCCCATAGAGACACTCTGAGGGTTTTATTTGGTAGTTCTCAGGGAAAACAGGTCACGTCCACTGAGATTCAGTGTCTCCACTCTGGGACATTAACCCTACATCTTGATTCCCAGCTATTTGGATATTCCTTAATTGGACACTTAAAACCAACCACCACAACACCTGTGGTTTTTATAAGCATTAGAGTGGACGGCTCTAGCAGGGAAGGGAGTGGGAGTCAGGGTGAAGCAGTCCCAGGCAGACTGAGAAGCCATCGATAATGGCACGGGGACCTATCTCCTCTGCATGTATTGGCTATTTGGGAACCTAGTCTATATGGATGCACACCTTCTTAGGCCGGGATGGAGGGGGAAGAGCCTTGGACTTCCCACAGGGCAGGGTATCCTGCCCCATCTTAAGGAAGCAGGGGGAAGGAGGAGGGGTAGTGGGGGAGCGGGAGGGGACTGGGAGAAGGGGAGAAAGTGTAAGTTTTTTAAAATTAAAATAAATTAAAAAAAGAGAAAGCAGTCCCCTTAATAAAATATGATGCAGGGCATGAGAAGTTGGATGAGAACAGACTGTGGGTCTAAGAGATTTAATTCATCCAGCTCTGAATCTTAACTTAAACACAGACATGAGCAAGCTGCAGTTGTGTGTCTGGGTCATGGTAAACATGGGAGATAGTGAATGATGGGATTATTATTATTTCCAGAAGAGCCTGTGTCAGTGAACTGCTCGTCCGTGTGACATGAGCAGATGACTTCAGGGCCAGAATGGAATTTAGTAAAATGCTTGTTATGTGGTTCTCCGATGCCCTGAAAGATGAAACATTTACCCCCTGAGATTAATTTTTCACTGGCTGATCAAACTCAATGTGCTGTTTATGTTCTCTGTAACAGGAACTTTAAAGCGCATAAATTTTTAAGAGAGAGAGTCTGGTATCCGAAAAGATACACTACTTTGATCTAAAGTAATCTGAAGATCAGCTGGGTGAGGCAGTCCTGCTCCTTAAGCTACTTATATATAAAATATGGATCTAGTCCATCAGATTTATAGTGTGAGGCTGGGGATGTCCTCTGATGACTAGTGATGGCTGAGGTCCTCCAGAGGCCGCCTGCTGGCTTATCACTGTCCTTTTCTGAGTCTCGGTTTCCTGATCTGTAAAATGGTTGAGTGAATATATGACTCCCTCCAGACTTTCTTAAGTGCTGTGATTGCACAGGTACCCAACACAGAAAAAGTAAATCCCATTCAGCAGAAAGTCCTTTCAGCAGTCTGTCTGCGCTGCTGTAGGCCAGGGACAGCTGGCGACCTCGAAGTCCAAAGTTGTATTTAATGCAGTGTTTCACTGAGTCATCCTGGCATTCTCAGGATCATTTCCTACTCTTATCTTTTCTTCTTCCTCCTCCTCTTCTTCTTATGATCTCTTATTCTCCTTTCATTCTTTTTTTAATATTTATTTATTATGTATACAATATTCTGTCTGTGTGTTTGCCTGCAGGCCAGAAGAGGGCACCAGACCTCATTACAGATGGTTGTGAGCCACCATGTGGTTGCTGGGAATTGAACTCAGGACCTCTGGAAAAGCAGGCAATGCTCTTAACCACTGAGCCATCTCTCCAGCCCTCTCTTTTTATTCTTATCTCAGAATGTTTCTTATGTTTCAAGTCCAGTGCACAAAGTGTCTTAAGTATTTCTGAGGTTGGAATTTGAACAGTAGATGGTTCATCGTTAGGATCCGTGGCTCTGAATAGTTTCTCTAGGGTCTTCGACCACAGAGACATCTTCCCTGGCGTCTCAGCTAGTGCTGTGATGTAATAGTGGTGCTGATGCTGCAGGTGTTGTTGTTGATGATGACGGCAACGGTGATGCTACTCTGTACACCTGGCCCAGATACCTGAGTGCTTCAAATATCTGCATCCTTTTCCCTAAGAGTGCCTACAAAATAGGGACTAGCACCGTTTCTTTCATAGAGGAGGAAAATGTGACACAGAGACATGAATAACTTGCTCATTGCTACCCAGCTGGAAAATGGGTGGGCTAGCTTTGAACACAGGCTGCTAATTAGTTCAAGAGATCATGATTTTAGCCATAATATGCCTACTATCTCTCTAATAAACACTGGAGCTCTGGTTTATACACACATATGGAATATGTTAGAGAATTTTTTGAACTGTATGTTTGGATTAGTTTCTCATTACTTCAGTGGTGGTGGACCCTTAGAGGAAGATGACCCGAAAGGAACCCATTGACTCAGCATCTTTTTGTTTCTCCCTCTAACAATGACAGCAGCTGGTGGCTTTCGAGGTCCCCTGCACCAGGCTGAGTGTGTTGGGTGTTGAGTTCTGATGGTTGAGTCCCACATGGAGTATGCTCGGTGATTAGTTCACCTCACTAACGAAGAGTTTGAGGCTCCCTGATGTTCTGTGTCTTCTTGCCGGTCGGATGCCCAGTGAGATCTCAAGAAACACCGTCTGTCTCTTGATGCTAATGTCCCAGGGTGCAGCACTAGTGAACCCGGGTGTCTCCATCCCTAAAGTGAGGGAATCGCTAAAATATCTTTTAACATCATATCCATCTCTAATTCTTAGAGTACGCTATTTCTAAGAGGTGTGATTCTCCGCTCCCTACTGGACACAGTCTAATTTCAAATTAAAGAATTGGTGTCCATCTCTTCTCGGCTTTGGAGATACATAAATCTTATTAAACAGCCAAGCAAAACAATACACAAGAACTAGATTTTTATTTTCCTTATTGGAGTTATTTTAAATCAAGCATTGTCATGCATGTTTTGTAGGATTTTCTTTCATTGGTAAGTACTTCTGAGCATTTTCTTTCTTCCCTTACCCACACTCGTTACGGTACTCTGCAGACAAGACTTTCTGGAAGCCAGCACATGTAAACAGTGAATGTGTACGAGACTGTGTGGTCCATAGGGTCATATGTTTTATATGCTCTTCCGTGGGAGGCGGTGGGGTGAGTGCATCAATGAGCATGCACTGAAAGTCTTATCAGTGAGAGACTGGAGTGCGCCATTTTTGTTAGACTAGCTGGCCAGAGAGCCCTTGGGAGCTGTTTGTCTTGTACCCAGCACTGGCATTACAAGTCTATACCAGTTTTTGTGAGGGTTTCAGGGATCTGAACTCAGGTTTTCATGTCTCTTGCCCTCTGAGTCATTTTCTCAGGCCCGATGATTGTTTCGATATAATTTATACAATTATTATTATTTATAGGACTTCAAGTAATGTCCTTTCATAAATATTGACATCTAAGTCCAAGAGGCAAAGGGCATTGTTCTACACACAGCTCTCAGATCAGGGCTAGTGATGCCGTCAACAGTGCCAAACTAAGACCCAGTTACCACACATCTGACCCAGAGGGACATGGCCAGAACTTTCCAACACCAGATTTAGTGGGGTCAAATCCCACTTGGACATTTTTCTCTTTAATTTTGAGATTCCCTACTCCAAGTCTCAGAGAGTGAAGTATTTTCAATTAATATTTTCTTTAACAAAAGTGTGATCTCAGAGAGAAGAATGTGTTAAATCAGTTAAATTTTGCAGTTTAAAATTAAAATCTTTAAAAAAAAATACTTCTAAAAGATGTCCTGAATCTCTAAGGCACTGGGAGCAAACTTTTTTTTTAGGGAAACCTAGCAGGAGAGAGAGGGAGAGAGAGAGAGAGAGAGAGAGAGAGAGAGAGAGAGAGAGAGAGAGAGAGAGAGAGAGAGAGAGAAGGAGGAGGAGGAGGAGGAGGAGGAGGAGGAGGAGGAAAGGTGGGAGGGAGAGGAGAATGACTTAGGGAGAAGAAAGGTTGTGATTAATTGCCTGGGAACGGTTCCTAAGCCCCGAGAAAGGATGGAAAGGTGGGTGAGGAAGTGGGGGCATGTGACCCAGTGACCCATGATGCCTTATTTATATTTCCTTATCATGTATCTTGCTAAAAGTGGAGTGTTGCAAAAGTGGCTTCAGTCTGCCAGAGAGACTCTTGGCCTTGGTCCAAAGCTAACCTACGTGTTATCAGAAATGCATTCTTTACCATGTATAGTGCTGGCGGGTTCTAATGAGGGCCAGACACTGCAGCCAATTAGGCAGGGCTGTCCGTGCAGGCACTGGTCACTGAGAGCTTTATCCGCCACGTGCAGCAGGTCCAGGGGACCCATGCCAAAGCGTTGTGAGGGACAGAAATCTTGAAAAGAGTCATCCGGTTTTCTTATTTAGGAGAAAGAAAATTATTTAAAGCTTTTTTTAAAACTGGGGCAAAGCTATAATCTATTTAAAATTATGTGTATGAATTATTTAAGACAACCAAGGGAATAGGAGCAGCGGTTCCAGGGGGGACCGTGGTGGAGACGGCCCTGGAAGGAGGCACGGGGAGCACAATTTAGGAGTGATAAGATAGTGGGTAGCTAAGATAAAAAGAAAGGGTTGAGTCAGGGGAAGGTGAGGAGGTACTAAGGTCAAAACCCAGCAGTTCACGGAGTCCACAAATTCCCAGGAGGCCTGCAATTGGCATGGGGAAACACACACGGTTCCAAGCACACTTCAAAACATCAAGTGCTCTCTGCTATGCATTTGTACCGGGCTTATCTCTAAGCAACTCCAAGAGTTTCTTTAGAATTCAGATTAGTCTTATGAAAAGCCCAATTAGCCAGGAAGGAAAACGGCTGTGGAGAGATGAGGACGCTAGGCTAGGGAGGGTTTGCACACTGCACGGGAAATCGCTGATGGACGCTGAAAGAGGGAGGAAGCTGCCTTCTCCTGTTCTCCAGCCGCACCTCGCGAGCTCTGACACCGCGGTGTGCAGTCTGCAGCCCCGCCAGGGGTCCCACAGGTCAATCTGTTTCCCACACTAACTGTAGTTGGTACCCATCCCGCAGATGGCCCCTACTTCAGACGCCAGGCAGGTCTGGAAGGCTCCTCAGTCAAAGGCAATGGGAGAGTCCAAACATTTGCTAAACGGTTCCGAGAACTCAGGGAAGCGTTTTCCTTAGAGCTCCTCGTTTCCAATATAATCTAGGGATTCAACTCAGAAACGGGTGGACGGAGAAATGCTTCAGACGCGGCAAAGGAGCAGGACTCTGGAATATTCCATGCCCCTCTCCAGGCACACGGCCTCCTCTTGTGTTCACCCACCCAGAAGCTTCCGATATTTATCCCCTGGGGACTTTATGATGGCTAAAATGTAGGAAAGGAGCGCAACCTGTAGCTCCTTTCTTCTCCGTTACCTTCCAATCTCTCATCATGAGGTCGGTTTCAATGACAACTCTTTCCCAACCCGAGGTTATCTCGGAGCCCCCCTGCCGAATCGGTCTATAAGGGATGCTTTTGACTTCGGAAGAGTCTATGGGTTTCAGGAAGTACATGCAATGAGGAAGACGTACCATATACACACCCAAATAAACAAATTTATATACCTATGTCTCCATACACAATTTTTATATTGTATTTTATTTTAATATGTTTTAACTGAAATAAAATTACATCAGTTTCCCCCTCCCTTTCCTTGCTCCAACCCCTCCCATCCACCATGCTGAGACAGTTCTCACAGCCCCTCTCAATTCTCTCTCAGACAATTCTCAGTCTGATTGCCTCTTTTTCTTTGGTTGTTATCGTTGCATGCACGAACACATAGATGCACGTATATACATATTATATACACACAGTCTGCCGAGTCCGTTTTTGTTGGTGGTGCGTGTACAATCTCAAGGCTGCCCACTTGAGAATTCTGATTATATCACTGTTTCCCAGGGCGTGACCTACATCTCCCTCAGCTTCCCGTTAGAGTGAATGGCACCAAGATTAGAGACGGAGCGCAGTGGTGGGTGGTTGCCCAGCAAGCTTGCTGTTCTGGGTCGGATCCCCAGCACTGAGGGGAAGAAAACGTAAGCACATCCCAGCTGACTGGGAAAAGTCAGTGTTCGGAAAAATTATAATTTCATTGAGGCTTTTGATTGAATTGTCTCCGTTTCACCTTCTTTGCCACATTTCCCAAAGTGAATACTTTTAATAGGATAACCTGGAAGAAAGCTGAAGAATTGCCCCAAAGTAACTCAGTTAAAGATAATGGCAGACTTACTTTGGTGGTTAATAAAACCTGCGCCACACTGGCCATATTTGCTGTTAAGACAGTGCAAATCCCAACAGAAGTTAAATCTTAAAGTTGATTTTAGTGCTTGCTCATCCTTGGGGGTCATGACGTCATACCACTGGGGACATGCAGACATGGCTCTATGTTGGTCCCAAGCTTCTCTGTTTTTAACAAGACTGAGATGACTCCCCTGGAGTCTTAAAGGGCACACATTGAAGGCAATCAGAAAGCCAGTTCCTCTTGACACTTTCTAAAGATTGTTCCAATCCAAGGCAAAATTGATCTTTCTCGCAGAGTTAAAATAGCCAGCCCTGAGAGGCGTGTGCCATAATCTGTCTCAGCTTCATTTCTTTCTTTTTTTTTTTTTTTTTTGGTTTTTCGAGATAGGGTTTCTCTGTGGCTTTGAAGCCTGTCCTGGAACTAGCTCTTGTAGACCAGGCTGGTCTCGAACTCACAGAGATCCGCCTGCCTCTGCCTCCCGAGTGCTGGGATTAAAGGCGTGCGTCACCACCGCCCGGCTCAGCTTTGTTTTGAGATGCTATGAAGTCAGTGAGCTTGCAAACCTTTGGCCCAAAGTTGCTTTATCGTAAATTTTTAAGAACTTATCGAAGATATGCTCCTAAAAGATGCTCTTCCACCATTTGCTGGGGTCCCTGGCAGTCCATACAGGAGACCCCTGTAAAAATCTAGGGTGCCTGCTTGTCATTCCCTGAGAAAGACCCATTTCTAGTCAACATGTCCAGCTAGACATGTAGAGTCAAGCCCAGGTGAAACCAACCTTCAGCAAGGATGAAGTTGTCAGTCCTGACATGTTTCTCCAGAATTTCTGGAGCTCTCTGGGGAGAAAGAAAACATTCAGTTTCTTCAAGCCAGTCTCTAGGGTAGAAGAGCTAAGGAAACAGAAGCGTGGAGCGGTCATGAATGGGTTACTCGTGATGAGTCCAAGTGGAATTTCAAACGCTTGGTCACTCTCTGATTCCAAGGACACTTTTTGCTTCTCACAGTATAAGGAATACTAATAAATTAATGTATTGCCTCTCAGGAAACATATTTGCATTTTAATGAGGGTATCCTGCAGAGAGTATCAACCCAAAGGAAGAAAATCGTATAATGGGATTTTCAACCACTTTGACATAGCAGTAGGGAAGAAATTAGTGTGTTGACTGTGTGTGTGTGAGTGTGTGACTGAGCGCGCGTGTGCATGTGTGTGAGTGTGTGTGTGCGTGTGTTGAGTGTGTGTGTGCATGCGTGCGTGTGTGTGTGTTGAGTGTGTGCACGTGTGAGTGTGTTGAGTGTGTGTGTGCGTGAGTGTGTGTGCATGTGTGCGTGTGTGCGTGAGTGTGTGTGCATGCGTGCGTGTGTGCGTGTGTTGAGTGTGTGTACGTGTGAGTGTGTTGAGTGTGTGTGTGCGTGTGTGTGAGTGTGCGTGTGTGCTATGAATGTGTTTTGTAGAAAGGCTCCAGTCTCCCCATGCATCAGTAACTTAATTTATACTCTAATGTAAACTTCTGGAACCCTCTGCTGTGGCTGCCATTAAGTCTGTAATCAGAAGGGATTCAGTCTGCTCCTTCTGTACAGCAGAAGAGAATGTATGCGGTGCTGCTGGGGATTGACCGGCAGAATCCATTGGGTGAAAGATGTGAAGGGTGGGGCAGTGGGTATGAAACATGTAGATAGATTTTCTATGTTTGGGTTCAGTTATATGAGCTGGAGGTGTGCACTTTGCATCTCGTGTAGATCTATGTCCCTAAACTTGTATGAAAATAAATACTACTTTATTTTTAATAATAACAAAACTGAATGTAGCAGAAGACCCCAACTCCAGAGCTTGGCTCTATCTATGCTAGGGTAGGAACTGTGAGGACGAGTTTAAGCCTCGACCCAGAGATCCACAGCCTCCTGGGAAGACTCCAACGGAAGGGATCTTATCCCATGAAGTACCACATAGCAGGTTTTGGGAAAGGACAAAGGTCACCGACCTATCTTTGGAAGAGCCTGAAGAATAAAGGAAGGGGGATTGCTTATTCCAGGCCCGAGTGTCCCTTGATGTGCTACTGCCTGGCTCCGTGACCTTGCTGGCTGTGTCTTAGCCAGAAGCTAAAGGTCCCAGATGACACCTGGCCTTCTGCAAACGGGGAATTCTAGGACGGCGTTGTCATCTCTATTGCTGTCATGGTACCTGCTTAGCATACAACTAATAATAATAATTAATAATTCTGGAGGAGGCGGAGAGCTCTAGCGCCTTAATTCACGTCTGCTCGTGCCTGGCACAGATCGTGGTCTCTGCCTCCGCTGCTGTGCAGTCCAGGCTGAATGGCTGAGTTCATTTGTCACTTGGCAGGGTCAAAAATGCCATCTTAAAGTTTGTAATTTGATAGTTATTATTGATAAAAATGACATTTTTCTAATCATATTTTTTCACAAAAGCTACAGAAAACAGAAGACAACAAGGGTCGCTCATTTCAGACATAATCGTTACAGATTTGCCTTATTTTTCTTGCCCACTCTATACATTGATAAATTGTTCATTTTTTAGTGAGCATATCATTCTATATATACTGAAAATTCTAATTTTTATTTATTCTATATCAGAAATATCTTCTTATCCTTTAAAAATTTTAATTATTGGAAATTGTATAATTTGGGGGTTTCATAAAATTTCATTGCATGTCTGCATCATAATTTGTTAAAGCAAGCCTTTACAGCGATGGCTCAGATATACCCAGTCTGTCACGTGACTGTCTTTTACTTATGTGCTTTGAAGTTTTATAAGATGTTTATGATGGCAGCTAATTTCATATATCCATCTATCTAAGCTATGGTGCCTTGTTGCTTTTACCAATCTCTGGTCCTAATGTTTCTGTGAAGGTAATTTATAGATATGATCAACATTTATATTGACTGTAAGTAAAAGAGATTATTATGGGTATTAATAGTTGAAGGCTTTCTTAGAGGAAACCTAGGTTTTCCGGAAGAATGAGGAAATCCATTTCAAGACCGTAACATAGACATTCTAGCTGCCATCTTCCCAATGTGGTTTACCTAGGTCAGCCTGAGATGGCGACATCATGTCTTGTGTGAGCTTCCAGGATGCAGCTTTGCCTGCAGATGTCAGTCCTGCGAGCCTCCACCATTGGGCAATTCCCTGAAATAAAACACACCACCTGTTAGGTCTGTTTCTCCGATGGTCACAGTTGGCGGGCAGATGAAATGTATCACATTTTCTTTGTGACTGCAGCCAGGACCTTTTCTCTGTCCCCTCAGTTAGGCTGCCCACAACAAGTCTGTTATACATTTTCCTAATACTAACAGAATTTGCCTACACTCAAGACTTTTTTTTTTTTGAAACAGGGTTTCTCTGTGTAACAGCCCTAGCTGTCCCGGATCTCACTCTGTAGACCAGGCTGACCTCGAACTCACAGAGATCCTCCTCCGTCTGCCCCCTGAGTGTCGTAAGGTGCCCAGCACTTACACTCAAGTGTTCTATGATTCCTAGTCTCTGATGGTGAGAGATATTCCCTTTTCCGTGTGTTTGCTAAGATACAAGGAGCTCCCCATATGCAGGCAGAATTATGACCTTCCCCCTCCTTCCAATTTGTCACTTCCCTTCAAAATTTCTCCATTTCTCTCCTATCTGTGAGATTTCTTAATTCTTTGTGGGAAAGGACACTATATAAGGAACTTGGTTCTACCTTCTACGTCTTTTTCCGTTATCTAACGGAAGGTCAGGGTGGCTGTCTCCTTCTTCTTTCTGGCTGAACACATACCAATCTTTCCTTTGTTCTTCCTAAAGACCAGAGAGATCACAAAACAATTGTGCTCTCCCTTCTCCTGTATCTAGGGATGTTCTGCAATGCCTTCCTTAGCTGTCTTTAGGAGGGGCCACCCCTCTACTTACACCCTGTGAAGGGTGACTGGATCAGCCCTCGGGTATTTAAAATAGACCTGGTCAGCAGATGAACAATTGAGCAGAATACGGGCTGGGCTTAACTAACCCAATTAACTCTATATGTTATTATTTCAATCTGGCAGCCTGTGTTTAGAAACATTTTTTTTTTTGTAGGGAAAGTACACCTACAAACTCCCAACAATATGGTTGCCTGAACAAGACCAGCACAATGACAGCACCAGTTGACATGCCAGTCTAGGCGGGACATTTCCCATGATTCCACTCCTAAATGAAGAGTCACGGGAATCAACCGCTGCTGAGAGAGGGAGATCAGTCGTGTGTCTAATGCCAGGGGCCAAATCCAGACATGGACATAGGAGTAAAGCTACATGAACACAGTTGGTCATATACACACGTGTGCACACATGTTTGTATGTGCATTGGAATATAAATGAGTAAATCAACATATTTGGATGTTCTTGGGTATATTATCATAGATGTTCATACAGGTAACAATAATGGGAGGGAAATCTCAAAGGAATTGGATAGGGAGAGGAAGGGTATAAGGGATGCTGTAAATTCAGTGCTAATGCATAAAATTCTCAAAAAAAATTTTAAAAAGTCATTTTGTTGTATCAAAATTCTCTGCATAAAATTTAGCTCAACGGTGGCCATTGGATATGAGTTGTCTCAAAGATTGAAATTCATAGACATACATAAATAACTCCTGAACTCAGAACTGCAAAATATCAGCTATTTTGGCTGATAGTTACATTAAAATTACATGGAAAATGCAAATATTCAAGGTAGAAGGCATGTGACAGCGACTTCTTTACCTGTCCAGGATTATTTTATCCTTTGATGACAAGAAGATGGGGAGCTTGGCATGTTTGGGATCCCAGAAGGCAGTTTGAGCCAGACAGAAGTTATCGGGCAGAGATGTCCAGTGACTGAGGGACATGTGGTGAGCATGGCGCTCAGAAAGTAGAAATCTCGCATTTTCTTCTCCTGGGAGTACAAAGTGTAACAACATCTAGTGTCTTTTGTAAAATCCTTCCTGTATTTCTTGTTCATGCTTCCAAATGGCTGTTCTCCCAAAAGGCAAACATAGTTTGAGTTCCAGAATTTGGATCCAACCTCAGAGTTCCTCTAAACACCACTTGTCTGAGGTTTCTTTAATATGGAGATTAACTGCAAACATGAAATTAGCTTCCTTGGAACACTCGCTTTGAACTTCCCTTTCCTGCCACCGAGGAGATGATCTTTTGAACTGATGCCTTGCCACACGGCCGGTGTGGTGAGAGCTTGGATGTTGGCCAGCCTCACTTAGCCCTTTTTCTTTATTTAGCTTGCTCAATATTATTGGCAGGTTGCTTCCACCAAGCCCCATATGTTCTGAAGGGTTTTTGATAACTTCAAGTAGATTCGATGTCTTTCATGGGAGTTTGTGCTCGCTGGGTAGAGAGACGGAAGCGCCAATTATCAGAGCAGCAGCAGAAGCTGAGTGCTTTTGTTTCTTTGGACACAGAAGGGAATAATATGTAGGCCCCGTGGTTGACTTTTTGAAGCAAAACATGACTGAATAACTTTGGATTAAATGATGTATCCTTCCTGGATGACCTTGGAGGATATCTAAGACAACGTCAGTTTTCTCTAGTCTTATAATTTGAAGATGAGCTTCAGCCTCCAGGGAGAATTTAGTCTTATAATGAGCCGCGGCTCTTTCTCCATTTGGCAAATGTAGGAAAGCTATGCCATCTGCACCATCCATTTGGTAACTTCTGGAACCTCAGGATAAACCAGAAGAATAACTAAGATGGAAACATCTAGAGATGCTGGGTTCTTAGTGCTATTCTCATTCATAATGTAGAAAACCGTTTTGTTTTTTTTTCAAGCCTGTGAATATTAGGGACGGCACCAACTAGGCATCCGAAATATCCTTCTAACACATGGCAATTTTTAAAAATTATTTATTTATTTATTATGTATACAATATTCTGTCTGTGTGTATGTCTGCAGGCCAGAAGAGGGCACCAGACCTCACTACAGATGGTTGTGAGCCACCACGTGGTTGCCGGGAATTGAACTCAGGACCTTTGGAAGAGCAGGCAATGCTCTTAACCACTGAGCCATCTCTGCAGCCCCACACATGGCAAATTTATTGGTTGATGATTTGATTGTGTAAAAACAGCTTTATTGATTCAGTGGCGGCTTTTATACACGTTGGAAGTTATATGTGACATGGCTACTCGTCTTCTTAAGATAAGCACAGCATACAGGACTTTAAGCCTGGTAAAGTAGGGAAATCTCATTTTGTGCATTTTCTATCCTCACAACTAAAGTGCTACACACTAGCTTGTGATGTGTGGAAGTATAGAGAATTATGAGGCCCTCAAAGTCGGTAAAGTTACGAGGATGGAAGCAGTAGGTAAAAAGGTGGGGACGATGGGAAATTCAGAAGACTAAGAGGAAGACAGGGTAGCCAGCAGAAGGGAGTAGGTAGTTGTCTTGTGAGAAATATGAGCTGGGCAGAGACTCATAGAATCATCAATGCTCAGCTTTTTTTATCTTAATGATTGCTACTTTAATGATCTTAGACAAAATATTCTCCTCCAACATATAATATCTTTTACTATCTACTATTTGTCATACAGATTGGTGGACATTAGTCAGAAAGCAATTTTACAAATAACTCAATTTATTTTTTTTTCTTTTGGAGGGGCGATTTGGAGAGAGGTTTTCTCTGTGTAGCCCTGGCTGTCCTGGAACTCACTCTGTAGACCAGGCTGGCCTCAGACTCAGAGATTTGCCTGCCTCTGCCTCCTAAGTGCTGCGATTAAAGGTATGTGCCATCACACCTGGATTTAATTTAAAAATTTTTAAGTTAAATTTTCCATAGGATTATGGAAAACCCCTCATGGATCAGGTTTTTATTTTGAATTATACACTATATTTCAGAAACATTTTATATTTGATTAATTCATGTGATTAAACGTTTGATCAGTCCTAATGTCCTAATAAGTGACTGGTCTGGATAACAAAAAGCAACAAATCTTTCTTGGTGAGGATGGTATTTTATGACTCGTAATCACTTGATTTTCAAGAAAATGGTTCTACCGTCAACAACTGCCTGAGAAGCTGTATGGAAAAGGACTCTCGTGTATAAATATATAAGGGGGTGTAAATAGTTCAGTCACTATGGGAACCCATATGGGATCACCGTGCACCCAGCTATACCACTCGTAGGTACATACCTGGAGGGCTCTGAATCAGCATATCAGAGAGAACTGGAAATCTATGGCAGCTATTATTAGTTATAGAATAGACTTAGGCTCTTGTAAGCAAATGAATCTATGAAGAAAATGTGACACACAGTGGAGTTTTATTCAGCTCTAAATAAAATTCAAATCACTTGATTTTTCAGGACAATGAGTGCAACTGAGATGATAATATTAAATAGAATAATCCAAACTTGGAAAGACAAACATACCGTGTGTGTGTGTGTGTGTGTGTCTGTGTGTCTGTGTGTCTGTGTGTGTGTGTGACTTGAGCACAGAAGAGGGACTTTTGAGGGGACAGGATAGGAAGAGAGGAGAGTAAGAGGGCTAAGGATCTGTGAATATCGCATATTGAAACTCATTTTGTATGATAAACAGCACACACACAACACAACACACACACACACATGCGCGCGCACACATGTGTACACGAATGCAGGTAGTAAGACCTTACTTAAAAGTGGTAGAATTAGTCAAGGACAAATACCTTCTCTTTTTTAGGTAAAGCAGAATATTTTTATTTAATTTTCCCGAATCTGAATTCTCTCTCAGTCCAATCTTCAGGTTGTCAAATCTCCATCTTCTCACACAGTAGTGTAGCATGACCCTTACCAAGTTGAGGAAGTAGCCTGTGCTGAGATCAGGTTCAATTTTGTAAGCTTTGATGGGTACAGAATTTTCAAATTTCTATCTGTGACAAATAACCTACTTGCTCTTGATCATATTATGGAGGCTGACTCTTTCTTTAGGGGAGAAGAGGACCAGCAAAGGTGGGGGAGTGAAGGAAGGGACAAAAGTGGTCAACAGAGGGGTACATGTGACCAAGTGCCTTATATATAAATGTGTGAAGATCTCATAATGAAACCCATTCCTCTGTATAATTAATTTATGCTAATACAACCGAAAAAAAGTAGAATCATTATTTTACATGGAAGTTTTGATTGAAGTTGGCACTAAGTGTGCTTGGCGTACTACCAACATTGTGTTATGAAGTCCTCATAAATGTCAGAGGATCATGAAGTTTAGGTAAAACTCCGGAGGCCATGCAGTGAGTGGAGACAGAGTTAGATCATGTCGGGGGCCAATCCTCCAGGCTCCATTTCGACCATTTGGAGAAATGTCTACTTTCGTTCTACACTTTTCCTGCCAATGCATGAGTCAGATGCTAATCTTAAACCACACACCCTCCTTGTGTTATCTGAGTATTTCTTGACCATGTCTGGCAGAACCCAGACATGTTTAGGGTGTCCCAAGGGCACTTTGACTTGAGAACTATTTGGAAGTTCTTGGATGTATTTTCAGGCTCTGTCTTCTAATCTTTTGGTATCTCTGAAAGAAATGGCAACACCAGAGAGTCATGAATGTTGGATAAAATAATTCTAGAACCTTCGGTCTCATACTCTTTTCCTTATTGGTTTGCCTACAAATTTCAAGATATTATTTTTTTTCTGCTGTGTAGCACTTCATTGTGTAAATGTACAACATCTTCTTTGTCCATTCTTTGGTCAAGGGGCATTTAGGTTGTTTCCAGATTCTGGCTATGACAAATGATGCTGCTATGAA
>JAQHUG010000188.1:316735-333785 GCA_028555095.1 Dicrostonyx torquatus
GGACAGGTAGATCTGGAAGAGTTAGGGAGAGGAAGAGGGGTGAAATATAATCGAAATTCATTCTATGCTTGTTTAAAATCTCAAATAGCCAATAAAATTAGTGCATTAAAATAAATAAAAGTTAATTTTATTTAAATGCAAACAAGATGAGCTAAAGTGAAACAGAAACCTATGCCCACAAAGAGCATTGAGTGTAAAAGTTTAAAGAAGTAGTACTAATTTTCATTTATTTCCTTTTACTCAGTTTTTAATTGACAGGGCTGTATTTGCTTACAGTATATATCAGTATCACGGAGCTTTGAAATTCAGATAATTGTGGAGTGGCTAGTTCAAGCTAATTAATGTAGATATTACCTCCAATAATTATTGGTTTGTGATAAGAATGCTTGAAACCTACTATCCTAGAAATTTCCAGGGATTGGGGAAATGAGCGAGTTGGGAAAGCGCTTGCTGGTACAAGCATGGAGACTTGAGTTCAGGTCTCTAGAAATCAGGGAGAGTCAGAGGTAGTAACTCATGTCTGTAACTGCAGAGCTCTACAGTGAGATGGGAGGCTGGACAGTCCCTGGGAGCAGGTGGGCCAGCTAGCCTCGTGGACACACCGGGGAAGTCGAGAGACTTCGTTTCGAAGAAAGTGGAAGTTGAGGACTGACCCCACAGTTGTCCTCTGACCACCACACACATTCACAGAAAGCACGGGAACGTAAAATTCTCATTCACATACATACACAGACACACACACTTCCAGGTAGTCGATGCCTTGTTATTGACTATGTGAGTGTTTAGAGTGGTAGATTCATAGCAGCCAGAAGGCATAAATAATTCTAAGTCTATCAATTTATGAATGGTTTAATAAAAGTACATATTTACAATGGCATCCCATTCACCAATAAAAAGGAATAAGATAGCGATGTATGTTATCACGTGGATGGTCCTCAGAAGCGTTATGCTCAGTAAAAGAAGTTACATGCCAAAGACCACGTAGTACGTCAGCTTTCCACAATTATACCAGAGAGATGGCATCATCACACTTTACGGAGAAAAAGGTTATTTTGGTTCAGTTTCAAGAGATGCAGTCTATACCTGCGTGGCTTCATTGCCCTTGAGGCTGGTGGCAGATCTGTCTCCTCAGGGCGGCTGCTGGATGAGCTCACGACCCTGATATCTCTTCACGGGTGCACCCTAAAGACTCAACACCCTTCCGCTGTGCCCTGCCTCTCTCAGGTCTCCCCACCTCCCCGTGGCACTGGAGGATGTGGCTGAGCCTTTAGCATGGAGATGTTTGGTGGGCATTTAACGTTCAAACAGGGGGAATAAATACTGGAAAAAGCAAAATCAAAGAGAAAGAAAGGAAAGTGGCCTGGATGGGACTGGAAGTCAGTGGCAAGTCGATACCAGGGTTGTTCTTTTTAATTATGGGGGTCCCAGCGGCTTGTGCGGGTGACCACATGGCCAATGGCGGCGGCGGGTGCGTGAGACCAGATGGATAGTAAAGTTATAAATATTTATTAGGGGGATGATGAAGGGGAAAGGGAAGGAGAGGGGAGAGAGAGAGAGAGAGGCAGAAGAAGGAGGGGGGGAGGAGAGCAGAAGAAGCCCACCTGCTCCTTTCAAGAGAGCGGGACAGAGAGCATGAATCTGCGACTGCAGGCTTGCACTTATGGGCAGACAAGGAGTGGGCGTGGCTTTCCTTAAAGGGACAGAATCCATTACAATGAGGGCTCTCACTGTGGTTACACAGTTTCTAACAAGATGATCTTGTTGGTCATCTGACATCATGAAAAGTCCTTCTAACATACTCTTTATGATATGTAGCTCAGAAGACCAGGCAGGCGTTGGGTCACCACATAATGCGACGAATGAAAAGAATGCATGCAAGTGTATGTTTATGTGTGTGTACGTGTGTGAGTGCACATGTGTGCGTGCTGTATTGTTTGGATTCCTGAGAAAATGTATGGATTAACTACGTTAAATAGTTCTTGAAGAAAAAAAGAAGCCAAGGTTGGGCTAAAGTTATTCTGTTGCTTCTGTCATTGAACTAAGGTGTGAGATTTCATTTAATGAACCACTTGAGTCACAGGGCTTGGAGCCCTCACACCTTCTGTTGGATGTTTTCTTTCCAGAGTTTGTGGGGGGAAGGGACTGGCTTTGAGGAGCCCACGTGACTCTTCCGTGGACGCTTTCCTTTAAGTAGTAGTCCGAGAAAGGGCACACAGACTCACAAGGAGTAAGCGGGATTGGCCGAGACAACCTGTCAGTGGACCAAAAGCATGGTAACTAATGACGAGTACTCCTAGCCAATCACAGCACACCAGTCGTGACTGCCAGTTTCAAAAGGACCAACCAGATGCGTTCCTGAAGCAGCTTAATTTCACTAACCCCATAACCGCCCCCACCGGGACCTTTCGATAAAGAGCTTCTGGAGTAGAATCTCTCTACGTCTTCTCAGTCCTCGTCCCTCGAGAAACAGGGATCTCAGAAAAGGCAGCAGCAACAAGTCCACAGAAACTGCAAAGTAGGTTTCTCCAAATCTGAAAATCTGTTTGATATCTAGTTCGTCCGCCCATCTCCAGTGACATTGGTCACTGAATCAAGGACAAGAGTTGGCTGTGGGTGGCCAGCTGGTTATGGACACGTTGAACCCTCCTGGCCTCTGGAGATAAAACAGACAGGTAAGACTATCTGATGGTCCAGGCAGGGGAAGAGGTGCGGGAAGGAGAGCAGGCTTTCTGTTGAAACACTATGAGAATCTGGTTGGTGTAGGAGGGTTCTTCTGTATTTTGTGTTGCTTTCATTGGTTAATAAAGACGCTGCCTTGGCCTTTTGATAGGGCAGGACTTAGATAGGCGGGGAAAAGAGAACAGGATGCTGGGAAGAAGACTGAGTCAGAGAGAGCCGCCATGAAGCTGCCAGGGTCAGACATGCTGAATCTTCCCGGTAAGATCACCACCTCATGGTGACTTACAGACTATTAAAACTGGTTGAAATAAGATGTGAGAATTAGCCAAGAAAAGGCTAGAGATAATGGGCCAGGCAGTAATTTAAATGAATACAGTTTGTGTGTAATTATTCCGGGTATAGCAGGACAGAACAAAGGCCCTCTCTTCTCAGGTGCTGGGAACACAGCCCGCACCTCTTAAAAGATCTGGTGTTATCCAAAGTAGGGCCCTATCATTCCCCAATTCCTTCCTGTTGCAATAGACCTAGTTGTAGGATTTCCCATGCTCTGAAGACATTCATGTTTCTGCTACATTTGCAGTGAACAATGATAATAGATGATGCTAATTGGAATGGCATAGATTTATTTTCCTGGTAGTATAAAATGATGGGGGCAATAGAGTGACATGCTAATGTTTGAACTCTTTAATGAGATGCCATGTTAGCTCCCTGGAGGGAATCAACTGCCAGCAGCAAGGTATAGCCATAGAGTCATGTTCACTTGGGAAGGAGCACAGGCTTCCCATGGTCTGCTAGCTGTTATTTCACATCGAGGTTTGATCTTGGTGTGTAAGCTTGTGGTCTTGACTTACGTGGGATGATCTCCTCCTTCAGCCTCATGTGAGAGCTGCAGAGGCACAGAGAAGACCAGCAGTGTCAGATGAGAAGCCAATGTCTACACCCATGGTAGACCGTGGAGATCATGTGAGAGCTGCAGAGGCACAGAGAAGACCAGCAGTGTTGGGTGAGAAACCAGTGTCTACACCCATGGTAGACCATGGTGAGCATGAGAAAGGACCACAGCTGCAGAGAACACCAGCAGTGTCAGACACGGAGCAAATGTCTACACCCATGGTAGACCGTGGAGATCACGTGAGAGTGGCACAGGCACAGAGAAGACCAGCAGTGTCAGACACGGAGCAAATGTCTACACCCATGCCAGACCATGGAGGTGGCCCTTCAGATTTCTCAGGGTGTTTTCAGGGATTTTTGTTTTCACGGAGGTGGAGTCAGTTTTTAATTTTAAGGTCATAAGCAATAATATGTGACAATATTTTAGTGTTGCTACTAAATGTGTTGGCCAGTCTTATGTCAACTTGACACACGGACTAGAGTTATCTGAAAGGAGGGAGCCTCAACTGAGAAATGATTGAGTTGTACGGCATTTTCTTGATTATTGTGATTGATGGGGCAGGGCTCAGCCCATTGTGGGGGTTTCCATCCCTGGGCTGGTGGTCCTGACTTCTGTAAGAAAGCAGGCTGAGCAAGCCATGGAGAGCAAGACAGTGAGCAGCTCCCTCCATGGCTTCTGCTTCAGTCTTTCCTCCAGGATCCTGCCCTGTTTGGCTTCCTGTCCTGACTTCCTTCAGTGATGAGCGGCACCGTAGACATGTAAGCCAGATAAACCCAACTTGCTTTAGGGTCATGGTGCTTCATTGCGACAGCAGAATCCCTAACTGAGATGCTAAATAATATGCAACATTGCCTTGTATTAAAACGATTTTTACAGTTACTTTGTGTGTGTGTGTCTGTGTGTGTTCATGTGCACACCCATACTCATGCCACAGAACACATATGAGAGTTGCTTCTTTCTTTTCACCAAACTAAGGTCATCAGGCTTGGTGGCGAGTGTCTTTACCTGATAGGGCATTCGCTGACCCCCTTCCTTCTAGCGTTCATTGTTGGGAGTCTTCTGGTATCTCCTTTCACTGCCAGCATCATATCCTGCTAAATCATTCTCTCTTTAATGACTGTTAGGAGTTGCTGAATAAATATGCTTGTTGCTTGGATGAGGTTATTAAAAAACCATGTTTTATTTACTCTGCTTCTAAATTTTTCCTGTAACTTTTGCAGCTTCAGATAATTGCTTTCCATGGTAGCTGATTAAATAGCATACCTTACACTGATGTCTTTGTTATCCCAAAAGATACCACGTCCATAAAATCCCTTTTGTCAGAACCTACTTCTGGTAACAGCTAAGTTACCCTCGAGCCATCTTGAGGAGCAAAGTTGAGTGCAGGAAATACAGTTCAAGTTCCCCAGAGACATGCAAGATACAGCACCCATGCCATGGTATGAACCTGAATTTAGCTAAATATGTATTAGATAATTTTTTTGTAGCTTGTTTAGATGTTCAACTGATATTTAGAAGATGTTTTATGGAAAATGTGTTGCAAATTCCAAATAGCTGATTTTTGGGGGTTAATTTAGTGTCCATAATTTGTTGTCTGGATTATCTTATTAATGTTTTTGAAAAAATTTACTTACCCCCAAATCTTATATTTGCCGGTTGTGTAGAAGCCTAGAAATCACAACCACACTGAAACTGTTATAAACTGAAACTACTGAGTATAAAAACAAGAGGCATTTTTGTGAGCATATGGCCTGGTCAAAAAGATGATAAGCAGACTGTATTTATAATAAAGATGGTAGAAGTCTTGAGACACAGGGGAAAAAAAATCACAGATGATCTGAGAGTGGAAAAAAAACCATTTCCTATAAGAGATGATGTTGAGGGGCTGGAGAGATGGCTCAGAAGTTAAGAGCACTGACTGCTCTTCCAGAGGTCCTGAGTTCGATTCCCAGCAACCACATGGTGGCTCACAACCATCTGTAATGAGGTCTGATGCCCTCTTCTGGCCTGCAGACATACACACAGAACCTGAACACTGTGTACATAATAAATAAATCTTAAAAAAAGAAAAAAGAGATGATGTTGAGATTCATGCTTAATGACACAAGGAGTTATCCAGACTGGGCAATAAACATGGGACATATCAGAAACAGAGCACAGAAGTGTGTGTGTGTGTGTGTGTACTGCAAATTGGTGTGCAATTTTCTGTTTCCCCCTCCTTCATTTTGAAACTTTGTTTTCCAAGTTGTAGCTAAGCATACGTACACGTGACTAGAAGCATATGTACACGTGACTAGAAGCATACGTACATGTGACTAGAAGCATACGTACACGTGACTAGAAGCATACGTACACGTGACTAGAAGCCACATTTCCTGGTCTGGTTTCTGAGGTTTGTTTTGAAACAGGGTCTCATTCTATAGCTCAGACTTGTGTCCTCCTGCCTCAGGTCATGGAATGTTGGGATCAAGACTAGTCATGGCTTATGAGATCTGAATAAAAGTAACGTGGGCGCCAACACTTTTCTGGAATTTCTGAAAGAAAGATTAACGTATGTTCACTGCAAATCATACTTTGTTAGTTTTTGTTATATCAGCTCATGTTCTCTGCTAATCGGATTGTTATTCTGTAAGGACCCTTTGAAACACTCAGATGCATTTGACAGAGCATACAGTTGCTTCCCCCCACCCCAGAAATAAGTATTACATAGAATGTAAGAGTCTTAGCCATCGCCAATGCTGGCAAACTGAACGCAGCAGGAAAAGATCACCTCCCGCTGTGATCAGGCAGGCTCTCCCTCAGGGAAGAAAGGGGGTTCAACACATCCGGTCCTGTAAACGTGACATGCTACCTTTACATACTGAAGGACAAAACCAGGTCTCATTAGAGGCAGAAAAAACACGCAAACTCCAACATTCTTTGTCAGCACATTAGGTGTAGAATGGGCACACCTCAACACAAGAAAGACTCCGTCTGACAAATCCACAGCTCATATCAAGCTTAATATTAAAAATAAATGAGTTTTCCTCTAAGGTCAATCAAGAATATAATGATGATACTCATTTTCACAAAACAGATTAGTAGAATACCTACACATTAACCACAAACTGTCAAAAACCAGGAAACAGCTCTCCACACAGACAAGGGTGAAATTGAATACCATGGTACATGGTAAACCACCCAGAGTATTTTAGAGATTTAAACATATGACCTGACCTGAACCTATGAAACCAGCAGAAGAAAACATCCATTCTCATCTTTGTCGTTGCTTTGGGGGTTTGCCCTCAAAGGCTCATAGGATTGCCACATACTGGAAGGGTTCTGGTCAGCAGTGGTCATGCCAAGACTGGGTTTCTATGTTGTGTGTAGATCTTACACCTTGATTCTAGGAACTCCATAAGCCATAGTCATATTGAGACCCATTGGTTACAAAACAAGACCTGCCCTAGATCCCAGGGGAGAGTTAAGAGATTTAGACAGTCGCCTTTGTACGGAAGATGTGTGCGTATGTCTGAATGAACTCCCCAGTTGTTTTAGGGTCCACGTACACGCGGGATGAAGGTGAGGCACCAAGAAAACAGAAACTCCTGAGAATGACCCCGCTTTCAACAAAGGGAAGGAAGGAAAACAGGACCTGGGGCGAGAGAAGACCCGAACTGGAGCCTTGCCTTCTCACCAGCTGTGTGAGCTGAGATGTGAGCTTACAGGGGCATTTCTCAGTTGAGGCTCCCTCCTCTGCAGTCTCTCAGCGTGAAAGCCGGTCTATAGAGACGTAGCCAAGACAAAACCTGCCCCCCTTCTTTCACATGGTCTTATGAAGACGCAACAGAGATTTATGAGCCACAGATATGGTACAGATACTATTATTACAACTATTACAGTAGAGCCAGAGTTGTCTCTTGGGAGGGGTGCAGGACAGGGTGTGCTCCTGTGAGTGGACTATGATGTCCCAAAGTCAACGTCTTAGTTTTTCTTTGGGAATAGAGCTGGGGAATTGCAACAGGGAGTCTTCAAGCAATGGTTCGCTCCATTTTTTCTATGTTGTATGGCTTGGCTTGGGGGTGGGGTGATAGATAAAGGGTCCATATGGGAATAAGACAAAGATTCTTTTGTTAAATTGAGATTCAGGCAAGACATGATTTGGACCCAGGAGAAGGAAGCTTGGGAGATGTAACTGTCTTTGTGAAGTAAACCCAGGCTAAGCTTATTTTTTGGAAACGTTAACAGGACTTTTTAACAGGAGTCTTGCTCCAAATTAGCCCCCGTTTTGAAATAAAATTGTAGTTCAAAATAGTTTCAAAAAGTCTGAAGCATGAAATTAACGTCTTGATTCACACAGGGAAAGCCATCCCACTGGCCTGGCTTCTTGGAAAGGTTCAGCCTGCTTGCCCCTTTGCTGCACGGGCAGCCATGCAGTTGCTCCTAACTTTAGACTCGGAAACGTCAAAGCCCGTGCAACCTGATCTGAATAGAAATGGAGCCACAAAACAGAAAGGAAGTCAATGAGAGCAGGATTCTAGTATCTTAGAAGCCATTTCCTCTTCTGCACGCGGAATTTAAACAGAACGGCGCAGGCGGGGGTGGAGAGGGGAAAGTGGCCACGCGCATGCGCCTGTGTTCACTGTCGACCTTAAATAAGAATCACCCAGACTGTGCGAAGATGGGGGCGCCGCCTGGTCTTCTCTAAATTCGAAGAATGAACGCAGGCGAAGGTTTTGAAATGCGGCCGCTTGAGTTTGGCTGCTGCGCCGTTAGGTGTTTCTGTACTGAACCACGATCGTGAAGTCTCCTGGAGCTCTTGACGATGTCAAACCGTCCTCGTCCTCATCTGGTTCTCGTCAGAAATCTCCTGGATTTGATTCCCCCACACACATTGGTCATTTTCTTAATATAAAACAATTAATTTATTTAATTCTACTTTCCCCATCCCTAACCCCTTTCAGATGTGCTGAGAATGTAACCGGCACCCAGAAACTTTCAGCAGAGAGGACTAATTCCCGACGCTGAATCATTGTTTTCCCGTTGACTTTCGGATTCACAGACAGACACCAGCGCGCGGGGGCGGACTGTCGCCCGGTTCCTCCAGCGACCTGTTCGGAGGACGCTTGCTGGCTTGGGAAACCTTTCTGTCCCTCTCAGATCCCTGCCAGCGAAGACCCGCCTGCGTGTGAGCTCTGACCTTTGAACTCAGAAACATCATTGAGAATACAAAGTAAATCAGGATGGTGGTGGGGATGCTAATGACGGGACGCTAGATAAGAACTTTAGCGAAGTGGGACTTGAAACACCTTTAACAGAATTCAATACATGTGTGGTGCTGTTTCGTTTTTTCCTTTTTAGATTTTTTTATATTTATTTATTTATTATGTATACAGTATTTTGCCTGTGTGTATGCCTGCATGCCAGAAGAGGGCATCAGATCTCATTACAGATGGTTGTGAGCCACCATGTGGTTGCTGGGAATTGAACTCAGGACCTTTGGAAGAGCAGGCAATGCTCTTAACATCTGAGCCATCTCTCCAGCCCCCTTGGTTTTTTTCTTTTCAGCACAGAAGACTAGTGTTTGAATGCACGCAGGAATTCACCAAGCTAGTTTTCCAAAGTGGCATATTGCTTTATTCCTGTCCGATGGCTTTTAGTTTTTCACACGCACGGCTCCCTGCATCTGTTTTACCATTTCGTTGCCTGCCATTAACAACAGGAGAAAAGAATCTACGAACTTCTATAATCTGTAGTCACCCTTCAATAGATTAAATTGGCCACACCTTTAACTGAGCCCCTCTTTTTGAATACAGTGTCCAATCGAATGCTTCTTCCCTCTCCTTTTGACTTCCAATCAATTTGGGGCCTAGGGGTGATGTAATCCGTGGTTGACAGATATATTTAATGAGCCTGGGTTTGAGCATTCATAGCTGAGGGACTGAGGATTCACATCTTGATTAATAATGTAGGAGAGGCTTCCGCGTGCTAATGAAATTCAGTCTGCAGCATGGCCGAGGCTGGGAAACGCTGGCCCGACAAACCTGCATGAGCTGGGCGGGTGGGAGGGCCTCGCGGGAGCTGACCCTACCGCATTCTCTGCTGAGGGCATTTCAAGGGGCCCAGGCCTTTCCGGGCTTTGTCGCACTGGATCTGAAGGCTGCAGCTTGCATGGCTGCCCAGAGCAGAGCTATTTTGCAGTGTGTTACTCCTGGCTGGTTAACGCCAGCTTTGGAAACATAGGATTTCTGTATCGAGGACAAGACCAGAATGCAGCAGTGCCGGACAGAGCTGGAGGCAGCCCCGCGGGAGGCTGCAGGAGAGCGGAGATGCCTAGCCCTGGTTAGTCTCTGGGACCTACTGCACTGCCTACAGAACCGTGCCCCCCCCCCTCCCGGGAGAGAGCCGCAGTCTGAGTCTCCCAGGCTGTAACTACTTTCTGGTGACTGAGAGAGCTCAATATCCGAATTAGGTAGATCTTAATTGGTTGTCTCTCAGGCTTCTGTGCCACTTGGAATCAGTGGAGGCTCTGCACGGCATTATCACGAGTGGTTGGTGTCAATCTCTTCTACAGATTCCGTGTTTTGGGAGTGTAGAGCCCAGTGCAACTGTGCCGAGAAGTAGGACCTTGGTGAGGTGACGGTGTCACACCCTTGGGACATGAGTCACTATATAAGTAGGGCAAGGCCATTACTTCGGGACTGACTTTGTCATATGGAGGAAGTGGGTTTCTTATAAAAGTTTAAGTTTGGCATTCTCTCTCTCTCTCTCTCTCTCTCTCTCTTCTCTTCTCTTCTCTTCTCTTCTCTTCTCTTCTCTTCTCTTCTCTCCTCTCCTCTCCTCTCCTCTCCTCTCCTCTCCTCTCCCCTCCCCTCCCCTCCCCTCTCCTCCTCTCTCTTCTCCCCCCCTCCCCTCCCTTCTTCCTGTCTTCTGCCATTGGATCACATGGAAGGAAAGCCCTGCCCAGACAGGGCATGGATGCTGGACTTCTCGGTATACAGAAGTCTGTGACATTCTGTCCTGGTGATATGCAGTAGATTCGGACAGTTCTATAAATGCTTTCCCCGTGAGATGTGAATGAACCCAGCTGTCCTGAGTTGTAGCGCAGAGGCCTGAGCTACCGCATAGGGTGACTTATTTCATCTCTATTTCTTTGTCTCCTATTTTCCAGTGACAATTTTCAAGAAACAAATATATCATAATTTTTGAGTGGGAAGGGAAATTAGAGTTGAAAGAAAGGAATTTAGAGCTGGCACCAAAAATCTCTTTAATCCATTTCTGCCTGGAGCGGAGACCACAGGAAAAAATTTGACTGCTCAAAGTGACTAGGATTGAAAAGAAAGGAAGTGGATGTGGGCTGGCCCCAGGCTTCTCGGTTCACCTCTGTCTTGAACTGTATGTAAGAGCATCTAGATTGAAGGCAAAAGGATCTCTTCAGGACACAACAGTGACATCCATCAGACGGCACAGGGCTTCTGATGAATCCATCAGTCACAGGGAAGGAGATTTGGGATATTTAGAAAAACAGTTTGCTTGTGCCGTGTGAAATAATAATAATAAAAAAGAGCAGTGAAGAAGCTTGTGTCCTTTGAACTCTTCATAAGCACTGCTCTGAAAACGTCAGCTGTTCAGAAAATCTGGATGGAGGGCACTGGGGATGATTTAGGGAAGGAATTTGATTCCTCCAAACTCTTGAAATTTCAAACCTTTTCAAGTCTACCCCAGTCCCTCGGTTTGGCTACTAGAGACTTCAACATCTGGAAAGTCAAAAATGCCAAGAAAATTCTCTTCCTAAGAAACCAGATGGCTGCAGCTTTCCCATGGGGGACTAAAAAGGTCAGCCACCAACACGGTATGAGGGGAGAAAACGTTCCCGTCAGAATTGGCCAGGGGAGGGCTGGCTGGGGAAGACATCGCTACCTCAGTTTCCAGGTAGCTTTCACGGTTCCCAGGAAACTCAGCGAATCCTTGCTAGGACTTCTTCCTCTCATATCTGTGGGGATAGGTTCCTGTGGAATCGTCATTTATTCTGAGGGTTATTTCTACTCCTTGGAATGAATGGTGCTTGAGGAGTATAAATATATGTGGTTATTTTGAATATCTTTGGTTTAAACTCCATACTTCAAAGGTCAGGGAGGGGGGGTGTTCTTAACACCCAGGGTGTGTTGTAAGCCTCAGGAAGTGTAAATTTTGAGAACTCCTAGATTAGGAAAAGGATGTCTTTCTAACAAAAATAGATTTGACCTTTAAAATTTTTATTTTCTAATAAAATAATGCAAGTACCTGGAGTTTTTTCTTAAAAATAAAAAGAAACTTGTTTGAATTCTATGAGTTTTGTAACTTTGAGAACAAGTGGCGGATGCCGTGTGGCACACAGAGAGGAACGGGAAAGGTCTACTCAGAGAAAAAAAAACTGAAATAGTGGAGGGGCAAGCAAGGGAAAAGTGAAATCAAGTCAAGATCAAAGGCAGGGTAAAAATGTCAATGGAAAAATAGGAGAGTCCAAATCGTCTTGAATATTTTATAGCGAGCTTGAGTGTGGGCTTGATCACCCAAAGGACACACCGCAGGGATCGGTGTTCAGAGACGAACAACAGCTGTTGGATGTCAACAGACAATATCCCAGTGGGGGGAGAGCATTTTGGGTGAAAGACGGTGTCTTCAGGTAGTCGCCCGCCCTTTGGGGGAAATCTTTGATGAGGAAAAATATTCTTTCCCATTGTTAGGGGATCAGTAGATCAGTCCAGCGGTTTTTCTAGTGAATGCGCCTCAAAGTGAGCTTATGAGGATTTAATTAGGCAAGGGTCACTTACAGAGCACCAGAGGGGTTTGCAGCTGGTGACGATTCTGACCAGCCAAGCCAATGCCTTTGAGCCACTGTGATTGTGTGGGGAGGAAGATCTCCAAGATGCCCTCCCTCCCGGGCCCGATTTCTAAGGTGTTTCTGCCCTGTTGCCCTGGTGAGGGTTTGCCCCATTGCTCACATTCTGTCCTCAGAGCGTTTATCATTGTCTGAGACTTTATGCGCATATTCTTTATTATTCATTATTTGTCTTCATTACCAGTAATAAATTCTCCACTGTTGGAGAAGGCTATGACTTTTGTACACAGTGACCTCGATGCCGGTACTAGGACCTGGCATTCCAGACACGATATTTAATTAAAGAATTCAAATAAAGAAGGGGTATATAATTAAAATAAGCAGAAAATGTAGCAGCCACAGAATAGAGAGGGAGACCAGTCACAGTTTGCACGTTGTTCACGTTATCTTGATTGGTAGGTTGAGAAAATATGGAGCCTGGACAATCTGCTCAAGCTGGGTGTGTCTGAGGAACTTGTTAGGAGGAAGGCCAGGCCGTGTCTTCCTGTAGGAGACCACTGGGCAGTTCCTTCACCCCTTCCTCTCTCGCCTGCCCACTGGGCGCTTCACCCCTTCCTCTCGCCCGCCCACTGGCTCTAAGCAGAATGCTGAGGGTTAGTGCTCCAGCTTCAGAAACCCGGGTACCGATTGTTCTGCCAAAATTAACCAATTTGTTTGTTAAATATATATTATTTGATTTCACTAATCAGCGGAACCGCCCGAAGTAAATAAAGCATCGTCGTAACTCTAAATGGAACTTAATATCGTTGGCTGACAATTTTTTAGCCGGTGTTGTAATTGATGGGACTCTATTATTTTTACTGCTCTCGGAGGAGGGCATTGGCCTCTTTGGGATCATGTGACCTCTAGCTCTGTTAATTTGTGACATCAGTTGGAAATAGAGAACAGTATGTAGGAGGGTCCATCTTTATTTCTGTGCTTTGATTGGTTAAATAAAGAAGCTGCCTGGTCCATTTGATAGGGCAGGACTTAGATAGGTGGGGAAAAGAGAAGAGGATACTGGGAGGAAGACTAGGTCAGGGACAGTCGCGATGAGGAGCCCGACATGAAGCCTCCAGGGTCAGACATGCCGAATGATCCCTGGTAAGATCACCACCTCGTGGTGACACACAGACTTTTATAATGGGTTAGTTTAGATGTGAGAGCTAGCCAAGAAAAAACCAGAGATAATGGGCCAGGCAGAGTTTGAATGAATGCCTTTCTCATGTGGTTATTTCGGGTGCAGGTGGCCAGTGGCTGAGCGAGCCAGCGGCTGGCAGCTGGGGAACATAACCCATACCCCTCCCCTATTTATAACAGTTTGGCATTTACAATTTGTTTACTCACTAAAATAAGACTCAAGAACCTCATAACTGTGCTTCAAAATGACCGTTATATTTTTAACATTATTCTGCAAAACCCTTAATCAAGCTCTGTTCCCCCCGTTAATTAGTGAGCCAGTTTCTCTCTCATGAGGGGTCAGTTATACTCAACAGTCAGATTAAATTCCTACAGTGTGCGAGGCACTGAGGAAAGAAAAAAGAGATAAACACTCACAGTACAAGGAGCCCCAGGCACTGGGGGTGTGAGTGAGAAAACCCGAATCGTGAGCGTGACAAGACCAGAGGTGCAGCTTACAAAGGCTCCGTTCACTCTGAGAAATAAATGGAATAAAGGAGACAGGGGCCGAGCCAAGTAAACCCAAACCTCAGGCTTTTGGGGAAGAGTTGGGATGTTCCATCTCCCCTGAATCTGAGGTCCTAAAGGAGTGAGATGCAGGCACCGCTCAGGCAAGCTGGGGCGGTGCTGAAGGGCCTGGGTGCTGCTTCCAAGTTTAGTTGAGTTCACAGTGTTTCTTTTCAGGTTCTTTCGGTGTTGCTTGTCTCTTGGTTGTGTGAGGTCACCAAGTACATGACTTACAGATAAAGGAGTTACTGCCATTTCTAAAGCTGTCACAGCAGTGATTTTTGTCAGATTTATTCTAGGTGTAGACAACACAATTTTATGTTGTTGTTTTAAGGACAGATGTCCTTGGGTCTTTAAAGATAAATATTGTGCTGTGTGTGAGCCGTGGCCAATAGTTTCAATCCCAGATGTCAGGAGGCAGAGACAGGCAGATCTCTTTGAGTTCCAGGACAGCCAGAGAAACATTGTGAGTCCTTGTCTCAAAAATACATACATTATTTAATGTTGACAACATTTTTTATTTTTATTTTTATTTTATTTCCTTCACTTCTTTAGGGGTTTTTAAATTCAGTTTATTAATGCTTATATTATCATTTTGAATACTCAGAAATGTAGCCCACTAGGACATACAGTGGAATTACATTTATCTTAAGAAATATATCAAATCCTTCCTCTTCTCCTCCTCCTCCCTTTCCTATTTATACTTCTTTTAATTTCCCCTCTCTTAGCATCTGGCTCATTAGCTCAACTATGTCCTTTCCTTCTGTCTTTTCTCTGGGATTTAGTTAGCATCTACTACATCCTAGGTGTATCTCCTGGGAGCTTCTAATGTAGAAAAGAAGAGGAAAATGTACACAGATCCCATAACCAAACACAACTTGTTTAAATGATGTAAAGTTATAAAACGTGTTAGACCTTTGTCTTAGGTTTCTATTGCTGTGAAGAGATACCACGGCCACAGCAACTTTTATGTAGGAAAGCATTTAATTGGGTGGTTTACAGCTCCATTGGTTTAGTCCATTGTCATCATGGCAGACGTGGTGATGTGCAGGTAACAGGAAGTGAACATACTGTGCATAGCTGGAACACAGGTCACATCACAGTCTACCCTCAGAGTTACACACTTCCTACTGCGAGGCCCGCGTTTCCAACAAGGTCACACCTCCTAATCGTGCCACTCCCTTTGGGGGCCACTTTCTTTCAAACCACCACAGCCTTCATGAAGTAAAAATGATTCTTGGCTGGTCCAGCATCTCACAGAACAAGTTTATGATGAACACAGTTGGGGATGTAAAAATGAGAATGCACAGTCTTGGAGAGGTGGGTGACAACAGAACCTGGAGGTCCTTGAGGGTCAGACTGACGATGGAATACCACCAACGCCCCCATTTTGTGCTTCGGATGAGCCTGGTGGTATCAGGGAGGGATCAGTGTGAGGAACCAGGAGCCAAGGAGTTAATTAGATTTGGCTGGGGAAAGGGCATGGGCAGAGCTGGAGGCAATGTCTCCTTTGACCACTCAGCTGTCAGGCCTCGTTGGCAGAACCACCTGTGAGAAGGCCAATGACATTCTTCAAAGCCATGACAGGGAGGGAGAAAGTAGCTACAAGGTGAGCTGGGCTGATCAGTAATGC
Organism: Dicrostonyx torquatus; assembly: GCA_028555095.1. Taxonomy (NCBI): domain Eukaryota; kingdom Metazoa; phylum Chordata; class Mammalia; order Rodentia; family Cricetidae; genus Dicrostonyx; species Dicrostonyx torquatus. Next base: position 332,465 of record JAQHUG010000188.1, read on the forward strand.
AGATTGGACAGATGCCTGTCCAGACAGGTCCAGAAGCCGGACAGGACCGATCAGCATTGCAGATTGGACAGATGCCTGTCCAGACAGGTCCAGAAGCCGGGCAGGACCGATCAGCATTGCAGATTGGGCAGACACCTTTTCTGTCATTTCTTCTCCAATCTTTATTCTTCCAACTTTGTTTCCCCCCCACTTAGTGCTTTTCCCTGTATCCTTTTGGTTTGAGGTCAGCACTGTGTGACACAGAAGTCCTTGCTGCTACAGGTTGTCTGCCTCCTTTTCTTTGGAGAGTTTTATCTAAGGTGACCTTTCTTTCTTTAGCTCTGGCTCCTTTCTTATTGGAGATACATTCTTCCGCATTGGTGGATGCACATCCACAGTACCAGGGGCTTTGCCGACGGAGGATGCGTACCCACAGTACCGGGGGCTTTGCCGTCAGAGGATGCACATCCATAGTACCGGGGGCTTTGCCGTCGGAGAATGCACACCCACAGTACCAGGGGGCTTTGCCGTAGGAGGATGCGCACCCACGGTACCAGGGGCTTTGCCGTCGGAGGATGCACATCCACAGTACCGGGGGCTTTGCCGTCGGAGGATGCACATCCACAGCGCTGGGGACTCCGAGCTGTTCTTGATAACACCACTCTAACACATCTTGTTAGGCCTCAGTTTTCACTGTGACTTGAATGCTGAACGCTTCCCATGCACTCCTACTGTAAATGTTGGAGCTGGTGGTGCTGTTCTCAAGGCCATGGGGCCTTTGGAAGTGAGGACCCTTAGAGGTTATAGCCAGGCCTTGTCTCCTGTTGGCCATGATAGAAGGCATTGCTTCCACATGCCGCTGTCTCCATGAACAGCTCCTCAGTTTCCCTGCTAGGATGGACTGAGTTCCTTTTGAAACTGTAGTCCAAAATAACTGATACAAAAGAATCAGTCTGATGTCAAAAGTAACAGATGCAATCTCATTCTTGGTTTTGGCGGTCAGGTCATTATTAGCTGCCAGTCCTGTCAGTGTCTGCCGCTTGCTCTTAGACTCCTCCTCCTCGTTCCCTTAGCTTTCCCTGGCTGACTCGTTCTTACCTCTCTCCACTTGCAGTCCAGTAAATGCAAGCACAGACCGTACCAACTTGATACACTCGAGAGCAGGGATTTTATGCCTGGGAGCGTTTAACAAAGTCTGCAGACATTTCTGGTCATTGCAACATGGTCAAGGGAGGGATGCTGGCTTCCAGCAGTCCAAGTCAAGGGTCTATGAAAACTCTCCTAGCACACAGGGACAGTTCCCATCCCAAAAGAGTCATGCAGCCTGAGATGGTAACTTTAT
>JAQHUG010000188.1:424048-436874 GCA_028555095.1 Dicrostonyx torquatus
TTCTCAAAAATTTATATCCCATATGTTAGTTTTAGGAGAGAGCTTTTGGAAGTTGATGGATTTTGGAACGGGGACCATGGAGAGACAGTTCACAACTCAGAAAAATTGACCCCCATCATCTTGATAAGAGATTTGGGCTCCACGACTGTAAGAAACAGACCTGACATTATAAGTGCTACCCACAGTGCATCACTGTCTCTAGAGACCTGTTCTTAAGTGTATGATCTTCATGTCTCTTAGGAGCAGCCCCCAAATCCCTGCCAGGACAAGCTTTTCAGTTTACTTTCAGAGAAATCACACCTGGGACCTTGGGATTCTTGGCTGGAATTCTGACTCTGGACTTGATACAGCAGCCTACATTTAGTTTGGGCACTGTATGACATCCTTCCCGAAATCAGCTAGCATCCAAATGTGAACAGATCACACCCGAGGAAGAAAGGAGGCGAAACTGTCACCCAGGAAATTTGCGATGACATGGAGACGTCCAAAATTGTTTTAAAGATTATTCTGAACAGAAAACCAAATGGTAAAGCCCTTGCAGTCAGCAGAGAGGAAGAAGAAGGGGTAAAATGGAGTACCCCTCCCCCGACACCGTGCAGTGGAGCACGAGGTTTGCTTTAGGGAGATCTGAATGAAGGACGGGCAAGAACTCCCATTCTGACCTTGACTACAGAAGCCTGCTGGAGACTGGCTACAAGGGAAGCAAGGAGCTTTGAGCGGCCGCACAGTACGGGGTAGGTACTGTTCATCTGTCCGTCAAGGTTTGACAGCATCCTCAGTAACTAAGAACTCTGCTTGCATTCATCATTTATAGATATGTGCTGAGCATGGCGTTCGGCATCCCTTCATGAGAGACAAAGGTGACACAAGTTCTCTCCATAAGGAACCTGGCAGTCTGGTAGAGAATGTCAAGTGTGCTAAGACCTTTGGTATAGGCCAGAACCGCCCCCATCTGCTGCCATATGACGGCCAACCAGACGGCAAGCATCATTAAGACAAGACTGTATTTTTTTAAATATTTATTTATTATGTATACAATATTCTGTGTGCATACCTGCAGGCCAGAAGAGGGCACCAGACCTCATTACAGATGGTTGTGAGCCACTATGTGGTTGCTGGGAATTGAACTCAGGACCTTTGGAAGAGCAGGCAATGCTCTCAACCTCTGAGTCATCTCTCCAGCCCAAGACTGTGTTTTTTAAAACAAGATTTATTTTAATTATTTTTAATGTGCATGTGTGTGTGTGCATGTGCGTGCATGCATGCGTGAATGCATGTGTGCATGTATGTGTGTGTACATGTGCGTGCGTGTGTGCGTGTGTGTGTGTACGACATGCACAAATACATGTGAATGCAGGTTTTGGTAGAGGCCAGGGGCATTTGATTTCCTAGGAACTGTAGTTACAAATGGCTGTGAGCTGTACTACGTAGATACTGGAAACCCAGTTTTGTTTTCTTGTTTTTGCAAGAACAGTATATACTCCTCTTCAAAAGAACAGCGCATGCTCTTAACTACTAAGCAATCGTGAAAACTCCCACCCCAAGATTGTATTTTCTATCCTTTATCTTTCAGGCAGAGCCTTGCATTCAGTCAAAGCACAAACACGGGTGTCTGAACTGCCCAAGGAAGAATCTTATTCTGCAACATAACGTTTTCTAGAAAGACAGAGAAGTCGGAAATCCGCAGTGACTGGGGGACTCAGGAAAGACGTCACAGAGTGGGTGGTTATGAAGTCGGTTGACCATTTCAGAGTAAAGCACACCCAAGGAAAAGGGAGTCCCTGTGCCATGAGTAGATATTTAGGTTGTAGTCTGGAGATGTGTTCTTCCTTCTCTGTCTTCTAGGTGTCCCTGGGTGTAGATTCAATTCTGTTTTATAAATCTTTTTTTGGTGTAGGAGGGTCCTTCTGTATTTCTGTTGCTTTTATTGGTTGAATAAAGAAACTGCCTTGGCCTTAGGCAGCCCTTAGGTGGGCGGAGTAGACAGAACGGAAGGCTGTGAGAGAGAAGGCACTGGGGCAGACGCCATGTTTCTCCAGCCCAAGATGGACTTTGGTTATAATCTTCCTGGTAAGCCACGACCACGTGGTGATACACAGATTACTAGATATGGGTTAAACTAATATGTATAAGAGGTTAAAACTAATGGGCCAGGCAGTAATTTAACTAATACAATTTCTGTGTGGTTATTTCAAATGTAAGCTAGCCCCCCTCCGGGAGCCGGGTGGGACACAGCCTGCACCTCCCCTTACTACTTTTTAAACAGTTTACATTCTAAGTCACAGCCTTTCCCTCCCTTGGCATCAGTGAAAGGGACCAATGTTGGTTGCCTCTTCAGTGTTGCTGAGATACACTGACAAACACAAGGATACATTTGAAGATTGGAAACAAAGAGGAAAAGCCAAGGCTCCCAAAGAGAAGACAAGAGGCGGCCAAGTAGATTTGTGTTCTAACTTGTAATCCTTCTGGCTCCCAGCTTGTAGGCAGCTAACTCTTTCACACCCTATTTTGATTTTCTTCTGTCAGGAGTCCTAACACTGCCCTCAGGGGATGCTCCATGCATGTCAGGGAACAGCAAGAGTTGATGTGGGGGACCTTTACAGAGGGAAGCCCTTTGACAGGCAGCGTCTCCAGGGATCTGGCAAGGTCACCACCTGCAGGTAGAGAAACTGACTTTTTATTAATTGCTGAACCCTGTGAAATTGTCATTATTTTTAATTGTGGGTCAACAAATGGTTGATTAGCTGTAATTTTACATGGTTCAAACCAACAATTTTCTTGGCGAATTCGTCTATCACCTAGGAAAATAAAATGAAGCTTAAACCTTTCCTCTTGGCTTTCCCCATTTTCACTCCCTTCCCCTTCTTTCTCCTCTTCTCTTTCTCCTGTCCTTTGATTTTAAGCTTGGCGTTGATCCCTGTGAGTGACACAGATCTGCAAACATTTAGTAACTTGGCTCCCATGGCAAGACGATGAACTCAACTGGATCTGAGTGCAGGAGTAGCAATGAGCGCGCCGTGCAGCACCGTCTCAGAGCCACCTCAGAGCCACCACCACCTGGACCCCTGCACAGTGCGGCCAGGAGCTCACCCGAGATCTGCCATCAGCCGTCTCTGTCTGTAGCTTCTGCGTTTAGAAACCTGTTCCCGAGGAGACGTCAATAAATGCCTACTCACCCCAGAGAGGGAACTAAGGAGAGAGCGAACTAGGGATGCCACTAGAGTCCGAGTCTGTGAGCCAGTGAGTTTCACTGGGGTTGCTTGAAGGAAAATGGGCAAAGGGTACTTATGGGGATGATTCAAGGTCAGCTCTGCTCCAAAAACCCAACACAGCTGGGTGGCAGCTCCTAAAAGTGGGAACCTGTAGCCGTCTGCTCCAGTGCAGGCTGGAGAGTATCCTTTCCAATGAGCTCTGGTGGGCTGAGTCCCTTCTTGGGAGCTCTGCTTGTCCGAGGAGGACACTAAGAGTCGTTACAATTTACACCTGCTTGGAGAGGGAGAGCTCTAAGGAGCCCCGTCAGTTTCAGGGTCGTCCTGAAGCCCTGAGTTTTTGTTACCCTGAAGGATAGAAATGTTTCACCTCCTGTCCTAAACAGCTTCTCTTCAAGACCGGTGATTAATCTCAGAAGAAACTGTTGCCCAGCACACAGAAAAATCCCCGTTTCTTTTGGCCTTTTCTACCCACAGGCATCTTCCCTGCCTTCTACTTCTCCAGCAAATTTACTGGGCTCTAAAAGTTTGGACTTTTGGAAAGAAAAGCCAGAAATCCTTAGAGACTTCCTACTTTTTATGTGGGGGGGTTAGTGGAGGGGGGAACCTTTCCCTGGAGCGGATGAGAGCCGAGCTCTTAAGTAGGACAGGCATGGTGGAAGGAAAATGCAGACTACTTAGCTGCAAAGAGAGTATCTGGCAGCACGGTAGGGTTGAGAAATGTAAAAGACACCATCTCACGAGAGGTCTAGCTTCAGCTTCCCTGCTGGCTAAGAGACCGGTAAAGCCCACAGATTGTTCCCCGGTTTTGTTTTTTGTTTTTTTTTCCTTTAAGGCCCAGTCTTCAGAATTTGCCTGCCACACCCTGCCCAAGAGTGAGGCAGGCCGAGGAGGGCTCCAGTGGGATTTGTGTTAGTTACTGCCTTGTCTGAACCGGCCTGATGCAAGAATCCCATGAAAAGAGCAGGGTTTGTTTCCAGACACCAGGCGCAGAGCGGACCGTGAAGGGTGTCCTACCCGAGCCACACAAGGTCCCCAGCCACTGATGCCTTTTCTTGTGGTCACAAGTGGGGGCAGCACAGGATGATATGCCCATTTCATTTTTCACTTGGCTTTCTTTCCCAGGTGAATGATCGGAAGCCCTGCCTTCTGTTCCGCACCACTGACAGCAAATCCTCCAGGACTGAGTCAGAGCCGCTGTCTCAGTGGAGGTGGCCCGGGGCCGCTTTGTCTCCAGCGGTTTCATTGCCCCGCTGCCAAGGAAGCCCTTGCTGGGCAAGCTGGGAACACACTGTCTGCCTGAAGAACATCCCATTCAGGAGCTGCAGCTCGTGCCAAGGTTCCCCAGTCTTCACAAAGGCGCACAGGGGCGACCCAGGGACGGAAATGAATGACAAACCTGACTGACGAACGCTGCCCGGAGTTTTCTGTTTACAGCATGCTGTCTTCTGGCAACTGACAAACAGACTCAGGGCCACACAGGAGGAGTTTGTTTCAATGGGGGAACTGTGTGCCAAATAAGAAACGGGACAGAATTAATAAAGCTGGACCGGGGAATTCTGTGGAGTTAGAAAGTCATAAAACATTTATGGGAAAAGTCTTCACTTGGGGAGAGACTGGTTGCTGAAGAAGCTTGGGGTGCGGGTGGGGCAGAAGTAGGGTTTGTTTACCGAGCTGGTTAAGGCTGTGCCCTTGTTAATACCTCCGTGTTTAAGAAGTGAGAGCGGTTGGGCCTGATGTGAGGAAAACGGTTCCGAGAGCAGAAATGAGGCGGGCCGAGTTGTGTTGATGGCACAAGACCTGAGCAGATGACACCTACAGCGACGGTGGGAATGATGAGCCTCTTCTACACAGCCTCAGAATGGGGTGTGGTGCCCTGTGGGCTCCATCTCTGTGAGGCCAAGGACACTTTCTGGGACAAACCTTAGGAGGCAAAAGAGCGCTGGACAAAACCGGGAAAACCTCTTATTGACTCAGTTCTACAATTATACAACTGTCAGCTGTGAGGTCAGAGATTTAACAAGCGTTCCACTCACAGGAAAACTGCTGGAGAGGAATTAACTTTTTTTCCCTCCTTGAGAACTTTAAAAAAACAAAAACAAAAACAAAACTTTATTTAGTTTGCTCTGTGGTAACTTCATGTATGAAGTATATTCCAATTACTTTAGAATTAAAAATGGTTCTTTCTCACCCTTTCTAATCTCCCTTCTCCCTCTCGTCTCCATTTCTCCCCATCCGTCCCCACAAGTCTCCTGTATTTACGGGGGTTTTGCTGCTTGTGCTGTTTTTCAGGCCCACTGAATTGAAACAGGACTACCTGTGTGACAGTGGGCTTGAAACTATCTACTGGAGTCTGATGTTGTCCAGAATAAGTCAGCAGCTGATCAGGAAGCCTGAGACCTTACCCTCTGAGTCCTGCCCTCGGCCATGATTGACTGTTGCCAGGCCCAGAAGATGGGCTTTTACAGGACTTTAAGGGAGTATTCATCACGGCCTCAGTGTTCTGAGGCCGAATGCTAGTCCCCAGCACGCTTGGTGCCCAAGGACAGCAGAATGACCCTCTCAGGCCACAGACTCCCTCAGACGGGGCGTACTTCTGGCCTCTCCTCACAGTGGATCAGTTGATCCCAAGGTTTTCCGGGCTTTTCCTGGGAAGGAGCGAGGAGACTGGAGGCCACCACCCAGCGCCCAGATCTCTGCTTCAGACAGACCTGGCCTGTCCGCCTGACAAACCACGGGGACTTTCCTGGGACAGGTCGGTCACACAGACTGACAAGCCTCCATCAGGTTAGCGTCTTACTGTGGAGAGAACATGACCCACGCAGAAAGGAATGAATAACTGTGAAAAGGCTATTTTTATACTTGATGCAGAATTCGAGACTTTTTGTCAGCTCATTTAAAAAAAATGACAAGCCGGCATATGAACCAAAGTCGTGCCCGGATTAGAAGCAGATCCAGGAAGGAGGACGTCCCTCTCTTCCGTTACCGTCCCCACCCCATGCTCAGGCCTTTGGTGGCAGAGTTGCAATTTTGCATGCTGAGCATATCGCGTCAGTGCGTAGGCGAGCATTAGTGACTTCGGAAAAATGGCTTCCCCACGCTGAACCCCGATGGTCTTGTTAGTGATGGGGGTGCGCGCAGTTTCTCAGCGGAGATCACCAGGGAGCACCGAGGGAAGGCCTTCCAGAGCGTCGAGGTCCCCAAGAGCACAGCCTCCCTTGCACAGAGGGCCCAAGCGACTGTAAACACATAAGGAGATGAGTGTTGCCCCTTTTAGGGCCTGTTGCGAGTGTCTGCGCATTTCCGGTTTTCAAGGGGCCTGCTTCTGAGTTTCACAGAATCCTTTTAGATTTCTTTAAGAGGCACCAGGTTCCTTATATTCTGCTACTTTTTCCCGGAAAAGCCTCCCCTGGCCATTTTTGTGGATCGCATGGTAGCTGGTTTCCGTGAAGGGCAGTAAGGGGTTAACTCTCAGCCCCTCTCATTCCTCCCAGTAATTGAGATTTTATAATTACTTCCATCAAAGGTATGTCGGTAAGGCCATGCAGGAAAAAAAACGTGCTTGATGTCCACTGAGCAATTTCATAAATCCCAGGCCCTATATTCTTCAGCTTTCAGGGTCTGTAGATCAATTTCATTAAAACCAAGACGCATAACGATTAAAAAAAAAGCGGATTTGCCCTAAAACCCTTTTGTCTTCTGCTGAACACAAAGACAATAAAGTTTCTTTCTGTGTCCCTTTGCCCTTCACTTAAGACTTAACATTCCTTTGCCTTGCGCCAAATTTAGGCAGGGTTGGGGGCGGAGAGAACGGACACGAGGGAGATGTTTATATCATATCCACTCAAATCTCTCCTTCAGTTTTTATTGTAGGACTCTGAGCTCTCTGTAGGCAGGAGAGAATTTTGAATGAACTCAGGTTTTAGTGACCAGGAGTGGGGACATAAAAGGAGCTTTTCAGACTCTCTGGTTCCAGAGATAAGTACAAAGGGTTGCTGGCACTAAGTCTGTGCTCTAAGTACTGACCGTGATTGGAATCTCTGGATAACTGATTCTGGGGAGGCCGGAATATTTATCAGGCCATTAGGAGAAGCTGTTTCTCGCTGATAAGACTCCCACAGCCGATGAGGCCCACCTGAAAACAGGGATGAGGCTGGGCTTGATTTACAGCCATTTGCACGGAGAGCAAATAAATCTTGTCTTTAAGAACAGCATGAGACGTTCATCAAGAAAATTACATACCGTAGCCCCCGGGGCAAACCTGGGGAAGGCTAAGGAAAAAAGAGTGGGTGCGCACCCCAGAAGGTGACTGGAAACCACACTTGGGCTTGGTTCGTGATGTTAGGATTTTCCTGGTTTGGAGGCCAAGGAAGTACAGACAAGAGGATCTAAAAGATGAAATCACTTATTTTATAATACGCGAGTGCAGAGCCTGTCCTTGGGAATTTCTGCAGAGGAAGAAACGGTGGTGTAGTCAGTTCTGAAGTGGAAATGAACCCTAACAGGGGCCGTCTGCCTGCATCTTGTTTTCCCTGACATCTTCCGAGCTGTGAAAACCAACAGCACCTTCCAAAACTTCGGCCTGGCCTTGCTGGGCCCGCCTGCCCTTTCCTGTCCTGCCATTTCTTCTCGGATCTCCCGTTTCTGTTTGTCGACATTTTGGCTTTTATGGAAACGACTTAACTTTTTGGAAGTTTTGAAAAACGTACTACTTTCATTAGCTTTGAAAATCGAAACTTTCTTCTAGACATGTTCTGTTTCTAGGGACGAAGTCGGGGTTCAGCAGAGCCTGTGCGGTCGTTGGGGTTGGGGGCAGATCTGCAGCAGGGCTCTGGGCAGAGCCCCACCGCCTCTGAGGGAGCCCTTCCTTCCCTCTCTTTGCCTGATTAGCTCAAGAGCCCCCAGGTTTCCTCTTGACTAGCAGTGCTCTGCCTCACTGGTTCCAGGCTCAAACCATCCATATCCAGCACTTGCCCGGAGGTTCCTCTGAGAAAATCAATTTCTAAACAATGCTAGAAGCTATGCAGTTGTTTTTTTTTTCACTCAGAATGTTAGGTTTTTATCTCTGGATCAAACCAGGTCACCAGAGAAATGGTTCTTTGCTTCTTACTAGTTCTCGCTCCCCTGGAAGACTCATTTTTACCGACATTATAAATGCAGATTTGGCGTTTTGCTGTGAGGAGGCTTTCAGTCCGCTTTGAACACCCTTGCAGTAAATAGCTCCGTGTATCGCCTATCCTTCTGTCCTCAGAACATGGATGCCTCTGACCAATCACGTCTGCGCTCCAGAAGAGTGCTCAATTCTTCTTGCTTAGTTAAAGTGCATGTGTGCCTGTCTGTCTGTCTGTCTGTCAGTTGGTTGTCAGTCGTTTGGCCATTTTTGGAGTTTCTGACTGTCATTGGTATGTAACCCTAACTAGTTTCATCTTGTCCTCACAGGGGGCTAAAGAGTGACAGTAACCAGAGCGCCTACTCCACCCTCGAGACTGGATGGCTTCAGTAGATACAGTGGTAGATCAGCATGCCGGGGTTGCTGGGAGCTCTAAGATGTGATGTGCTGAGCACGCCTGTCACCTGTCATCAGTACATGGGAGGCCGGGGCAGGAGGTTGTGAGTTTGAGGCCAGCCTGGGCTACCTAGTGTGACCCTGTCTCAAAAATCAAAGAAAAATATAAAATGCTTTAATTAATATAGAATGATTTTTATATAAAGGTAATATTGTCATTAGCCTGATCAGTTTCTTTTCAAAAATTATTTTTATCATTATATTTTAATCAGCCACTTTAAATTTCTTTAAATTAGGAAAACATTCTAGAATGTAAGAATTTAAATAGAGACCCAAGGTGACAATCCATTCAGCTCCAATTGACACTCTAATTGTTAGTTAACTTCCTTGAATGTTTTTGACTCACCTGCTGTTGGCCTGTATTGTTTTGGGTAGTTACAGCCATCTCTCTATTCCATGTGAGCAGACTCTCCCGATTTCTTCTTTCCTTCTTCCCTCTTTCCCTCTTCTTTATGAGATGGTATCATGCAACTCAGGCTGGCTTTGGACGCAGATGTAGCCAAGCAGAGATTCTGGGCTTACCCGCCATGCTTCATGCTCTGAGGTGCTGGCGATCAAACCCAGGGTTCCACGCGCTAGGTGAGAAACTCTACCCTGCTGAACTGACCGAGCTAACTCCCCGACCAATCCTGATGTCTTTCTTTAATGTTGTGCTCAGAGGTGAAGCGCCTCGTGGCTTAGTGCTAAGAATAATGAAAGACTTGGGTACCTCTTTTGGTACCGTTTGCTTTCCGTCCTACCATCTCTCGATGCTGGAGGATGCAGGTAGCATCCCGCACATGCTAAACTAGCAATCTAGAACTGAGATATACCCACGGCCCTCTTTTTGCTCTTCATTTCCACACAAAGTCTAGGCTGGATGTGGATGTGTCACTCACCTCCCTCCGCCTCCTAAGCTGTTAGGATTTCGTTCCTGCGCCTCTAAGACCGGCCCATCTTGTTACTGTGAGTGCCTCTGGCCTGTTCAAAATGGCAGTGATGTCCTCAAACCCACAGCGTGAGTGCAAACTCAGATTCCGGCTACTGTACCACTCTCCCGGTGCACTATGAATAACGGGCTGTGAGCAGGGGTCTCCCCGGAACAGCAGCTGTGGATCTCCCTCTGTCCCTGCCGAGATCCCTGGTTCCCCAAGGGCTTTGCCACAGTAGGAGTGGAATCTGAACTCTTGTACAGCGTGCCTTGTTCCTGCTCAGTTCCGTGTCTGCCAGCACCGACATTTCAGGCACTAGATTCACTGGGCAGGACTTGCTTTAAACCAGAGCCCTTGCATCAGGCTAAACAGATAAAATATTAAGCACCAGTGTGCTCCCTAAATCATTAGCACTGGGTCCGCAGGTGATGAGTTCAGCTCGAGGCTATTTGGGGCCTGTTGTTTTTATCTTCCACCTACAGCAGTAATGAACTCTCCCTGCCCAGGACGGTGGTGCCTAGCCTCTGTCCCCAGAAGACTCGGGGTGTCTTTTCTGTCAGACGCTGCAGGCCTCAGGGCTCCAGATCCCCCATCAGAGACAGAGAGGAGGAAAATACACAAGTCTGTTTTCACTGATGAGAAAATGATCTCTGAAGACAAACTACTAATTTGACAAATGTTTGAAGATTTTTTTAAAAAATCTGTAATGACCACAGAATCAGTTATCTGACCATGTAGAAGCAATGTATGGAGTTAGGAACAGAACGAGGCTTGTTGGAAGGGCTACCTTAATCTAGATGAGTGATGTTTTTATTCATGAGCTCATTACAATAAAGTATTTTTAAAAATTAAAATCTGTATCAGACTAAAGGCAGTTGGTCTTTCCCCTTTTTCCATAAGTAGTTTAGGTTGGTTCATTAATAGACCAATATCATCCCTCATTCTCAGATGGATCCAGGTGGCTTTGGCCTTGCACTCTCTCTCAGCTCTTAGGAGAGAAGTAAGACGTGGGGGAGGAGACAGCCTGAAGCTGGCCCACTGCCTGTCCTGATCCTGAAGCTTTCAGATTTCACCACTGGTCCAACCTTCCCCTAACTCTGATTCAGTGGGGGTGGCAAGCTCACCTTGCAAAGGGCCTGCCAGAAGTCTTCGATAAAGGAAGAAATAATTTCACCGGAGAGAAGGTGTCAGCGAGGTGGACCAGCTGCACAGCCCAAAGTGCACCTGGGAACTGGAAGTCTTTGGGATGGAGTAAATCCCATACGTTAAATTGTGAAGGAAAATTTACTTTGTGACATTTGTGGTCAGAGCTCTGTGTGTGTGCACCACACCTACACATGCACGCACGCGTGCGCACACACACACACACACACACGTATCTCTCTCTTGTGGTTGGTTTTATTAGACGTTTTATGTTGCCCTTTGTTAGATGAACATCATGCAGTTTAGATATCCAGTATTGTTTGCCATGCATATCTCTGTATCAGACTCACAAAGTCAGCCACTACTCACTCCTAATTGGAATTCTTTTTTTTCTATGAAAAAAAGTTTATTTCTTATAATTTCTAATTGGTTTTTATTGAGCTCTACATTTTTCTCTGCTCCCATCCCTTTTTCTCTCTGCCCTTTCAACCCTCTCCCAAGGTCCCCATGCTCCCAATTTACTCAGGAGATCTCGTCTTTTTCTACTTCCCACGTAGATTAGATCTTTGTAAGTCTCTCTTAGGGTCCTCATTGTTATCTAGGTTCTCTGGGATTGTGATTTGTGGGCTGGTTTTCTTTGCCTTATGGACTTCTGAAGGCCTGTTAGCTTCATTCTCTGAATCAGACTGAGGGGCTGCAGAGGTTGTATTTAAGAAATTATCTTCAGATATATGAATCAGTTAGTCAATGTGCAGAGAGCTGGGTTGGCTGGTTATTAAATCTGGAAGAATACTGCGAAGAAACAGAAAGAAGGGTGGGAATGGGGTGGGAGGGCTCTAATCTGATGCGCTAAGATGATAAATCCATCTGAAGATAAACACACATGGCTCAGTGCTGAGCAGAGCCATTGAGAGAGGTGATGGATGAGTTTGTCTTCGGAGATCATCAAGAGACAGAGTACTACTACTGGGATGGAAAACTCAGGCCAGACCTGTTGAAGTGAGGAGGGAACTTCTTTCTGGAGGTAACGAGACACTCCAGGCAGGTCTGGTCGCAGGTAAGGCTTTGCTTCCCAGGACCCAGTCTGCACATACTCTGTCCCAGGTCTACGCTCACTCTCAGGAGTGCTGGATTATTTCTGAGACTTCATGGGGTTTACAGGTGGTGATAGCAATGAGTCACACTTCACATGTTCAGTTAAGGTTAAGATACTTCATTAAGAGCTGGGCACCACAGATCCTGAAAGGGAAATGTCGCATTTTCTCTCCTATGTGGAAGCGAGATTGCAAAGAAAAAAGTTCCAGGATGGGCTATTTGGGAAGAGGAAGGGAGCAGTGCAGTGGGGGTGAATTTAACAGAGAAAATAATGTCAATGTAAGAAAATATCATGAAGACTAGCGATATGTGTCAGTAGGTAAAATGCTCACCTCATGAGGACGCCTGTAATGTCAGTGCCTGGGGGGTTAAGGCAGAGCAATGTTGGCTTTGAACGTAGTGAGACCTTATTTCACAAGACTTTATCTCCCTGTTTCCTCTCCCTTTCTACCTTCCTCCCCTCTCCCTTTTCCTCCTGCTTCCTCCTTCTCTTTCCTCCTTCTTCCTCTCTGTGTTTTGGCTCTCTTTCCAGTTCTAAGGATGGAATTTAGGGCTTCGTGTATGCCAGGAGAGTGCTCAATCACTAGGTAGCACTGCCCACCCTCCACCTCGGAGGGAGCTCTCTGACTTTTCCCTGAACCAACCGGAAGGTCCCCTAGCTCTGATTTGCCAGTGTAAGTCACATGACAGCCATGGCTTAGGGGTGGAGTCAATTCTTCCTTTATGTTCGCACGGTTAAGTGGGTTCTCAGGTCAGCAAGTGGCAAGCTGGTAAAGGAAGTTGGTTAAACGGAAGACAGTGAGCCAAATCCTAGTATCCACTCTAAGCGGCATGGCCAATAGTAGTGGCAACGGAGGGAAAAGGGTATTCATACAAAAATTCTAAATAGCCTTTTTATGTAT
>JAQHUG010000188.1:446092-460616 GCA_028555095.1 Dicrostonyx torquatus
TACCTACAATTCTAGAAAGAGCTGTAGACTCCACAAGGTTTCATCTTATCAATATTTTTTTCTGGTTTGATTGGATACTTAAACCCCTCCATTCCTTTCCAGACGGCAAAATAAATAATCTTTACCTTAAAATGACTTACTATAATATTTCCTACTTATAAGTTCTTCCTTGACCTAGATAAAGATTTCTTTGGGGTTTTAACTAAGCAAAGAAGGGGTGGAACATTGACTTACAATGGTATTATTTAGCTGTCAAGATACAGGAGATATTAAACGGGCAGTTCAACTGACAGAATTTGTTCTGACAATCGAAGGTTTCACTGGGCTAACGAGCTCTTGCAAAAATTATTGCAGATGCCGCCTCTTAACTGAGGAGAAGCAGGAGTCCGTGCGCATGAAAGACCAAAGTAAGCTTATTATCTCACGTCTCCATATTTATGGCGTAAGCACGGACAACAGAGGAAATACACGGAGAAGCAGACTTTGAGTCCAGTATCAGGAAGAGGACCTCAGAATGATACATTGCAAACCTAGAACTTGCAGGTTTGGTGACAAGAGATATGTCCCTATGGGACTCCGTGAAAACAGTGAAGTCCCCGTGTTTCACATACCTGTGTTGTGGGGCATGTAGACAAAACAAAAGCACCTAGACCCTTTCAGTTCTAACTAAAGGCGTCTGCCACACTGACAGAGTATAGCATAAAGTCAGGAGCCACCTGACTTGAAGCATATGTACACCTTGAGTTATTTCTCCTCAACACAAAATTTATTATTTTTTTACATTTCAATCATTGTTTTAGCACCTTCTCCAGTCAAAATAAAGATACAGTAAAACGAGGCTACTCCCCGTGTAACCACTGCAGTCTCGTGATTGGCTGGAGTTCTCCTCACTGGCGGTGCATGATGGCTGCCACATCTGCTTGGGCCCCTCAGCGCCCACAGTGGTCAGATGTTACTGAGAACGGTGGTCAGCATCAGGTCCCCCTCCTGCTAGAACTTCTTTGTGAATTCACACGAGTCCAGAGCTACAAAGGTTGCACCGTTCTTGGGTCTGTGCTGAGACAGACTGCGGGGTTCCCTCCTCTAGGCGTTAGACATCACTTGCGAGACTTTCTGTGTCCTCCTGTTGAAAGCAAAGTCCACGTATGTAGAGCCCTGGATTAGGATGTCCGGGGGACTATAAATCACAGCACATGTAGTGCCACCGCCAAGTCATAGAACAACAGGTACACAGCAGTACCGTACACGTCAGTGAGCACGCTTTGCACAGGCGGTGAGGGCTAGCTGGTGATGGGTAAGGAGGTAATGTCCGCTCTTTCCTGTTTCTCGAGGATGTGATGAGGACAGTGGCAAGTTTAGGAGCGATCTGCACTTTGAGTGTGCTGTGCCAGACAGACCAACGACAGTTTCTAGCTCCAGGCCTCGAGAGACATACATTTAGCCACACACAAGGACTCTGTAGCTGGAGAAGCCAAAAGAACTAGCTAATAAAGGGAAGAGGGGGAGAAGTTGAGAGGGAGTTAGCAGGGGAAGGAAACTGTGTGGGAGGGAAGGAGGGCGAGCCGGAGGAATGGGGGTCACACACACACACACAAAAGCCGACACAAAGAAGGGGTCTTCGTGCCTTGTGCTGTTTCGGGTTCTGTGACTCTGTAGGCCTTTACTTAATCTCTGTCTTTGTGTCTGAAGAGATTCCTGTATAAGCTCATAAAAATCATCTCTCTCTTTCTCTCTCTCTCTCTCTCTCTCTCTCTTGTTTGACTTAAACTCAAGTTCCTTTTAGTTGTTTGCAATTTAGGGGTCTTAGCAATTATGAGTGTTTCTTAGAATGGGCTAAGCTAATTTCCTCCCAAATACAATTATAGTTCTCTTTTTCCAGTTCTCAGAAAAAAAAAACCGTAATGAATAATCTCCTTGATTTTATGTTTTTCTCCAATAAATTACTTCCCAAACTGTTGGCAATTGTAACCATTTGCGTGGTTGTGAATACTCACAGATGGCCAAATGAGAACGCTGGGAAATGTGTTGAATGCTGAACTCATTGTGTTAGACATATGGTAGTGATTGAGTGTTGTGTGCGTGTATGTCAATGCACGTGCATGTTTATGCATGCAAACCCATGAATCAACGTAATAATCGTGTTTCCTACTACACAAGTGATACTAGTTTATATTTTAGAACCAAGCAGAGCAACGGGTGTTCCTGGCACCTGAAGAGTTTTCGGAGCCATTGTCTTAGATTTACTTAAATCTCCCTGTTTTCTTCACCTTCCCCCGTGTTGTTCTTTTGTCGCGGGTCACGGGCAGCTAGGGGACAGTGGGTCCCAAAGCTGCCAGTCCCGGGTGCATGAGACCATGCCAGCATGTCTCCATGTGGTGGCGGGTAGTGGTGGCGGCAGCTTTGTGGTGGCTGAGGGCGGGTGAGAGACAAGACATAGACCATGCAGAGTAAAGTTAAACATTTATTAGATGGATTATGGAGGGGGAAGGGGGAAGGGGAGAATAAGAAGAAAAGAAGAGAGAGAGAGAGGGGGGGGGGGAGAAAAGAGGAGAGAGAGAAAGAGAGGGGGAGAAGAGAGAGAGAGAGAAAAGAGAAGAAGGGCAGCTGCCTCTCTGGAGGGAAGGAACAGGAAGAGGAGCGAGTGTCTGTGGCTGCAGATGGGAAAGGAATGAACGTGGCTTGTCTCTTAAAGGGACAGAAATCATTACACCAGGCACTGCGCCACCATGGTGCCCCCACCTGACTTGTCTGGTATCAGTTTGCTCACTGATACCAGGTTTCTAGCCTCTTACCAGGTTTGCATCTCCCTCATCTGCCATAGCACTGACTAGGTAGAGCGCTGACACCCATTCTTCTTGCCTGTCTGGGAAGAGCAGAAGTCCATCATGGTGACTGCAGCAGGAGAGGTGACCCTTAGGGGCCATCTGCAAAGTCTGCCTCCCGGTCAGTCCTGATAAGGAACCCTCAGTAGTTATATGGCTTCTTCATCTGCTTAGCAATTGTGGGACCTTAGCGATCAGGTCTGGGAGTGGTGGGGGTATCTCACTTCTGACATGATTTAATGAGTTGTTTAGTGAGGTGCCCATGAATGGTGACCAGATTTTAAAAAACGATTTTTATCTTGTAGCCTTCAAGACTGAGCCAATCCTCTCAACATTTCTATGCTTTAATGGGGAGATAAATGTTAATTGTGCTTGCTTTTCATTTTTTTTTTAAAAAAGATCTTTCTTTATGTAAATCACTGGCAAGTTCATTATTAATGGCAATTCAGACTTCATTTGCTGAAGCTCCAGCTTCCCCTTGGGAGGTCACTTATTTATTTATTTATTTATTTATCCAGACTAATTTGGCTCTTAAAACCCTGCTTTTGGGTTTTCTTCATAGTTTGGTGGTTTAGAAAATCACGCTGCTCTACATAAAATTTCTTTCTTTTATTTTGGTACTTTTTATGTGACAAAGTGTCTTTAAAACCATCTTCCACCAAATATTTACCTCAATATATTTGTAAAGTGCGTTTTTCAACGAGCTAGCAGGTGAGACAAACTGGAAACAGTTTTATGTAGTCTTTCTACTCAATGTTCATTTGTAGACACAAGCCATCAGTAGATTTTTCTTTCCCCACTTCCTGTCTCCTCTTACTCCTCCACATGAGTCTAGAGTTTCTCAGCCACGCAGCGAGGATGAAGGATGGGGTGAACTTTATGAAGACCACTTGGGTACCATTTCCCAACCGTTAGACCTGACCTCCTTGGCATCCCATTTGCTGACCCACTTGCACTGGAGTGAGACTCTGGTGTGTATTTTTATAATTATATTTTATAATTCTTTTTGTCTTAAGAAATGGGCTGCATGGTGTGTGCTCTCAAAGGTCTTGCTGAGTATTGAGCCAGATAGCTTAGGCTGAAGTTTCTTCTTCATTGTTTAGAATGGATAGGCAGGGAGGCAGCCAAGCAGTCACCAAATACAGGCTTTTATGACGATGCTCAATTGGGCCTGTGAGCCCGCAGTTTGGAATCAGTACTGTAGAGTGGCCTCTGCATGCAATCAAATTCTCTCTCTCCTTCACCCTTTGGTCCAGCGTCTTCATCTTCATCCTTCAGTTCAGCGTCTTCATCCTTTGGTCCAGCGTCTTCATCTTCATCCTTTGGTCCAGCGTCTTCATCCTTTGGTCCAGCAATTCATCTTCACCCTTTGGTCCAGCGTCTTCATCTTCATCCTTTGGTCCAGTGTCTTCATCTTCACCGTTTGGTCCAGCGTCTTCATCTTCACCGTTTGGTTCAGCATCTTCATCTAACCGTCCACTTTACACCCCACATTCATGGTAAGTTTCTTTTGGAAAAACTTGATTTAATTATGTTTGCAAAAGTTAGAGCTTTCATCAAATTAAAAAACAAAGAAATTAGAACATAAAAGCAGAACATACATAAAAGTGGAAACCCAGCCCAAGAAATAAGCAGGGTGATGAAAAACACCGTAGCTCTTTAAAGTGTAAAGAATTTGACACAGGAGCTTCATTGCAGGAGCAACAGAAGGGATTGGGAGTTTACCAGGACTTGGTGAGATAGCCCAGTGATGTGACATGAGATGCTCAGCCCCTAAGCTAAAGAAGGAGGGGAAAGGCAGTGTCATTGGCGTTCAGGAGCTAGGTCACTTAGGGGTGGCTAGAAAGGCTGCTGAGGGCATGGTGTCGCTGATGCTGGTCAAGTCTGGATACATGGAGGAGCCAGGCTCTTCCTGGCTAGCCATGATTCAGTCTCGGTCAAATAAGACAGCGGGGTTAGCCACACAGTAATATAGAGCAGGGAAAGACCAAAAACATGAAAATAAAACAGAAATGAATCTGAAGCTAAGAAGGCATTGCCTCTTCCTGTGAATTTCTGCAAGACCACTGTTTTCAACATTAATCATTTGTATCTGTCCTTTCATTAATTGATGGAGTACTGCAGCCAGATCCTGAGATGAACTAAAATATATCTCCTTTTATATTCCTGACCATTCTTCTCCTTTCTCACTATATAGCATGTTTTGTTCAGGGTGTCCCTTCTTGTCTACTTTAAACTTTTCTAATAACCAGAGACCTCTGTGTCTGCTCCTTTCCTATGGCCCTGTATTTGGTTGGGTCTAGTCATGTGACATATTGAGAGGAAGCACTCACATTAGCAGACGTGCTCAGTGCTGAGGAGTCTTTGCAGTTCCTCAGAGGAGTAGCATTTGATCCCCACACCGAGGTCAGGAGGCACACAGCTATCGGTAACCTGAACACCACGGGCTCTGATGTCCTCTTCTGGCTTCTTGGGTATCTGCACACACACACACACACACACACACACACACACACACACACACACACACACACACACACACACACACACCATGCTGAGTTTTTAAGATATCTGTCTGTTTCCCTACACTGATGTTTAAGGTCCTCCCAGGCAGGTTCATATGCTCAGCACACCGTGTTAATGTGCTAATATCCAGTGTGTTAGAGTTTGTGGGATGACAGTCAAATGGAAATATATGCTTGGCAAAAACATTGACTGTACCCTGTATGTAAACTAAATCTTGAAAAAAGGCGAGTCTTCTCTGTAGATTTCTTGTCATTCCCAGATTTTGGGAAGGGGGGATTGTTCCCTAGAGATTTCCATTTTAAATAGTATTACAAATGAAGCTGGTAGGTGATTTCAAATTAATATTTATTATACACTTTCCTAAAATAGCCTCTCCAGTTCATGGATGCAAATCAGAGGAAGAGACATGTGCACAGCCACATTGGTAACCAATACGGGAACCATTTTTCCTGCTTCTGTCTTTAGATTCTTCATTCTGAAAGTACACAGCACCAAGTAAGTTGACGGGGCTGAGGATGCCAGAGCTTGCTGCCTCTCAGGATGGACACCTAAGCTCCCTTTGGTTTGTAAGGAGCAATTTCAAAGCTTGTGGATTCTCGGCAGTGCTGACCACACAGGGTGGAGACTGGGATCTCAGCAGGAAGCATCCTCATCTCTAGCTTTGCTCTGGTCCTGTGACTTTACCTGAGTGTTTCCCACAGACTTCCCAGTCTTCCCGTCCAAGAATGGGCTTTCAACCTTAGCTTCCGAGAGACCAGATCTGCCATTAGTGTCTTTTCTGAGGCATTTTCAAGTGGATGTTTCCACAGGGTTTGAACTCTCTCTTGGGGCAGGACTCACACACTTCCAACACGGGGGTCGGACTGAATATTTGTGGAGTAACTGTGGGCATTTAACAACACAGGCGGCAGTGTCTTCATTTCCACCAGCATCGGCCTGCAGGGTTGCGCAAGCTCCCTGACGCAGCTTCCTGAACTGCAGAATTAAATCTGCAACCACAAAAGAAAGAGGTTGATTTCTCATGGCCCTTGTGTAATTTCAGAAAGGGTTCGGGAAGTCTCTAAATTGAATTTAACTGTTGAGCACAGTCTGAACTTAAAACCCTCATCTGTTTTAAGTAAGCCCCCTCGCAGACATGGTGTACTCATTCAGGGGCTGAGTCCTAAGCGCTTCAGCTGTAGACATGAGCTCTGGGTGGAAGGCCACAGGACCCACCCGAGGGCCATGATTGCTGCCTGCATCACCACATTCTTTCTGTTTGAACTCACTCAGCTGAAAACCACGGAGTGGTGGTGAGAGGCCCGAGCACCGCGGGATACCAAGGTGGGTGGAAAGAACACTGGCCCACAAGGAATGCCACGTTAGGATCCAGCGAGGAAAACAGGAAGGTGGGAGGAACAATAGACATTTCTCAACCACTTGCCCCTAATTTCCTGACTCAGAGGGTGTCATCAGCATCCAACGTGAAGCCAGACCCAATGGTAATTAATGTCTTCCTTTGTGTCCTGCCACTGGCTAGGCCAATTATCTTCTTGGCACTCAGGGAGCCTCCCCCAAATACAGGGCAGGACCGTTAATCAGGATAACTTGTCACAGGACACCGATAGCTAGGGGATGCGTGAGTAAAAATTAACTTCTTGCTGATGGCACAGCCCAGTGACAGGAAGGGGTCCTGAAGGTAGACGTTCTCTCTCTAACTGCTCAGGTAGTCAGGGTGTCTCTGCTGTGGGTTCTAGAATGTCCTTGCCTGCGTTGGACTGATATGTGCAGACAAAGAGATGTGGTGGAAGACCGCAAGGAGACCTCCTTTCCATATTCCGTTGTCAGGAACTCAGCCTTCCGGCTTCAGCTGCCTTCTGAGGAAGTGGTGAAGTGTGATCCAGTGTTATGCCTATGACCCCCCAAAACGAAAGGACAGATGAGGAGCACGGGACACCATGTCATTCTTAGGGCACAGCGGTGAGCGGCAACATGACACCACTTTCAGCAAGGCACGTAAGTGCCTGCTGACAAGGGGGAGACGCGTATGTTCTGTGCCAAGCTGCCCAAGGCGTGCTGTATGGCTTCTGGGTATGTTAATGCTACACAGTGGACCGTCACTTTTGTGCCATCTTCATGACTGATGCTCGCTCTTCAACAATGGTGCAGCCATTGGTGCTGGTTACAGAAATGGGTCCTCAGTACAGATCTTCTGAGGATGTTACTAAGGATGTTACTCTTGTTAAAACTTAAGATAGCAAATATTAGTCATAAAACAATGTCCGTGTTCTGGTGTGGATTTGCACTACTAAAAGCACACACATTTAAAGGGCTATACCACACCTTTAGCTGGTCAAGGTGAGAACTTGAGATTCCATTAAGTGACTTCTACATAATTTTGTTCCTTTACTTCCTAATGTTACATCACTAAGGATGTTACTCTTATTAAAACTTAAGATAGCAAATATTAGTCATAAAACAATGTCCGTGTTCTGGTGTGGATTGTGAAGCCAGCAAAAGGCTTATGTGCTGGGTATTTGGTCCCCATCTAGAGACATTAATGTTGGGGTTCTGGGAACTCGAGGAGAAGAGTAAGACTTTGCTGGAGGAATTGGATTCCTGGGAAAAGATACTTGGTGCCCCTCTTCCCCACTCCCCCTGTTAGCCAGGATGTGAACAGCCTCTCATGATCACACCTCCTAGAAGCTTTGTCTTATACCCAGGAACACATAGCAAGGGGGCACGGACACAACCCTCTGACACAGTGAGATAAACTAAGGAGTCCTTCTGAGCTGATCTCTTGGGCATCTTGGTCCTAGTGAGGAGAAAAGTGATCTGTCCTTCCAAATTTGTTCCCCTTGTTAGGAACAGTTCTCAGACCAGTCCGAGGTGGTGTCAGAAACGAGGCTTTCAGGAGGTGGTGAGTATGGAGAGAGAAGAGAAGTAGGCCCAGACCTGAATTCCCAGCAGGGAACTGTGCTGAGGTTTGGAGCCCCCAGCAGTACAGGAGGACCTTCAGAGTGCCAGGGTTCTTGGAAAAGTTGGAAAAGAGAAGAAAATTTCAGAATTAGAATTCACAGGTGTTCTTTCTAGCTATCTTGGGGTCAGCACTTCCAGCTGATGGTGGGGGACAATTCTGTATTCTGTCAATCATGTTTTAAATAAATGCTGATTGGCCAGGCAGGAAGTATTGGCAGGTCAACCAGACAGGAAGTAGAGGCAGGGTGATGAGAAAGGCTGGGAAGCAGGAAGCTCCCTTGGCATTCCTGCGCAGTCCATCTACGAAGCAGGATGTAAGCTGCCCTGCTGAGAAAAGGTACCAAGCCATGTGGCTAACATAGATAAGAACAATGGGTTAATATAAGTTACAAGAGCTAGTAAGAAGTCTGAGCTAATGGGCTGATCAGTTTATAACCTAGTGCAGATTCTCTGTGTGATTTTCTTTGGGGCTCGCCGGCTGGGGGGTACCAGACGGGACAGAAACCCCAACGAGCAGGGCCCTCATGTTACAAGCTGACCCTATCCTTCTTCCTCTTAATGTGCTATCTGCATTAAGAACTAAGGAAGTTCCTAGCTCAACATCCAATTGGGTCCTCTTGGTTGATCCTGCATCTAAAATGCATAGGCACAGTTTCAGGCCATCCCTGTCAAACTGCCTTGCGATTTTCTTAGAGTTTCTTTATCAAAGACCTGACATGGAGCTGGAGGATTAAAGAGTCGTTCTCCTGGTGATAAGCAGAAATGCAGGCTGCCATCTCCTCCTGCCAGAGCTGTCCTTCCCAGGAAAGTCACGATTTAATTTCCTAATGAGATAGAGAATTCTCTTCCAAGGGCATTTTCCGTTTCCAGTGCTCTGCATGGCAGGGTGTCACTGAGTCACTGTGAGGAGTCCCAGCCTGCGCATTCCCATGCAGCTGACGGTGACAGCGTGTGGCAGAAGTCCCCTGATGCCACGGATGTGATGGTGTCTGTTGCATGAAGTTGTTCTTGTTTTTCATAAGGAAGAAATTAGTTCCTCAAGAGTTTGGAAACTTGCCAAATGTAGAAAGCAATTCTTTTGCCATAAAGCCTTCTGAGTTTTGTAAAAGTACCTCTAATGCAGGCCAGCACGAGGGAGGGAGGACTCCCTCGCACCTGTGTCCTGCGCCATGCCTTCTCCTAGGTAGGAGGGAAGGTGGCCTAAAATCCCATCCCTGGGAATGGTGAGAACGGAGGCTGGGTTGGGTTGGAGTAGAGCTATTATCTCTTCCTCTTGTAAGATAATGATTCCAATGGCAGGGATGACATACTTAACCGAGAGACTGTGGGAGGGAAGGGCTCGGTGTCCTTTATTCACTTGAGATTAACTCCAGAAAAGCACAGTGGCGTTTACACGCCTGTGGTCCCAGCTGCCTGGGGCTGAGGATCTCTGGAGCCCAGGAGTTTGGGACTGATTGGGCAGCAGAGTGTCTCAGAGGAAGAAAGAAGCAGAGATCACTGCCTAAGTATAAGGCTTCAATTTAGACAAGATGCCTAAGGGAAGCTCAAAGAACAGAAATCACCCTCATGGGTGGAGAAGTCACGTGACTTCTCTAGTCTCTTTGTCTGTATGAAAACCCAGAGATTTGTTTCTGTTTCCTTAGGGATTTACTCTAGTGGCCAAACTTAGCTGTCAGGATCCGTCCCCCACAACGCCCCAGCACACACACACACACAAAGTATTCTTCATTTGTGATGGACAAGACCTTCCTTCTGTTTATGACTCCAGATATTAAAAGGAATACTACTTTGCCATTTTGGGGATGAGCAAAAATAAAATGGAGACATCCGCACTTGGGAGGCTGAGGCAGAAAGATCACAGGTTTAAAAGCCAGCCTAGAATATGGTTAGACTTCATCTCAAAATATATAAACTAGGAAAACCAAACAGGGGCACAAAACACACAGTTGATGAGTTACTGTGAGATTTATGGGAAGTGGAATGTGTAAAGTAATCTGTCTGGGCTTCTCGTAGAGTGAGAGTCCAACACAGTTTAGGGGGACATCAGTGAATGGCACAGAATCAAATCAGCAAACTCACCTAAAGGAAATAAGTGCCGATCAGGTCAAGAGTTGCTGGGACAGTTTCAGGCCCTTGAAAGGGTGATGGGTTTCCAGAGCTTATATTCCGATCTCTCCCTCTTTGATGCCCCTCTTGCAATCCCCAAGCTCACAGACAGATGCACAGATTCTAGGGGCCATGCCAGCATCCGCATCTTGGAGATCTACAGTGTCTTGGGTGAAGAAACATCAGGAAAGCATGTTTTGGTAAAGAGTCCTGTGTAAATCTCTACAGCAGGTACCTCCCCAGCTCTCCAGGCTCCTCAATAGTTAGGCTCAGGGTCTAATTATCCGGATGCTTAACTCACACACTGTTTCAGTCTGGTTCTGATCTCTCTGGCAATGAACAACAGCTGGAAATCTCTAAAATCACCCATGACCCACTGGGCTGGAAGACAGGAGTAACATCCACGCTACGACCTGACAGCGGTAAACCAGGCTTAGTGCGTTTCCTAAAGGTGAGCTTGAGGTCATGTGTCATCTGCCTTCAATCAGGGACGTTTGTGGGGAAAAGGAGAAGCATGACACCCCGCAATGCAGTCCAGCTGTGGGAAGAACCTCCAGGGAAGAGCCTGCAGGGGTACTAATGCAAGGCAGGCAGGGTTCAAGGTGACTCAGTGGCAACTGTGGACCAGCCCATTCCGTACTGGGAGTTCTCTAAGGGACCATTTCGGGGTTAGGGGTGGTAGTACTGCCTTTAAATGCCAGCATGGGGTCCAGAAGCTCCTTCAGACCCCTCTTTCCCGAAACTCGGCAGCTCCGTGGGTCTCTTTTGTCTCCACCGGGATTCCCATTTCTGAAATTGAGGAGAATTAACCTGGACTTTATTCTGTATGTAATTTGATTCACAAATACGTGGAGCCCAAGAAGCTCTCCAGGGGTTATATGCTAACATTGTTTCTTTGACAATTCAGCCTGTGGCAATTCTCAAACCAACAGACAAACCAACAAGCCAAGAGTTATCTTTCCCGACTCACCTGTCAGCCCACAAGTTTTGTGGGGTGTTTGCCATCTGATTGGTCATGAATCCACCATTCTTCACGCTTTGGCTGCATACTTTTTAGCCTTGTAAGTGTGATCTGTACCTGGGAAGCAAAGATGTCTCTTATGTGCCTTTCTCTACAGCCTTAAACAGTGCTCACCCCACATCCGTGAACGGCAAATGTTTCCTGGGCAAACGAGTGAATGAAGTTTGAACAGCAACAAGAAGGTATTACCGTTTTTGCTTATGTTGATATTTTTACTTCGGTCCCTGGATCAGGGGCTTTAGCTCACCAGCCTGCGATTGCTCACCCGGTGCGATAGTGTGGGTTTTCCTGGTACCATCTGCTGGCTAAGCCATTCCCAAAGGCCTGAACCAGAACAAAGGGAGCACTGGGAAAGCCGGATGGTGGTGGTAGTGTGGAAGCCGGACAGGAAGAGGTGTTTAAGGGGAATGGTGTCTGTTAGCAGATGTCACCGAGATTTATTCCTGTTTCTGTGGGGATTTACTCTAGTGACCAAACTGCTTTCAGAATCCCCCCCAGCCCCCGCCCCGCCCCGAAGCTCTGAAAGCATTTGTCATTTGTGGTGGAGACCGCTTTGCGGGCAAGCCTTTTCTTTTGTTCAGATTTGGAATTGGGTTTAAGGTTAGATAGTAAAAGGGGTGATGCTTTGAAGTTCTGGGGAGAGAAAAAAGTGCAAAGCGTATGACGGAAGAGTCATTAAAATATATTCTCGGGTCTACTTCTCAAAGGTATCTCCTGCTCCTCTCTCTCCTGGAGTGACCACATCAAGGGCGCATGAGCAGTGGAGACCGCAGGCCTCCGCGCGGTGGAAAACGCAGGAGGTCCAAGCTCTCAACATGTTGTTTAAAGCCACATTTTGGAACTAGTGGCCAGACAAGGCCCTGTGTGTTCTCAGGGGAGCATTCTCAGGCCTGAGGCTATAAGACTTTCCAACTGGTAGGGAACCCATATATATAAGCCATGCACTTCGGAGACTCAATAAATCCTTGCTGATTAACTCCAGACCAGGGTTCCCGTCCCAGCCTGAGATGTAAATTTTCCCTAAAATTCGTTTGGAAGATGGGGGGTGTGATTGGAAGGGTTTTTTTAAAAATGCACGTCTTTCTAATTTCATGCTTTGTCAGAATTTACGATGAACTGTACCACAAAAGGCTTTTTAATTGCACTTGTTTGACTGGCATGAATAGCTGCACGGGACAGCAATTATCATTAACCCTGAGCTGATGGAACAGCCAGGAACCGAAAGTGAAATCACTAGGGGAAAAAAAGTGATTAATTCCCATGCAGTAAGGGGAGTGAGTTAGGAAGCATGAATTACGGAGACGTCTCTGAGAAGAGCAGAAATACCAACGCTGGTCTCCAATTAAGACGGACATTTTGGTCAGGACGTACTTGCTGCTATAACAAGTAAACCCTAAAATGTCTGTGCCTGTCACAAGGAGCCTTTTTCCTCATGTAATTATCCACTGTGGCTGTTAGTGGTTACTAGGACAGAGGTGTGAAAATTCAGTTACCCCACTGTTGTGTAGGGAGTAAAGTTGGGGTCCTGCTATCTTCAACATGTGTCTTCCAAGCACCCCCCCCCCCCGCAAAAAATCAGCATGGGTAACGGCTGATTGAAAAGGAGAGGGGGGGTGTGATGACTCTGTCCCTTTAAGGGCGAGCCACGCCCACTCCTCGTCTGCAGGCAAGCAAGCCTGTGGTTTGCCCATCCATTCTCTCTGACCCCACTGCTCTCGGAGAGGCAGGGGACCTTCTCCCTCTCCCCCTTCCCTCTTTCTCTCCCTCCCCTTCTTTCCTGCCTTTCCTCCTTCTCTCTCCTCTTCTGCTTCTTCCCCTCCATAATCCACCTTAATAAATGTATAACTTTACCTATCCGTCTGGTCTCATGCTGCCTGCCGCCGCAGCCGCCTGCCGCCATTCACCGCCATGGCCTCCCGCGCAAGCTGAGGACCCGCCGCTGCCATTAGAGACCTGACCATGTGGTCTCGACCCTGGGGACCCGTTACCGGGGACCCCATAACCAAAAACCACAAGAGGGGGGGAGTGTTTTTCTTGCATATGCATGCACCTCTGCTCATATTCCACTGGTAGAGTGATCCTTGCAGGGCCTCACCCGAGTCATCACGGAGTTGTTCAGAAAGCCAGGGCCTGGCCCACACCCTCTGAACCCGCTGTTAGGCAAGTGTTCCCTAAGAATCCGGGACTGTGTCGAAACAGAGGAAGCAATGGGGTTGAGTTTATGAAGTCATTTTCGAGTTCTGACTGCCGCCCGCCCTCTCGCTGGATGATTTAGTCTCTTTGATCGACAGTTTCCTCATCTACAGAGTCAAGCTCAGAATAACAGCTCCCAGCGACTGCAGCGAAGACTAAATAGAGCACTAACTGTGAGCATCTTTATAAACAAAAAGAGGGAGCCATGGCACTCCTGCTGCCTTGGATAAGCAGAGCCGGGGTTTTAAAAACTTAGATTCGCTGCACATTTTTGAAGTCACACATTAAAGATGTCATAACTGAGGAAAATGCGCACTGCTTCTTCAGTGAACATTATATGTCTTAATGATTGCATGGGGGAAATCTCATGAATTTTTAAACCTGCAATTTGGAAATGGGGGTTGCGGTTGCGGAAAGAAAGCCCGAATTCTAAGGGCAGCTCTGAAGGTGGCTCGTCACACAGTCTGGTCCCTTCATCTGTCTGGGCTCTAATTTCTTCAGAGACAGAGGGAGGGGTTAGCAAAATGGTCCTTTCCTGATCGTGAATGAGATATTGTGAGGAGAAACTCAGCTAAAAGACTCACCCATGCTATCGGATTACAATCAGGAGCAGGTGACTGGAGAAGCAGCACTCAACCCATATAAATTTATATTGACATCTTTCCATAATTCAAGAGGAAATCATCA
Source organism: Dicrostonyx torquatus (assembly GCA_028555095.1). Lineage (NCBI taxonomy): Eukaryota > Metazoa > Chordata > Mammalia > Rodentia > Cricetidae > Dicrostonyx > Dicrostonyx torquatus. The sequence continues at coordinate 460,406 of JAQHUG010000188.1, forward strand.
GTTTTGGAACTTCTACAGGGGATGATTTATTTGCGTGCATAAAAATCCAGTGCCTAAAGACTTCTGTGTTGCGTCGCCTGCCTCCAATTCTCCCCCATTTTCTTCTTGAGCTACCGTGGGCATACGCAGAGTGCAAACACCAGATACGGTACCGTGGGCATACGCAGAGCGCAAACACCAGATGATACGGTACCGTGGGCATACGCAGAGC
>JAQHUG010000188.1:467910-481212 GCA_028555095.1 Dicrostonyx torquatus
AAAAAAAGGTATTTAAACAAAAAGTAAATAGGGGAACAAAGAAGGCACCCAAACATTAACCTATGGCCTCCACATCCGAGTGCACTAGCAAGCACCTCCGACACACACACACACACACACACACACACACACACACACACACTTTTAAATTTATGAGTTTTTTAGGGTGTGAAGTTACCATTTGTCCTGCACGCTCTGTCAACATTTATTTTATCTCCAAATTAACATATGAAAATAACAAATTCAATAAAGGAAAATTACACCGGAGACTATATCCTGTCATAAATACTCAATTAATAAGTCTCATAAATATTCAATTAATAAGGGACAGGCCTTTTTGTTTCCAAATGTTATTTATCTATATTCTGCTGGTTTGTATTACTTGGAACGCAGCGCTCCGAAGTACTGTCACGTGCGGTTTCTCAGAAAGGTAATAGACATTAATCTTGTTATAAACACCACTGTGGTAGGAACCGGAACAGAAAACAGTCTGATGGTTTCAGCAAGGGCGCATCAGCGGTGGAGAGGGCTCTCTGACCCGGCTGCCCGTCTTGGGATCCACCCTTGTGCTCACGCCCTTGGCTTGGTCCCTGGATCTGGCCCTGGACTCCCAGCCATGCAGAGCATCTTTGGCGACCCAGATTCCCAGAGCTTGCTGAGTCTAGTGCGTGCAAAACCCCGGGGGGTCTGATGGAAAAGGAATAAAAACAGGGAAACTCTGCAGCCAGGCAGGGGTTTGTCTTCTTCTGCAGCAGGAGGAGGAATCTACATTGGAGTCCTGAGAGAGCGAGTCCCTTTTGCTTAGGTTTCCAGGTCCCCACCGGTGGGATTTACACACACTGTAAACTGTCCTTTCCCGCTCCCCTGAGGGCAGTGCTCAACATCGTGTTCCTGGTTGGCACACAGTAGACCTAAGCTGCAGTTAATAATGTCCCTGTGGCTGTGCCCAAGAGGAAGGCACAATTCACGCACCAAAATGGACAAGGCACATGCTGAGTAGGGATTCAAGAGAGAGATGACGTCATATCCCCCCCCCAACAAAGCCCGTGGGAAACGGGACGTGGGGCTCAGAAATGTCAAGGGGCCACGTGGACCACCATGTCACGTGAGAAATGAAAGGTGTGTTGGAGATTGATTTCTCATCTTATTATTGTGTGTGCGTACGTGTGCGTGCACGTGTGCGTGTGTACTTAATTTGGATATCAGATACACAGGGCGTCTCTGCCCCATCACGTGTGTTTCTTTCCTAAACGGAGATTCTGATTTGGTTTCAAGGTCAGGAAGTGTTTACAAAGTATCCTTTTGCTTTTTCACCGTCAGTCTACCGCCTAGGATTTGACGCGCACGTCACCTTTGCAGATGACTTTGGAGATGGTGCAGTCAGAATAAAGACAATGCCCCTGAGAATGCAGGCGGCGTCCAACAGCGTGGAGCCAGGGAGCACGGGGAGAGCTTGCTTCACCTCGGAGGATCAGTTCTTCCGAAAAGGCCATTCCCGGTTGTGCTAAGGGTGACATAAAAAGTTCACCTGGGGCTGGGTGGTGGTGGCACACGCCTTTAATCCCAGCACTCGGGAGGCAGAGGCAGGAGGATCTCTGTGAGTTCGAGACCAGCCTGGTCTACAAGAGCTAGTTCCAGGACAGGCTCCAAAGCCACAGAGAAACCCTGTCTCGAAAAACAAACAAACAAACAAAAAAGCCAAAAATCAAACAAAAAGTTCACCTGGGAGAGTGCTTCTTCTTTAAAATAAATTAATTTTTTTATTTTACATTCAGGCCGCAGTTCTCCCTCCCTCCTCTCCTCCCAACCTCCCCCCCCATCCACTCTTCTGTTTCTGTTTAGGAACTGGCTGGTCACCTGTGAGTATCCACAGAACCGGGCATATCAAGTTGCTGTAAGAGTAAGCATCTCCCCTTGTATTAGGCTGGGCAAGGTGACCCAGTGCGAGGAGTAGGGTCCCAAAAGCCAGTAAAAGGGATGGAGACAGTCCCTGCTCCCATTGTTAGTTTCTCAAGAGGACCGAGCTACACAACTGTAGCTCATATGCAGAGAGCCTAGGTGCCTCCCGTGCAGGCTCCCTGGTTGTCAGTTCAGTCCCTGTGAGCCCCTGTGAGTCCAGTTAGCTGATTCTGTGAGTTTTCTCCTCCTTTTCTGCAGGATTCTCTGAGCTCTGCCTAATGTTTGGCTGTGAGTCTCTTTATCTTTTTCCATCATTTGCCTGATGAAGCCTCTCTGATGACAACTGGGCTAGGCACCAATCTGTAAGTATCGCAGAATACTGTTAGGCTGCATACATTGGCATTTTTTTTCACCATTCATTTCTGGTTCTAGTCTAGGTCTCTGGGTCATCCAGCCTGTGGGTCTTGGTGCTCCAGGCAGTGGGACAGGGAGCTCAGTGTGCTGGTTGAATATTCTCCCCCAAATCACCAAAGCCCTATATTATTAACAATCTTACCAATATCTGTTGTGTGTGCACGCAGCATTTTGTTGATTTAAAAATCTGATTCCTTTCTTATTCTGCTTGTCTCATTGATTTTATATATAGTAAGGAAGAAATAATTCTTTCCAAAACCACATGCCCAGAGTTTTTCTTATAATAACTTATTTCCAGTTTTTATCGTGTCCTTTAAAATATAGTCAAGTGATACATATCCACTGGGGACAGTTGGAAAATTCAGATAAACAAAAATAAAAGGTAAATACATTATCAGCAGTACTAAACTAAAGGGTACCACAGTAGAGTTTGGTCTGCAGGACACTTCTCTGTCTGTTTAGGTGTTTCTATTGTCCATCTAAATACATATAGCTATATCTACACCTATCTATTTTGTATCTATATCTGTACCTGTATCATCTATATCTATACCTGTATCATCTATATCTGTACCTGTATCATCTATTTCTATATCTATATGTATACCTGTATCATCTATATATCTATATGTATACCTGTATCATCTATATCTGTACCTGTATCATCTATATCTATACCTGTATCATCTATATTTATAACTATATGTATACCTGTATCATCTATATCTATACCTGTATCATCCATATCTGTACCTGTATCATCTATATCTATTCCTGTATCATCTATATCTGTACCTGTATCATCCATATCTGTACCTGTATCATCTATATCTATTCCTGTATCATCTATATCTATATCTGTATCATCTATATTTATAACTATATGTATACCTGTATCATCTATATTTATATCTATATCTATGTCTGTATCATCTATATCTGTACCTGTATCATCTATATCTGTACCTGTATCATCTATATCTATGACTGTATCATCTATATCTATATCTGTATCATCTATATTTATATCTATATGTATACCTGTATCATCTATATCTATTCCTGTATCATCTATATCTATACCTGTATCATCTATATATCTATATGTATACCTGTATCATCTATATCTATGTCTATCTATACCTATATACAGGGTGTCTCCTTGAAGCTGGAGATCACCTATTCAACCCGGCTGGTTGCCATCAGTACACTGTCCCCAACACTGGAATCACAGAACCACACCTCTTTTTACGTTGTTGGTAAACTCAGGTCCTTATTCTTGTTTGGTAGGCGGTTCCCAGACGGAGCCGTCCCCCCATCTCCCAGCCCCTGAGAAGTTATGATACCTGCATTGTTATCTTTCAGAATCATTGGTCATTTTTTTCCACTTTCTTTGTTTGTGTCCATTGTTTTCATTTTAATTCATCTCAAAGTACTCTCGCATTCTCTCTTCTGATCCATCAGTTAATGCTTGTTCCCGCTTTCCCTCTGCGGTTGGTTTCTAACTGCATTCCACTGTGGTCGGACAAAGCACTCTGCACACTTTTAGCCTTCAAGACGTGTGGGCTAACATGCATTTGCGAGGGCTGTGTATGAGCACTGTAGTCAGGTCATACACATATTCCGTGAGACCTGGCGGATCCAGCTGGCCTACAGTGCCCCTCAGATTCTTCATTGGTCTTCTAACTAGCAGGTTTATCTGTAATTGAACGGGCTCTTGAGGACGGTAACTACCTCCGTAGCCCATCGTTTCTTAAGTTTTATCTCCGTTTGCCACTGTGTTTATAACAACCGTGTCTTCTTGTTGTGTTGACACTGATCACTCATTGCACAACATCCTTCTCTGCCTTCGATGATGGGTTTTAGTGTAAATTCCATTTATTTATTATTAAAATAGCAATCCACGTATTTATTTGATTGCCATTTTTATGGAAAGATACCTACTTTTTGAATGTTTTCACTTCAATTCATTTGTGTCTTTGAATATAAAGTGAGTCCCTGATGCACAGAATACAGAAGCATCATTTTTAAAATTACTCAGAACAAATCTTGAATGCTTTTCTTCAACCTCTGTCTTTTATACTTAAGGTAATTAATTTCGGAGAGATTTGCTTCCACTGAGCCATTGTATTCTCTCTCTCCATATGTGTATACATATCACATACATGTATGCATACAACACATATCTTTTGCTTTTCAGCCATCCCTGGCTACCTCTGCATTAATTTAACATTTTCCTCTAGTGCGTCGCTTGTTTTTCTTTTTGTTTCCCTTCCTGTATTGATGAAGCTATTTCCTCACTGGTTACACTGGGGATTGAGACTCTGTTCTACACCTACCTAGTCTGAATTGATATCCGCTTACCTTCAATGACATAAAGGCTTTTCTCCCGAATATCTGTCTTTCCCTCCTTTGCTTGTAGATTTCATAAATGATATCTTATACCACGAACATCAGGTTGAAAATGACTGCTTTGTGCACTTTCCTCTTAAATTATAGAGGAGTTACTAATACAAAATAGAGTAATATTAGAATGTACCTTTACATATCTATTTCGTCACTTCCTGTGTGTTGTTACTGTCTAGTATGCTCCCTGCCCCTGTCATTTCAACCTAGAAACTCCCATAATGATCCTTAGGGTACAAGTTCCGGTGGCTGAGACTTAGCCTTCCCTTTCAAAGGATAATTTTGTCATTTACAGGACTCCTGGATGGTAGGGTTTTTCTTTTTCTTTTAAATAACTTCAGAATGACACCTTACCTCCTCTGTCCTCCATGATCTCTGATAAAGTGTCAACTGTTTGATATTTTTGATTATTTTCTGTACAAATGAAACTGCTTGACTCTGGCTGTTGTCAAGAGGGGGGCGCTTGGTCTCTCTTACAAGAGTCTGACTATAACATACTCCAGCATGGAACTCCGAGCTTACTCTTTTTTGGAGTCTGCTGGACAACTTGGATGTAGAGATCTGTCTTTTACCAAATTGTAGGCATTCCCCAGCAGTTGTTTTTCAAATGTTCTCTCTGTCCCTTTCCTCTCCTTTGGGATCATGGTTGCATCTCTGTTGGGGAACTCAAGCTGTGCCCTGGGGGCTATAAGGTGTGGTTCTGTGTTCCTTATTTTTTTTTTCTGCCATTGTGCAGACAGGATGCTTTCAGTGAAACTTTCTCTGAATACACTAATTCTTCTTTTGCTTATTCCAATCTGATAGCCTAAACACCAGAAGGGGTGGAGCAGGTTAAAAGTAGCTTCAATTGCTCTCTGCTGTGTTTCAGTCACGTTCCTTTCTCCATTAAACATTCATGTGTCTGCTCTAAATATGTGATAATCTCCCAGAGCTCTGACAGAGTTGATTTTGACAGCTTTTTGCCGGCGATTCAGGGCTTCGGTTGCGGGATGGACGCTTGGAGCTCTACTATCTGCTTTCTCGTATTCTTCCGTCCTTTGAAAACATCTCCCAAGTAACTCAGAGAGAGGAAGACAACACCAGCTATCCTCAGCTGTACACAGAGTCTCTGACTCAGAGAGGCAGAGGGTGGGACAATGGTCTCTGGAGGCCGGGAGTGGCAGGAGATCGACAAGATGAATAGATCAAGGCTGTAAAATCTCAACTCGGAGCAGGGAGATATTTTTGAGGTGTAGTACACTGCACAGTGTGTATGGAAAAAGATAATGTATTATACTTTTTGATATCACCAAGAAAGTAAATTTTAAATGTTCTCATCATAGCGAAAAGATAAATATTTGAACCAATGGACGATTTAATAAGCTTGGTGAATTTTTACATTAAATTAATAAATTGTAACAGTATCTCAAACCCACCAAACTTTCAAATTTCAAGTAAAATAAAATGCCCCCTATTATATCTTGTTTTAACCTAAATTTATTTGACAAATGTCAGCTTTGTAGTTATTTATGGCGTTTAACATTTGGAAACCATTGTAAATAACACCGTGGTGAAAATCTTTTGTGGCCAGAGTTTTCATTGGCTCATTCCCAAGGGTGGATTCTAGATCAGGAAGCTGTGTTTCCGGAATAGAAAGGTTGGGATCCCAGAGTTCTGTAGACTTTGGGTACCGTTAATTTGGATGCGTAATATTTCTACTTATTTGCAAATTTTTATAATAAAGCTTGTGAGATTAATTAACTTTGGCAGAGAGGAAAAATTTCCAGAACCTCAATTATTGATATATCAATAACCTCAAATATTGATATTGATATATCAATGTGAGCATTGTTAGGGTTTATGTGAGGCATCTGAGTGGATTACAAGTATTCATTCAAAGGCAACATGTCTGACTTCTAAAACAGACCATTTCCAAACCCCAGCTGGCATGTGTGAAGGGTTCCTCGGGGGACCGCAGCTGACCATGTGGACCAGAGTTGTGTATTAATCATGACCATCCCTACACCGGAGCCTATGGCAATGGAACTCAATGCTCTTGCCATGGGGGTTGTGCCCATGAATTCCAAACAGTTCTCAGTCTGCCACAGACAAGGGAGTCAGAGGACCGGATTTACACATACATCCACAAAGAACCAATGGGTTAGGACATTAAAGAACTAAGATGGGGTAGAGACGGTGGACATGTATGCAGACGTAAGACTTTTGTATCATCTGTACTTAAACTGTGCGCACGGTGTCTATAGGAGGCTTGAAATACCCCAGGCAGTGACGGTGGCACATGCATTTAGTCCGAGGCAGAGGCAGAGGCAGGAGGATCTCTGTGAGTTCGAGACCAGCCTGGTCTACAAGAGCTAGTTCCAGGATAGGCTCCAAAGCTACAGAGAAACCCTGTCTCGAAACAAAGAAACAAACATAAATAAACATTGACCGAGGTTCTCTCTCTTTCCTTAGCAACCCTCTTTTGAGCCCTTCTAATCTCACCTCCTATCAGCTATGACAAGATCCAAATCTAATCCTTTTTGTAAATAGAAATCATGCTTTCAGTCGTACTTTTGTGTATAGTTTTAAGTCTAGACTTTTACAGTTTATCTCTCTTAGTGTAACGGAGCTTTTCATAGTTTAGTTTTTACCACCTTTGCTCTTGCTTAACAAAAGCCACGACCAACATAAACTGGGTTGGAAGACTCATTCCTTTGATCAACTGGGATTGGTTTTGATATTCAGGTCCTCTAGATTCTTCCATTTTAGTACTGGAACATGATACAGTCTACTTGATTTTTCTTTTCCGAGACAGGGTTTCTCTGTGGCTTTGGAGTCTGTCCTGGCACTCGCTCTGTAAACCAGAGCTCTGGCCTCAAACTCACAGAGATCCGCCTGCCTCTGCCTCCTGAGCACTGGGATTAAAGATGTGCACCACCACCGCCTGGCCTAGTTGATTTAAAAGGTAAATCATGTTTATGAATAGGCCAACTTTGAGGACAAGTGCATTCCCTTCTTTTAAGTGTTGCATAGGATTTGGGATTTATATCCTACTTCTAAGCAAATTTTCTCTGAAACCAGGGATAATTCTGAGCATGGGGAGAAAGTCCACCACCGGGAAAACACGGCCAGCTGCAGCTCGCAGTCAACCTGCAAAGGGGCCTCTGCCTCAGGGCTCAAGGCGGTTCCGTTCAGCTTCAAATGTTGTGAACCAAAGCATTTCAAGACTAACCTCAGAAGTCCCGAGAAGGTATAATATGGCCCAGAGTCGTCGCTTCGATGTTTTTGAAGCCTTTCTTTCTAAATAATATTCAAAGACCGAATTTCTCGTTATTTTTCCTAAAATAAAATTGATATGGTGATAAGTCCTGAAGTGTGACTAGGAAGTGAGTCTTAGTCTCATTATACATGCTCTGACTACTACCGACTCCTCCCCTCCGCTTTTTCTAGCTCTGACCTGACCGTTAGTGCGAAGCTCAAATTATTTTTTCCAAGGACACTGTGTGTGAGGATGAGTGGCGATGCCTCCCCAGGGAAGGAAGGCATCGCTTGCCCAACAGAAAACAGTCTATTCCTGTTTATTCACTCATCCATTATTTATGAATTGCCCCATGTACACCAGGAACTGGGCTGCGTGGTGAGGAAAGAGGTGTGTATTATTTTCCAGGACTGAATGTCAGAGCGGAATCCTGGGTCAGCACGCTCGCTCCGGAAGAAACTATGAAGCCATCCGGGCTATGTCTAACCATGCGCACTGGTCCGTCGGCTCCATGGAAACGAGAACGCGTCTTTTGTGCTTAGCCAGTCCGTGTGCCGCTCCACTTATAATTCTTCTTTTAATCTTTGTCTTTTCACGTGGCCGTTTTGGAAGAAGATGCATCAGCTTCGGTCTGAAGCGTGGAAGGCGCGTTGCTGAAAGTGAAAAACCTCATTTTCCCTGAAAGACCGCTTTCCTTTTGGGCCAGGTGTTCCAGGAAGCAATTACTCAGCCCAATGTGTATTTACTGATAATTATTCTAGATAACCCATAAGAAAGGGTTGCGGTGCTTCCTTTAATTCCCCCAGTGTCTGGCAGGAGTACCACGAAGTTTCAGGGGGACCTGTGGGGGGCGGGAGGGGCTCCCTATGCTCCTAGACAGAGCCAGCTTGATCCGGGGAAATGCACACTTCAGTTCTCGGAGTTTGCACCAAGCTTTCATGGGAGTTCCTGGAATTCAGTTTCTGAGGTCTTGGGTGGGTCGTTCACCCTCGGAAATCACGCCAGGGCGGCGGGAAGAAGTCGCCCCGGTTTGGCTAGGGAGCCGGTCCGCGGGCACTGCCCAGTGGGATGTTTGGCGTGTGCCGCATCTCAGGAAGTAAGAAATTGGCATCTTTTATGTCTAACTGGGTTCTGGAATTAGTTCTCTCATTTTTATTCCCGTCAGTCTATGCTCGTCCTCTGGTCCTCCAGCCGCGTCCGCTTCGTCAGCGCAGCACAAAGAACTGTTTGTCTCCTTAAAGAGCAGGGTAGATGGGCATCACTGCTGTTTTGCTACCAGATAAAGTGCCCTGTTGTACATGAGAACATAATATTGAAGATGCTTACAGGGGGCCTGCACTTGGCTTTTAAAAATTATTCCACAGTAGAGTTTTCAAATCTGCTTTAAAACTCCAAAAACCCTGGGATGCATGGATACTTTTTTTTTTATTGTTTCCATCTTCCTCGATGGGGCGGGTTACTTACAAGAACTTCAGACTATAAAGAATTTACAAACTATTTTATCATGCAGACCTGGTTTAATAGGATAGCAATAACACCACACGGAGCAGATACTCTCCACAGTGAGGTTCATCAGCCTTAGGGAGGCGGGATAAATCCACCGAGTAACTTATACTAATACTAAAGAGAGATGATGCCCAGAAATAGGGATTGATGTATGACTTTTGTCTCATAAGGGAAGAGTATAGGAAAACAAGAGAGTATTTATTAACAGAAATTATTTTAATTACAGGGTGATTCTATACTGATCTCAGGATCATAAGACAATCACAATGGTAAATACCTGATGGATAAATCCGGAGGCTGAACTGAACATCTTGGCCACCGAGAATAGGGGACAATGGTGACAATAATAACGCCTACGCAAGTTACTTCAGAAGAGCAGGTATGAGTATCGAATCAGTGTATTGAGTAAGTCAAAGGTCCTTGAAAATCAGGAGTTGTTTGTGATTTCAGTGCAAGCTCAACAGATGGACGGATGCTGCCTAACCCCAGAAAGAAATCAAAGTGTCCGTCCAAGAGAGCACAGAGGTCACGGTGCCCCCTGCCGAGTCCAGGAATGGTTCCCGTGGCATCCAGAGTCCCCGCATTAGCTCCAGCTGTAAGGAGCACCCCGTTTGTGAGTTCACAGCTTCAGTGCAGGTCCCTGACAAAATGAGATCGAGAGTAACCGCTGATCAATGGATTCACGAGGATGCCGAGTCGAGAGCTGTTCATGGAAGGATCAGAACGTAAGCTGAAGGAACCCAGGTCTTCCTCCAGCGTGTGCTCAGCTGCAGCGGGCTTCACACCAGCAAGTGCTCACTGGCCAGCTGTCTTCCTGCAGGTCAACGGCCATTTCCCGGGGACGTCTTGTGGTCCTGGTCAGATTCACAAATACCAGGTTCGTGAACAGAAGCAAATTTGTTTTGAATAACTTAAGCATCGTTTTCGAATATGCCATTTTATGACTTCCTAAGAGAATGTTTTAGGTTCAACTCCCATCTGGATCAAGACAGAGTAATCATTAATTACTGAGCAATGGAGTCATCAAAATGTTGAGTTGAGGCACCGGTAGGTCTACTTTATGAGTATAAGTGGCTAACTTATAATCAGTTTCTTAATTTTCATTTATGGTCAGATGTCATTATCTACTAAATATAAATTATGAACTCTCAGTTTTACTGTGAAATTTCTTCAAAATGTATGTTATTCATCAAATATCAAGTTATATTTGGTTTCTGCTGACTTACTCTGAGTCCCAAGTAGAATTGAAAGCTCTGCTTGTTGGCCAGTAGATGTCAGAATATTGGACAGTTAAGCCAGCATTGTGGTTTAACTTAGGACACTGGGTTCTGTGTTTTCTTCCACCTTTCAATTAGAAAACAGATTTATTTCAGAGCCCTGAGAATATGGCTGTTTCTCACAGACTCTTCCCCAATAGGGAATTCTACAAATACCTGAAGAAACCTTCAGTTTTTGCCAGGATTTTATTTATTTTTTTTTATGTGAAAGATATTGAGATAGCCCTACTTAATTTAACTTGGCCATCCTTTGACCTGTGGAGGGATGGCTAAAAATAGAGTGTCAACTCTAAGTGAAAAACAGTGATTTTTGAATTGTAGGAAAATAAATAGACTCACCCATCTTTGCGAAGCTTGCTTGTTGTGGAATATTATTTTTAGGTGTGTTAAATTTGTTTATGCTCTGGAACATTCCTTCAATGATGTAAAGATGTGTTGTTTTGGTTTATGCTGCATTTGTTTAACTCTGTGAAACTGTGATTCTGTGCCTGTTTAAAACACCTGATGGTCTAACAAAGCGCTGAACGGCCAATTGAGAGGCAGGCGAAAGGATGGGCAGGGCTGGCAGGCAGAGAGGACAAATAGCAGGAGAAATCTGAATGGGGGAAGGAGTATGGTAGAACAAGGTAAGATCATCAGGACCCAGCCACCCAGCCAGTCATGGAGTGAGAGTGAAAATAAGATATACAGAGGTAAGAAAAGGAAAAAACCCAGAGGCAAAAGGTAGTCAGGATAATTTAAGAAGAGTTTGCTAGAAACAAGCTAAGCTAGGGCCGGGTATTTAGAAGTAATAGGAAGACTCAGTGTGTAATTTTCTTGGGAGCTGGATGGTGCCACACCAACCCAGAAGAGTAAAAGACAACAGCAAGATTTTGGTGTTCCAACACGGGGCTAGGGTAAGAGGAAATCCAAGTGCACTTGCTTGCTGGTCCTCCTAAAGCCCACGTGACTTTACTTCCTCTGAATGAGAAGGTGGAGACTAAGACGGAGAGAGAGATGAGTCAAGAGTCTATGTTTTGTCTTCATTTTTGTGTTCATGCCGCTGGTTGCGTGAGCCAAATACTGAGATTTCAAGTGTATCTCAAGTGTACTGTTAGGTGAATGTTTATATAGGTTTAAGACTCTTGGAGTTGAGGTGCAGTTAAAAAAAAGAAATGTTAATTGTCTTCCTCAGGAAAAATAGTTTTCGTGATGAGTTTGCCCGAGACTGGCTGCCTTCATGTTGACAAAGAAAAGTCAAGAGAATTCATCAAGTACATTTTACACACTAGATTCTAAACCCATGAGAACTATCAGACTTAGAATTACATACAGTTTCTTAAGAATCTGACAGCCAAGTATGAGTCGTCTTTCTCAGGAAAATAATACAAATAATGGACCTATTTTTACTTAAATTCCATAAAGATGCTGGGTACTCGTAGACATTCAATAGAGACTTGCCTGATTACCTGGTTAATTCTATTTATCCTACCATCTGCCAAAATAGATTATATCAGAAGAGTCTTTACAAACCATTATTTCTCTGCTCTAAGATCCCTATTTCCTTCTAGATAAATTTGCAGAGTGGCCTTTTATCAGTAAACTGCACACTTCAAAGCATTTTTTATGGAGACAAGAGTACGATGAAGGATCATTTCTACTGCCCTGGTTTTTAATTAAGATGTTTTCAGCCATCGGTAACAGGAAGTTTCAGTAAGCAGGCTAAAGTAATTTACCAGTCACAGGATCTTTGAGATGGCTCAGCTGGGGAAGGTGTCATGCCTGACGCCTTCAGATGGTTCCCAGAACTGACATGACGGAAGGAGAGAGCAGCCGCTGCACGTTTTCTCTGATCACTACATAGACACCATGGCGTAGGCACAAGTGTTCACACCCACATTGCAGAGAGAGAGAGACAGAGACCCAGAGAGAAATATTAAAAGGTTTGTTATCTCCCAGCGCAGGGCGCTGCCTTTGTCCGCTTTCTCCCTTGGAATTGAAATGCTTACTTGTTGGTTTCATTCTCAAACGAACGCAAGAGGGCTACATCAGATCTGGACGTCATTTTCACCTGAAAATCCAGCAGAGGAAGAAGGAGCCCTTTGTCTTTCTCCTAGACACTTGCTTGGATACATGCACCAGCCTTCCTTCATGGATCACCGCTAGATTTAGGTGACCTCTCGTCCTAAGTCACACGCTAGTAGGGGAGATACAGTCAGCAGGTTGGTAGACTAACCATCTGTGGAGGACTTTGTTCTTGGAGAAGACCACATGACACCTTTGCCTTGTCGGTATGTAGCTCAAATTTTTATATCATAAGCATCTTTATATATTAATGACATAATCTATTAGTGTAAAATATATTCTAATTTGAATAAAACCTTGATGTTGAGGAATTTTTTGTAACATAACCATTAATGCAAAATAGTAGTAATTCTGTTTTGTTTTTGTTTTTGTTTTTTGAGACAGGGTTTCTCTGTGGCTTTGGAGCCTGCACTGGAACTAGCTCTTGTAGACCAGGCTGGTCTCGAACTCACAGAGATCCGCCTGCCTCTGCCTCCCGAGTGCTGGGATTAAAGGCGT
>JAQHUG010000188.1:486087-501786 GCA_028555095.1 Dicrostonyx torquatus
CCAATAGAATCATGATATGAAGAAAATGGCCCTGCAGATTTTAGTATAATTCTGTATCTCCTATTTTAAATTTTTTTTTTATTTGTTCCTGTGACTGGGGATATTTGCTGTGGTGGTTGGAATAGGAATGGTCTTCATAGGCTTATCTATTTGAATACTTCTCCCTGGTTGGTGGACCTGTTTGGGAAGGATGAGAGGGTGTGTCACGGGGGCCAGCCAGGTTTGAGGTTTGAGGTCTCAAAAGATTCGTGCCATTCTGAGTCTCCTGACTTGTGGCTGTATACCAAAATGTGAATTCTCGCTTACCCCTCAGAGTCATGCCTGCCTGCCTGCTGCCACAGGTCAGGGACTCTGACCCTCTGAAACTGTAAGCCCCAAACAAACTCTTCCTTCTATAAGTTGCCTTGATCATGGTGTGTTATCACAGCTATAAAAAACCAATTAAGCCATTTGCCAAGTAGACAGATTTAAATATGGTTGGTCCCCACCCCCAAACATTCAAGTTACTTTTCTAAATGGGAAATTGACAATGTGTGATCAAGAAACTAAGGACAAGGCAGAAGGCATTTGGTAATGCACAAAGGGAAAATCACCTTGTAAATTACCGACGTTGTTTGTATGTCTGAATGTCCTTGGAACAGTAAAGGAAGCTTGTGAGTTTCCCCCTCCATTCATTGAGAACAGCTACAGGAGTTACAGCTCCCACAGCCACCCTAAGGGCTGAGAAACTGAAGGAAATTCTCGCTCATTGGTCACAGAGAAGCAACTTCCTAACTAGCCAACTCTACAGCATAAAAGTGGTAATTTTTTTGGTACAGATTCAAGTATTTTTTTTCTTGGTTATTTAATCTTAGAATGTGGGTCTTAAAAAGTAGTACAGGTATTTTCTATAGCTTCCTAGTTAATTAGAGTAGGAAAACTGTTCTCTCTCTCTCTCTCTCTCTCTCTCTCTCTCTCTCTCTCTCTCTCTCTGTCTCATACACACTAATCATTACTGATTGACAAATATCTCCCAGTGGGAAGTTGGAAGGAAATATATATATATGTAATCTGTTTAAATGAAGTATAAAACAGATTTCAGACACTTGGAAATTAATACCTGGAATAAGCAGGAATTTTGAGTGAAATTAGGAAACACACCAAGGTTTGGGATCATAAGAGAATGAAGGCTAGGGAGAGGTAGCAGGAAAATGCGGAGGGGCCGCCGGCCCTGTAAACTCACAGTGTGATCTTCCGCTGTCAAGCCTGCTTCCTGGGAAATGATCCTGGTGGCAGGACGAAACAAAGAGAATGTAGAGCCCTCAGAGGAAGAGCGAGAGAGTGTGACAAAAGTGTGCATTTGTGGGAAAGGACCACCCGCAGCAGGTGGCTCTAATTCCAGTTAGATCATTGTCTCTGAAGGAGCCAGGCCAGCGTGCGCGGGTTGGTCTCAGTTCGTCTTGCATCCACAGTTGCAGTTACTGAAATTCACTTGGCCAACATCATTCTATGAAATCCTCACGATAACCCAGCAAGGCTGAAATCATGTATTTTACAAATGAAGGCCAGGAGCCTCGCACATGGTGGACAATGAAACTGACATCCGATCCCAGACCTGCTCCAAATCCTGATAGCTTATCATTACATATTGGGTAGATCCAGGTAGAGACGGCAGCAACTGAAATATTGTACGGATCTGAAAATTAAAATTTTCAATTCAAAATTATAGTTCTTTATGTTTTTGAGGCAGGAGCTTGTGTAGCCTAGGCTGGACTTGAATTTACCATATAGCTGAGGCTGCCCTTGAATTCCCATCCTCCTGTTTCCATCTCCCGAGTGTTGGGATTGCTGACTTGTGCTACTGGCGAGCCCAGATTCCGGATGCCTGCGTGCTTCCTCACTGACTAGCAAGAGAACTAAAGTACAATTACTTTTCCCTTTCCTCGCTCTTCCTTTCCCTCCCTCCCTCCTTTCCTCCTTCTGCTTCCTTTCCTAGTTCCTTCCCCCTTCCTGTTCTTTCCTTTCTGATGAAATCACAATGGTAATGGCAGAGAATCAGAAGACATATCGTGTAAAACTGTCTCAGACTGGGTAAAAAAAAAACATGAAAATGTTCTTATTGTTTTATGATCCCATTTAGAGGGAACCATTATATTTATAGCTTTCCCCCCAAATCCACATTAAGGTAATATTGAACCTTTGGTAAAATTGTATCATCCATCTATGCTGACAGCTTGCTTCCTGCACACAATTCGGCTTTCAATATTTCCTCCGAAGAAGCGAGTTAGGACGTTAAAGGGTCCAGAAAGAAACACGAAACAGATGGCACCCAGGCTTTTTTGTGTGAAGCAAGGGTCACCCTGAAGTAACGGGAAAGCAGCCGGAGGGAGCTGTGAGAGGGAAATCTGCGGAGCACACACGGGAGGGCTCTTCCTACCCGGGACCTTAGTGCACAGAACAGTTAGTGTCTCCTCCGGATGGCCCTTGAAGTTGGGTGTTTGTAAATACGGAATAAGGGAATGGTCCTCGGCTCCTGCAGCCTTCCGAAAAACACTTTTGCCCATTTAACAGTGCTGACTTTTGTGACTCTAGTGTTTGGTTTCCTCCCTGGCATTCCGACCTCGGGTAGCACCCTGACATCTACAGCCAGGCACTGGCTCTGGGCTGTGACTGTGGCTGCGTCCTTAGGCAGAGAGGAAGCAGGGCTGAGCTGACCTTGGGGAATGAGACTCCTGGGGTTTTGAGGCTCAGAAGAGGCTTGGCCCAGATGGAGGCCTAACTCAAAGGCAGTGTTTGACAGCAAAACCCCCATTTCTGTGCTACCCAAGAGGTCAGTGGGGATGTGAGTCTGCGGATAAACTGGGTGGTAGGATGGTAGGATAGGTGCCACCCATGGTAATTTGACCATCCAGCTCGGTGTTCCCTGTTTATTCATTGCTCCGAGCCGGATCACACCCATCACCATCTGAGAATCCCCCATCTGCCCTGGTTAGCAACCAGGAAAGAAACGCCTACTGCTTCCCTTTCAGCAGCCTTCCCTCCCTCCTTCCTTTTTTTTTTATTAAAAAATGTTTTCTTTATTATTTATTATATATGCAGTATTTTGCCTGTACGTATACCTGCAGGCCAGAAGAGGGCGCCAGACCTCATTATAGATGGTTGTGAGCCACCATGTGGGTGCTGGGAATTGAACTCAGGACCTTTGGAAGAGCAGGCAGTGTTCTTAACCACTGAGCCATCTCTCCAGCCCCTCTCCTTCCTTTTTTGACAAACTCTGCATCCACTGCACCAGCTCCCTTAGAGACCCATTTCACTTTGACCTTTGCTGGTCCGCTCCATACAACACAGTTCTTGTTGAATTTCCTGTGACCACCGTGCTTCTAAATCTGGCAGACAATCTCCAGGTCTTGTCTCGGTGACAGACAGAGCATTAACCCCCCAGCCCCGCCCCCCATTTGACCATTGATCATCCTTTCTGTCTTTATCTTTTCTCTTGGCTTCCCTTATTCCCTCATTCTCCATTCTTTGGATTTCATCTGTCTTTCCAGCTTTTCTCCTTCATTCTGTCTGCCAGCACTATACATCAGTGTTGTAAAAGAGGGGGAGAGGTGCGTGTTGTGTTCCCTGCACCCGGCTCTCAGTCCCCACCCGCCAGCCCGCTCAGCCGCTAGTTGCTTATACCCGAAATAACCACATGAGAACTGTATTCATTTAAATACTGCCTGGCCCATCATCACCAGCCTCTTCTTGGCTAGCCCTCACATCATAAACTAACCCATTCCTAATAATCTGTGTGTCACCACGAGGTGGTGACTTACCGGAAAAGTCTAACCTGCATCCATCTGCGGCAGGAGCCTCATGGCGTCTGCCCACTTCCTTTCTTCCCCAAACTCTGTTCTGTCTACTCCGCCCACCTAAGGGCTGTGTCCTATCTTACAGGCCAAGGCAGCTTCTTTATTAACCAATGAAAGCAACAGAAATAAAGAAGGACCCTCCTACACATTAGAGCTTATTGATTTAAGGTAACGCAGGAGCCCTCTCTTCTCACCTTGGCCTCTTGTGCAGGGCGTCTCACCCATGCTCCCAGCCTAATAGGAATGGAGGGCTGCCGTCTGGGTTTGTCTCTGCTCAGAAAGTTAGGACTCAGATTTACAGGTTGCTTTACTGTTGCTCTTTAGCCACAGCAGATCCTTGCAGACCAGCATGCCCTGGCGGTTGGTACTTGGAAAAACTAAAATGCCAACTAAAATGCCTGCTGGCCTGAGGGAACTCCCAAGGAGCTGGGCATGTCTCCCCTCTACCCTGGTGGTGGGGCTTGAACTCCGGACCCTGCACTGGGCTGAACATACATAAACAGGTCTAAACATACATGTCATAATAACACTCTTGCTATCTTCTTCAATTCTTTTAAAGTTTAAGTTTTTAAATCAAACTAAAAAAAATGTAAATTCCCCCATATTTAGCATTGTATTGCAAATTAACCAAAATTTAAAGTACCATATTCTTAGTAACTAGGACTTTTCAGATAAGGACTTGTGTAGAAGGATGAGACAATTCTCTATTTTAAAGTAACATTTGCAATAAACATTATTATTATTGGTTTTCCTTGGCCTGAAGCTTCAAATAGCCCTGAACAGAAACAGGTAAAACAAAACCCTTGGCCCCTGGGCCTTTTGCTACCAGGCAAGTTGAAATAATAAGCCCTGGCCAACAAAAGACTCGAAGCAGACAAGGAGAAGGAGTTAATGAGGTCCTGCAACCAGGTCCTAGGACCTCAGCAGACAGGGACAGCTGTTCTCTAGCCCTAATGAACTCTGTAAGACCTCCTGGCAAAATCCACCCCTGGTGGGTGAGGGCAAGTCCCAACACCAGGGAGGTGGCTTCGCCGGTGTAAATAACAGGGATCTGTTACCACGAGATTACCTGTCTGCAAAATACCTATTTATCTTCATTATACTGACTTTAGAGGAAAGAGATGGGGGTGAACGTTGGCGTGTGTGATGATGGAGCCAGGGAGAGAGATGGCATCTCTGACCTCAGGTAAAACCTGCTATAATTGAGTGAGTTTTTCCAACAGACGGATGGAGTCTGTGATGCTTGACTCCAAGTACTGAGATCTCGTTAACGTTACTCGAAAATATAAGTAACTAATCAAGGGTGCATTTGTATTTGGAATCACCACGTCATAGTTTCCAGCTGGTAATTTCGATCTGATAATTTTAATTAAGTCATTATTGCAGCCGTTCTTCCACCACATTCTTGAGTGAATACTGCGTGTCTGGCACAGAGCTAAACGTGGGTACCCAGCGGTAGGTGACGGAGACATTGCACACATCCTGACGGAATCCAGCCAGTGGTGCAGCGGAGACAATACATGAATGAATACAAATGCTATTATCCATTCAGAGAAGTGTTCTGAAGAGGAAGACTACGTTACCACAAGGAAAAATAACAGGAAAACCAGAGGGAGAGATAGACTTTGATCTCACCCATAAAGTGTAAAATGGAGACAGCTGTGCAAAGATGGGAAAGAGGTAAGGATAACACACTATAATAGTGAACTCCATCTTTATCTTGATTTTAATATAAAATTTAAACATAAAATATCACATGATTACAAAACATATAATTAATCAAAGAGTCCACCAATAATGTAAAGTTGAAAGAACACATTGTTTCTCCTCTGTCTCCCTTCAAAATGTCTTTCTTGGCAGGAATCATGGATGATTGGCTGGTAAACGGAGTAATTCTCCCCTAATCATTTATCATCTGTGGAGGAAGACAAGTACGGTCCCTGCCTTTGGGAAAACGGAAGGGGCTGACTCAACATTTGCAAAGGCAGCGTTCAGCCAGAGCCTTCCTTCAGCATTCTCACGTGCTTCTCCGTGGAGATAGCGCGCATCTGTGCAGTGGTCAGTGGACACCCAATTCTTCACAACCTGTGTCCCAAAGTCCCACTCCCACACCTTGTAGCAATGCCCGTAAACAGGGTTGGTAACTGGCGTTACCTTTCTGGCAGCCAGTAGAGCTTGTAAAAGTTTTACTCCTTTTGTTTGGTGGCTCAGATCCAGGTTGGGTCACTCACAGTGCGTTGCTTCTGCACACATCTGACTGATTTTTGTAACAATGCTGAATACAGAGATAAAAGGGTCCCAAAGTGGATACATGGGGCATGACATGACTACATGATAACAAACAGATGATCCTCAGAATATCAAATCGATAGCACTTTCTATTTTACCAGATCAAAACCATGCTTGGAAACAATCTGGTTTTACTTTAGAGGTACAGTAAAAAGGTCAGTTACGGACTCGCAGTCCTTCCCTTGAGGGGAAAGCAACCCAGGGTTTAAACCTAGAGACACTGAGCCCACTCAGCCCCCGCGAGAGTCCCGGGCCTCACAACAGAGGAAGGGAAACTGTGCTGGGAGACCAATGCCCTCAGCAGCTGACGGAAAAGTAGCCAGCACTTTTTAAACGGTTCAAAGGCCTGTGAAACACAACACGTGCAGAAAAGTGGTAAATCTGAAATCTCACCCGTGTGACTATGAACCAGATGTAGAGACTGGTTGCCCAAGCCCCTACCAGCTTCCTCCTGTTTATTTCCGATTCCAGTCCCTTTCTTCCACTTTTACCTCACAGCCCGTTTGCCATTTTCTTTTCATTTTTATTTTTGTCACCTAACTACGTCTTTAAACACTAGAGTGTAGTTATGGCCGATTTTGAGCGTTATATAAATGAATCATATGTATGCATTTTTTTTTGTTGTTTCTGCCCTTTGTCATTTGGCATCCTGTAGCTGACCATAATAGAGATTCGTTTATTTTTATTGCTATAGGATACTCCATTGAACGGTATCACACAATTACTGACAGAGGTGTGAGTAGTTTTCACAGTCTGGAGGTAATGTTTCTAAGTGCCTTTTTTCACTGTTAATGAGGGGTTTTAGTTAAGAATGGATGGAGTTGATGGATCGTAGCTTGTGCCTGTATCTAATACTACTGTACAACGCCAGAGGAGTGGCCCGGATTTAGCCTCTCGCAGGAGTGTGCCGGGTTCTTTCCAGCACCACCGTCACCCACTCTTGCTGCTGTCGGGCTCAGCACTGGTCTGGCAGCTTGATGTGAGTATGGAACTGCAAGGTTAATTTCTATGATTTAGGGATCATATAGAACATTAGTTCGGTTTAATTTCTGTAAATACAACAAATACAACGGAACCTTGCACTATGTGAAAAGGACAAAGCCTATGCTCTATTTATATGAAAATGAATAGCAGATTAAATAAGACTGGAACAAGATGTCTTTCAGGGGGACTCACCTTTCCAACTCTACCGTCTGGTAATAAAGTGAGAACAGAAACAGTATTCGTGACTCTGTAATCTGTACTGAGGAAGTGTAGGTGGTCTGCCGAGAAAACCGTTCCACGTGGCCTGGTCCCTTTCCTAGATCGCTTGACTTCAATGGTTTTAATCGATCCATTTACCCCACACTGGTTTTGCCACTAGAGTTTTATGTCTGTCGTGATTATCTACGCATATGCCTTAAGTTTTACTTACAATGTGGGTTATTTCTTCTTTTAGAACAGTATCTCCCACCCATGTTGTGTTTTTAAATCCCTGAAGATGCACACGCTGGTGAGAGACTCTCACTCTCCCCCTGGTCTCACCTACAGTGCCAGGTTTCGGCTGTTCTGCTTCCAACAGCATCGGCGTGTGCATTTCCTACAGCCCGAGTGTCTCCGGGTCTGAATCCTAGAACTGGCGTTACTCCGATGATGATGGGATGCTGGGATGCGTTCATTCTGACGGTTGTTCAGACTCCAGGCAATGTCTCTGTAACCGTGATTGCCGAACTACAGGGAATTCGCTCATCCATGAATGCTGGATATAGTATCTTTTTCTGTCAATGAAATTTGATCCCAGAGATAGCTTGAAAGTTTGCTACAGTTTATGTTGACATTTTATACTTTTTGAACAAGGTCTTTTTACTATATCCTATTTTATATATTTTTGAACAAGATCTTTTTACTGTATTACTATGTTATTATATTGTATGGGAAAATTGATGATTTTTGTAACAAAAATATGGTGAGTGGCTAATTAAAGAAAAGGCATTTGTATGGAAGAGTGTAGAAAACATAAATGTCTGGATTAGCAAATTTCCACACCCATGCAGCCTTCTAACCAGAACCTATATCGAGAAACACAAAGCCTCTGGAAACCTACACCCCCTAAGTAACCAGTATCTAAGCCAGGAAAGTGACTTACCTATCTGAACATAGGTAAACACGTCCGAGCAGCATGGCCTCTGTCTCCTCCTCGTGCTCGGCAAGATGCTCTCAGGGTTAGTCTATCATGCTGCAAATGCTTGCAACATTCACCGCTGTACGGTGACCATTTTGCAAATTTACCTCAGTTTCTCCATTTGACCCTCAACGGCCATACGGATAGTTTCCAGCAATGTTGTTGAGAGGGTTCATGACATATGAACATGTGCGCGTTTCCGCTGGGTGTGATTAAGGATGCAGTATCTGAGTATTGAGGAACGCATAAGCTAAGGGTCTCTCTACACAGGTTGAGGATTCCTTAGCCACACTGCTCAGGACCAAGAGTGCGTTAGATGTTAGATTTTTTTCTAAAGTTTTGAATATGTTCATATACATACAAGATATCTTGGGGATAGTATCCAAACTTAAGCACGGACCACTCAAGGTACTTTTTAACAATATTTTGATGTGCCTGCATTTCTGTCTGTCCCTCTTTTCCTGTCTCCCTTCCTCTTGTCTGCCTTTTGTTTTTCTTCCTTCCTATTCTGTTTTTTTTTTTTGTTTTTTGAGACAGGGTTTCTCTGTGGCTTTGGAGCCTGCACTGGAACTAGCTCTTGTAGACCAGGCTGATTTCGAACTTACAGAGATCTGCCTGCCTCTGCCTCCCGAGTGCTGGGATTAAAGGCATGCACCACCACTGCCCGGCCTTCCCTTCCTATTCTTTAACTGAGTGTGTATGTGTTGCACATATGTTTGTATATGTGTCTGCATGTGATTCTGTGTGTGTGTACATTTGTATGCGTCCATGTGTATGCATGTGTGTGGGTCCAATGTTGTCATCAGGAAGTCTCTCATTTTTGCTCTGAGCCATGTTCATTGATGCAAGTTCTCTCAGTTGAATGCAGAGCTCAGAGGTACACATGACTGAGGCCCCCTACCATGAGCAATTTGTCCTCCCGCTTCTGCCTCTTGAGTGCCGGGGTTGCGTGCACTTTCACATGAAGACAGGTGTGGAATTCTCTCCACTTCTAGAATCACGTTGGTCTATTCAAAACGTTTCATGATGTAGAGCGTTTCAGATTTTGAGCTTCCGCCTGACTGTGGAACACAGTTCTAAAGGAAGTCGGACCATTTGCCTTCCCATCAGCACTGTATGTGACATTTTTGAGTTGTTCCAAAGCCTGAAAATTTCGTCTGTACATCATGGCTACTGTGGTGATAAGTAATAGAATCACATGACACTTAAATGCATGTTTCCGATTACCAAGTGGTACCTTCTCACCTATTTTTTGGACATATGGATTCAATTAGTGATTTATTTAAGACGTGGTGTCTTGTAGCCCAGGCTGACCGCAGTCTTTTTATGTAGCTGAGGATGACCTTGAACATTTTAAAATTGTTATTATTGTTGATGTTAATTTGTGTGTGTGTGTGTGTGTGTGTGTGTGTGTGCACGCCACAGCGTGAGTATGGAGGTCAAAGAATAATTGTTTGAAGCCAGTTCTCTCCTCATACTTCTACTTATGTTCCAGGGATGGGGCTTGGAGTCGGTTGCCAGGTTTGTGTGATAAATGTCTTTACCAGCTGAGGCATCTTGAGCATCCATGATATTGAATCTTTCACTTTTACCTCCCGTTGCTAAGGTTACAAGGGTATCCCTACATCCAGTGAACCCAGGGATTGGTGCATGCTGGGCAAGGGCTTTGTAAGCTCAGCTATATCCCAGTCTTGGTTTCTTCCTTTAATAAAGTTCCAGGCCATCTCCCTTGATTTTTTTGAGGTATGTTCTTTCTTACTATTTCTAGGATTGTATAATATGTTTAAATTCTGTATATGGTCCCTATAATGATATTGTGTTTTATTTATTTATTTATTTATTTATTTTGGTTTTTCCAGACAGGGTTTCTCTGTGGCTTTGGAGCCTGTCCTGGAACTAGCTCTTGTAGACCAGGCTGGTCTCGAACTCACAGAGATCCGCCTGCCTCTGCCTCCCGAGTGCTGGGATTAAAGGCGTGCGCCACCACCGCCTGGCATGATATTGTGTTTCAAATACTATTTACCAGTCTGTGATGTCTCTTTCCACTCTTTATAGCATTTTCTGATGGCTTTATGTGTTACACTTTAATATCAGACTTCTCAGCACTTTCCTTTTGGCTGTGCATCCTTGGCCGTGTTTAGTAACTCCATTATCTACAGTGATGTCACAAACTATTGACTTATATGTATTTTATTTTGTTTTTCTATGAGGGGAGCAGTGGATAGCATCTTTCTACATATCCCAGGCTGACAGAAAATGTGCCTCTAACTCACGACCCTCGTGGGTTAGCTCCCCTGGGATTGATTGGGATCACAGGGTTGACTCTAGATTACTAGCTGTAATCTAACTCATGACCCTCGTGGGCTAGCTCCCCTGGGATTGGGATGACCTACACATTACTTGCTGTGCTCTCTTCCACATCCTCACACTTGTAACTCTCAGTAGACTGACTTTCCTTGCTGTTTTATCTAGTATTTTTCCTTATAAGCCCAGTTCCTACTGACTTATGACTTTGCCCCATGCGTCCATTCTCTCCAGTCTCCCACAGCCTTCACTGTAGCATTCTATAAATGGTTCTACTTGCATTGTCCAGCCATGTTTTGCTAGTGTGTTCACTCCCACCATGCTTCTTCAGGACGCCATTCTTGAGTCATCAAACATCTATGACTTTCATGACCAGTTCTACAAGTTAGACACACACAGTTTGATTGTCAGGTAACAGTCATATATAAATAGGTCTCTACAACAATGAACCCAATCCATTACCTTACCGTAACTCTGTAGGCATTCTGTAATGTCTGTTTGTATGAAATTTATGTTTCCATTAAGCACATCGTGTGCTAGCCTATTCCAAGTACTGTATGCTCTTAATGATATTTTAAATATTACCTTGAAAAAAATTTAACTGGATGGCCGGGCTATGTTTGTGTGTCAGTGGGTTGTTATTTTTATTTAATTAAAAAATTTGAGACAGAGTCTCACTATGTTTCCCTGAAACTCACCATGTAGACCGGGCTGGCCTTGAACTCACAGAAATCTACCTGCCTTTGTCTCTGAATGCTGGAATTAAAGCTGAGTGTTACCACACCTAGCCAAGGTAATTTATTTTTAAATGATCCTGTCCTAGGTACTGTTCTATTTCTGTGAAGAGACTAACATCATGACCAAGACAACTTCTGAAAGAAATCGTTTAGTTGGGAGCTTGTATATAGTTTTAAAGGGTGAGTCTCTGACTGTCATGGTGGAAGCATGGGATGGACAGGCAGGCATGGCTGGAGCAGTAACTAAGAGTTCACATGCTCATCAGCAAGTTGGAGACAACGCGCAAGACTGGGGCTGGGCGTGGACCTTTTAGACCTCAAAGTCCACTGCCAGTGGCACATCTCCTCCAGCAAGGTCCTACTTCCCAACCCTCCCTAAACAGCCCACCAGCTGGGATCAAACATTTAAATATATGAGCCCGTGGGGGTGACTCTCATCCAAACCATCACAGATACCTCTGTATGTTTTGGCTACTTTATAATCTTTCTATAAATTTATTTATTTATTCAAGAAAGTAAAAACTATTTGTAGTCTTCATGCCTTACTGCCCAGGAGAAGACCTCAGAAAGACACTGAACAGACACAGTTAAGAAAGGACAGGTGCTTGGTTTCTGATTCAGAGGGAACATGTCCAGTGCTTAATTATAATGGCTCGGTATAGTTTTGTGTTGGGGTTAGTAACGCACACCATAGCTCCTTAGCAAAAAAGTATTTCTGTTTCTGTCTTTCTCAGACAGTAAAATGATAATCGCCTCTCCTTATTTTGGCTTAACACTTTATTATCTTTAGTGGTATTCCTTATAATTAATAGTTGCTTGCTCTCTCCTCCTCCTCCTCCTCCTCCTCTTCTTTCTCTTTCTCCTACTTCTCCTTATTCTCTAGTCTTCCCAGAAGTTATTAATTTGGTCAGAGTCTTAGTTAGGGAGACTGCTCATTCATATCCCAGCCACCCAGATCTAAATAATGACACAGAAACTATATTAATTACAAGACTGTTTGACCAATAGCTTAGGTGTATTACTAAGTAGCTATTACATCTTAAATTAACCCATTTCTCTTAATCTGTGTATCACCACGAGGCTGTGGCCTACTGGTAAGGTTCCAGCATCTTTCTCCTTTGGTAACTACATGGTATCTGCTTGACTCTGCCTTCTCAGTTTAGTTTTCCTGCCTAGCTCTATCCTGTCCTGCCATATGCTAAAGAAGCGTCTTTATTAACCAATGGTACTAAAACATACTCAGAGCATACAGAAGGGAACCCCACATCAGGTTTCTACTGTTATAAAACCTTGATCATAAATGATTTGGAGAAAAAATGGTAGTCTGCTACCAAGGGAAGTCAGGGCAGGAATTCAAGGCAGGAATCTGGAAGTAGGAGCTGATACAGAAATCATATAGGAATTCTGCTTGTATTCTTACTGTAACTGGGATCATCAGCCCCAGATGGTACCACCAACGGTGATCTGAGTGCTCCCACGTCAATCATCAATCAAAAAAATGCACTGAAGGCCAAAGGTCAGCCCGGTGAGAGCATCTTCTCAGCTGAGGTTGCTCCTTCTATAATGATTCTAGTTGTTTCACGCTGACACACAACCAGCCAACACAGCTACTTTCCCAAGAACTGGCGAGTCTCTCTGTTTATTCACTCTCTCGTACAATGATGTCTACTTCTCAGTCTCCCTTCTTTTTACTTTCTTTCAGTTCATTTTGCTTGCTTCCTACCCTCTTGGGTTAGACTCTTCAGTCATCCCTAGTGACTAGAGTACATTTTCAGATGTGATTCTAGTTACTACAAGAACCATTTTCTTATCAAAAGCTTCCTTTTGTATACGTTATTGAGCCAGTGAAAGTTACCCAGCTAATTCTGCTTTTCCTTCAGTTGGGGGATATATTTGGAAAGTAGCTATTTATTTTGTTTTATTACTCATTTTTTAATTTTTCTGTTCTTTTTTTATTAATTGGTTAGTGTCCAGTCTGATCACTGTTTCCTCCTAGTTCCTCCCTCTAGTCTCTTTCCTCTCCCCTCATCGACTTCTCCTTTCTCTTCAGAAAAGGGCAGGCATCTATGTATATTAGTCAATCATGGCATACCAAGTTACAGCAAGAGTAGGCATCTCCTCTCGTGTTGAGGACAAGGCAATCCCGTATGAGAAGTAGGGTCCCCAAAGCAGGTAGCAGAGTGAGAAACAGCCCCTCATGCCCATTGTCAGGAGTCCCACAAGAAGACCAAGCTAACAACTGTAGTATGTGCAGAGGGGTTAAATAAGTCCCATGCCAGCACTCTGGCTAGTGGTTCTATCTCTGTGAGTGCCTGTGAGCCCAGGCTAGTTGATTCTGTAGGTATTCTTGTGGTGTCTGTGTCCCTTCTGACCCCCACAATCCTTCCTCCCCTTCTCCTGCAGGATTCTCCATCCCCAAGCTCTGTGCTTGGCTGTGGGTCTCTGCATTCGTTTCTATCCGTTGCTGAGTGAAGCCTCTCTGATGACAACTGGGATGGGCAATGGTCTATGAGTGCAGTAGAATATCATTAGGCGTCATTCCATTGACTTTTTAAAATTTTTTTCTTTTTATTGTTAAAAGAAAAATTTACAATTACTCCCCTTGTCCCAGGCCCTCCCGCTCCCCCACTACCCTACCGCCCTCCCCTGCTTCCTTAAGATGGTGCAGGATACCCTGCCCTGTGGGAAACCCAAGGCCCTCCCCCCTCCATCCCGGTCTAAGAAGGTGTGCATCCATACAGAATAGGTTCCCAAAAAGCCAATACATGCAGAAGAGATAGGTGCCTGTGCCATTATCATTGACTTCTCTCCATTGACTTTTTTGCCTGTTGTGTTTGACTCTATCCTAGGTCTCTGGGAGATCCAGTCTTTGGGTCCTGGCCCTTCAGGCAGTATTGTGGGTGGATTCCCTCTCATTGGCTGGGTCTCAAGCTGGACCAGTCACTGGTTGGTCACTCCCACAATTTCTGTGTGCTCTTTACCCCCTTTTGAAGGCATGGAAAATTGTAGGTCGAACATTCTGTGACTTGGTTGGTGTCCCTGTCCCTTCAGTGGAAGTCTTGCCTGGTTACAGATGACCAGTTTGGGCTCCATATCACCTATTGCTAGGAGTCTTAGCTGGGAGCATCCTTGTAGATTCCTGGGAGTTTCCCTTGCACTAGATTTCTAGCTCATCCCAGAGATGCCCTTGATTCTGGTTGTCTGTTCTAGAACTCTCTCCCTCCATCCTCCTGCTACCTGGCCCCTCCTATCCCCATGTCTAGCCCACTCCTCATCCTAACCCTGCCACTACTGTCTACCTGTGCTGCCTAATCTATGTAACCTTCATCCTGAGATTCATGTGCTACCCCCTTTGAACCCACCTTGTTACTTAGCTTCTCCGGGCCTGTGGATTATAGCATGGCCATTCTTTACCTTATGACTAAAATCCACTTATTATTGAATGCATACCTGTGTCTGGGTCTTTCTGGACCTGGGTTACCTCACTCAGGATGATCTTTCTAGTTCCATCCATTTGCTCGCACATCTTATGATGTCATTGTCTTTAACAGCTCAGATGAAGCTCAGATGAAGTCGAGAGTGAATGTGACTTGTTGACATGAGCACAGCCTGTCAAAGCACTGATGCCTTAGGTCTACAGCCATTCCAACTCTTTCCCTAGGTCAGGCTCAAGGGAATGACAGTCTTTCCCTGCTCTGAGCACTGATGTTGAGCAGCCCCCATAGCAGGTCCCTCATCCTGGAAACTGTAATGGAGATTGCTCCCCTACAGAAACCCCCTATTGAGTTTCTAGGCTGCTGGTGCATCTCCATCAGAGAGCTTAAGGTCCGCCCCCTCCCAGCATGCTTCTGTTAGCTGGGCCTGTCTTTCTTTCTTAGTCATTCTTTACCTCTAGTCAAGTAAATGAAGCTGTAAATAATAGCTACAGGTAGTATCATCTAGTTGTGACCCTAGGCAAGAAACTTTGCTAAAATCTTCATTGACACTCTTCTACCTAATCTTCATGATAACTCAATAAAGTATGCACTATTACTTTCATCTTTTACAGACGAGGAAACCAAGGTTGACAGAGGTGTAGTAAATTACTATTTGCTACAATTTACTATTAATAAATTCTGTAGTAGAACCAAAGTTTGAACCTGAGTATTTTGGTGCCAGAGCCTACATTTTTCTCTACTTTCTTTATTCTCATATTTTTTTTTTCTGTCTTTTCCTTTTGTTACATGATCTCATGCTGATCTCCAATTTGGCAAGTAGATTATCCAGCTTAGACTAGCCTTGAACTCTTAATCATCCTACTGGGATTATTCATATGCACACCTGTAACATGAGGGCCTGCTTGTGGGGGTTTCTGTCCTGCCCAGTTCCCACAGCC
>JAQHUG010000188.1:502056-517338 GCA_028555095.1 Dicrostonyx torquatus
ACCATACACCTATACCTAGCAGAGCCTACATTCTAAATTTTTACATTAAGCTTCTTCCTGTATCTGAGAAGAATTATTCTACTTTATACCCCAAAAATATGTTAAAGTTGTCTTGCGTAAGCATTGCTTATACATTGATATTAATGTTTACGTTTCTGTCAAGGAAATCATTTTTGGAAGAGCTATAGAGCAACTAATGTGCTCCCTGAAATTTCAGGTTCCCTTCCAAACAGAGCTAAGAGAGTCCTGATTTTCTGAAGGCAAAGGGCAGCCCTCAGACCCCTTTAGTCAGCTGCTACCTAGACTGACGGCATTCACAGGAGCTCTGATGGACAGCTGCTGGGCAGGGAAGTCAGGCAGCCATCTGCTTTCGATCCCAGCATCCTACATCTTCCCCAGTGGTGAACGCAGAGGAAAACATGGTCAGTGAGTCACTGTGCTCCCATCCTCACCGCATCCTTCCACTGTATATACAGCCCCTGTGCTGTTCCCTGCTTTGAACCAAAGCCGCTGTGAATCCAAACACTGCCATGGGAATCTTTACACACCCATCACAGTTTAGGCAGAAATTCTTCCGAATCTGTAGAAATCAGAGGAAGGCAACACGCATATGGTTCTTCAACTGAGTTTTGTTAGCTTCCCTTTTAACGCAGTGCTTAAAAGTTGTCCTTTAAAAGTAACTCTACTTTCGCCAAGGAAAGCGTTTCATTAAAGGCAGCATGGAGTTACTAAAGACTTCTGAAGAATGGTAACTGATCAAACAAAGCTGCCCATAAAAACTACATTTAAAAAATATCTACAGGATTTCTCTCTTCCTTCCCAAGCTAGGTAGCCTACCGCACCTTCCTGGGTAAGTGCCTTAGATTGGTCTCTATATGAAATACCATTGAGAACAAGCCATTGTACGGTTTCCACAATGCCTCTATTAGAATCCTGTTCATTTCTGAGCTTTCCAGTGTTTGTCACTTTCCAAAAATACCAGACGGACCCCGAAGCTTGTTTTTGTGTGAGCACATGCTGTCTCTCTTTTTCCCATGGGTTTTTATTCCTTGCTGTGAAAATCCCTAGTTGCTCTGAGAGTAACAATTGCATGCGGCCCCTTGTAGACTCATCTACAAACGGTGCAGCTACGCCTTGAGTTAGGCACCCACTTGGGCTAAGAAATTTAACTATCTGCCTCATCATCTTGTACGTTTTTGATTTCCCTTCATTAAATTTCCAGCCAAGAGGTGTAGAGGTGAATCAAAGACATGAGGACTGTCAGAATTAGAAACCTAAAGGATGATGGGCAGGTTAATTCAGTCCTCTTGGGGTCCTGTCATGTAGCAGGCAGATCTCCGAGTAAACATTAGAAGTTGCCACTGGGAGGGACACGGAATCATTACTGTTCTGTGACAACACATTCTGACCTAGATTTATATGTAATATCGCCCACAAGCAGTTTGCTGTGGTTAATTTTTAACCAACATGCTGTGGGCCATGGAAACCAAAAGACATTTTGACTGTTGATTGGTCAAATGAAAGTCACAGACCTTCACAGTGGTATTTATCCTACGTCTATTTGGACGGGTAAGCACTAGTCCCCTCTTCATTGGCCGCACAGTGCCAGGACCTAGCAGCATCTTACAGCCCCACAATGTATCATAAAAGCTTAACAACTAGTTACTGGATAATGAATAACTTGGTACATGAGTTTGGATTTCTCCAAAAATCAATCTAGTCTTTAGATTGCTCTTGCAGGACTATGGGGAAGAGATGTCAAACATAGTTCTTAGGGAGCTCCCCAGTCTTCCCTGGTGGAAGCTGGAAAAACACCCAATGTACTTTCTAGACAAATGATCGGAACCAATGGGCTCTCACGGGACTGATCTAATGGAAGAATCCCGATTGAAACTAGGGTGTGAAATAAGAGGACTGGGGTAAGCGCAGAGTTGGGGTCAGCTCTGAGACCTTTCTAATAGTCTGGAAAGAGGAATCAGAAGACACCATCAAACCGGAAGTAGGAGAGTGTGTGGTCAGCCTAGGAAAACGCAGGGATCAGAAAACCAGAGTGAGGAAAGGGACAGAGCTTGGCTAGTATGAGGGTGTCACAGACTGATCCTTAGATCAATTGGCCCCTGGTCTGGCAGGCTGTGGAGGATGCAAGCAGGCGACGTCCCAGGACCCCGCCGTACCCAGGACCCCGCCGTACCCAGGACCCCGCCGTACCCAGGACCCCGCCGTACCCAGGACCCCGCCGTACCCAGGACCCCGCCGTACCCAGCACCAGCCTTGTGGTAACTTGAATGGTGTTCTTGACCCAGTGGATGTAGGTACCCAGAAGTTCTGGGACCAAAAAACACAAAACAGCTTACTTTTCATTTGTTCAAGGAGATGGGGCAAGAATGAGTGGAGAGAATGAAAACATTGTGGCTCCTTAGTGTTTTATAGCTCCAAGTCTTTCAACTCATTTTCAGAAATAAACATTGTTTTTGTTTTTCCTTTGGAAAAGATCGTCATGAAGCACCCAGTGGTGTTCCCAGCTGAACTCACTGCTTCAACACTAATGTGTCCATCTACGATCGATGCTGACAAATGCCCTATAATTCAGATTCTGCACATCTTCCAATCAAATTATTATGGCGCTTAATTAGCATATAACATTACACAGAGGGTTCGGTTGTTATTTAATAGAAATATCTGTTACTCAGAAGACAACAGTAAAACTCACAAGACTCCTGTTGTGGCTAAAAAGAAATTTGAGGACTCGGCTGAAGTCGTTTGTATTAATCTTCAGACCGTAAGTATAAAAGATTAACTGAGCCAATCAGTTTATAAAGACGCTGCTTCGCCTCCATTTTAGAAGGCATTTTCTGTATTTGTCTTCATCGTTCTGGGTCTGTGGCAGGGCAGCTGTCCATGGCAGGAGAATGGTCACTTCCAATACAACCAAGAAGCAAAAGAGAAGGAAGGGGGTGGGTTTGGGGACCCCTCTCCTCTCTTAAAGATCATTTTCCCCAGTGACTTAGACTTTCCACTAGGTCACCTCCCAAATATTCTACCATTTGTCAATAGCCACTCTGAGCCTTTGAAGGGGCATTCAGAATCCAGATTTTGGAAGTACTCTTCTGTGCTTGGCCCTTCCCTCAGTGGGGACCGCCTCTCCCCGCATCTTCAAGTTGCTTGCGTCCTCTGGGGCTCAGTCTGTGAGCCCCGCGGTGAGCCTAACTCAGTTTTACCGGATATCTCTAGGAGGGCAGCAGCTTCCAGTTTCCATTGTGTCTTTCTCTCTGCTCTCCACGGCACCAGGATTCGGTGAGGAAATTAAACTCTCGAGCCGTGTTTGACTCTGAAATTCTCCTGTCTTCAAATATGTGAACAGAATGAGAATTCCCATTTGTTTAATTGGTGACTACCTCAAGTACATCGCGCCCTGCTAGTGTCCCTGTTGACACTGTCACACTCGGCAGATGTACCTTTTATCTTTTTTTTTTTCATAGGTTTGTTCTTTTTCTTCTTTCTTTGTGTGACTGGTATGTACTGGCTTCTTGAAATCCCCAGAGCAAGTTGTGAATGATGTATGAAGAGAGAGTCTTTACTCACGGCACGGTAGGGATACACAGAGTGCAGCGCGTTCACCGCTGGGCTGAGGCTGCGGCTGTGCTGGAGGGATGGGCATCCTTCACCCTCCGCTGCCTCTGAGTCCCTGGAGCTCTGGATCCAGCGGCAAGGAGCAGAGCCCTGCAGAAAAGCAGAGCGATGAAATGTGTTAATCTCTAAAAATCCTTCACCAAGGTGTCTCTCAGTGTTCAGTGCCCGCAGGGTGCCTCAACTCCCTGGAATTCTAACAAAGAGACAAGAAGGGGAATCTGAGATTTAACTCAAGGCAGAGAAAAATCAACCCACGTTCTGTGATGTGGGGAGGTGGTGGTCGGAGGCTGGCGACCGTCAACATGCGGCAGCACCGTTGCTTCTCTCATCCTGGTTGAGGGAAATTATCATGACCTGAGAAATCAGGAGCAATGGTCTGGATCTGTGATCTACGGTCTTTTTCTCTCGGGAAACACTGAAGTCCCTGTCTGAGAATTGAGTATATTCTTGATACACCATCTAAATTCTTGTCTGTTTCCAGATGGGATGCCCAGTTATCCAATAAATATATTTCTTTAAAACTTTAAAAGTAATTTTGAAATCTCTCTCTCGTGTGTGTGTGTGTGTGTGTGTGTGTGTGTGTGTGTGTGTGTACGCAGGTGCCTTAGGAGACTGGAGCCCAGAGCTGACATTATAGTCATTTGTGAGCTGCCTGACAAGAGTTCTGGGAATCGAACTCGGTTCCCCTGGAAACACATGTACTCTTAACAACTGAGACGTCTCTTCAGTGGCCCCAACTCGTATCTTCTACAGACGTTTGACATCGGTGTTGAGCTTACCCACGGTTCGGGTGAAGCAGGGTGTGAAGCCTGTGTTCACGATGGAGTGGACTCACTGTCGCCACTAACTGGACTCCTGTAGCTTGTGTCACTGAAGCCAAGCTTTTGGGAGGTTAATGTGGGATTACCATAGTAGCTCAGGCCACAGGGATCCACAGGAGCGGAGGGAACAGGGTCCCCACACTCAGTTTCTTCCTAATTTTTTTCAGTAGGAAATCCGGGACCTTACGCCCATTCCCTTCCTTATTATGTTCTTAGGTTAGCGGGTGGCGCAATGCCTTTCGCTGTGACGTTTTCACATGCATTACTATGTTTTCTTTCTAGCCAGTCCCTCCCCTCTGTAGCCTCCCTGCACCAGTGTGGTCTGACCACAGTTAGACCAATGTTTAACTCCAGTTGCGCTTTCATCTTTGGTTTGCTTTCTGCTCCTTACACGCGGACAAACAGCTGCGTTCACAAACCCTTCGGTCTCTGAGAACGGCCACTTATACCAAATGGACTGACCAACATTTAAGTATGACCTCCGACTTTCCGAAATTCACCTTTCACACGTTCTTTGCTTACTGATAATTGCATTTTAGACATTGTATTCAGAGGTAGACTCTCATTGTGTGTCTGGATGAAGAAAGAGCAAGTGGTTGCCACAGCTCTGGTTCTTACCACACCCTGCGGTCCCCCTAGCGAGCCTGGGCAGACTCATGAGGAAGAAGACGCTGTAGGTCAACCCCTGAAGAAAAGATACAGAGACAACACAGTGTACGTGGGAAGCCCTTGTGTTGAGATCAGTCTAGAAAAAGAATCAAAAACAACAAATGAAGAGGACCGCACCAGAGGAAGGGGAACATGAACCAATTAATCCCACACTAGCTCCAAATAGGGTGTAATAAGGCGTTCTTTATTAAAGATCATATCATAGATCACAATGAGGAACAGGAATGGAATCCAACATCTAGATGTGGTGAGTGGGGAGAGAGAGAGAGAGAGAGAGAGAGAGAGAGAGAGAGAGAGAGAGAGAGCAGGCAGACCTGTGGGCTTTTTGGTATCCAAGGCCACTCCCAACCTGGTCCAGCCTCTCAAAGGCCATTGTCTGAAAGAGATTCCCTATCATTTCCCCCTTTTGTCTAAATAATAGAGTTCCAAACCCAATACAAAACTACATACAATAAGAATGGATATCAAGTATAGAAATTAGAATTATAAATGTTTTAATAAACATTCTATCCTAAGGAGTCTAAGTCTTGTATTAGAAATGGCTTGGATAAGTTATGACAGGAAAGTAACCATGATTATCTAGTCCTTAACCCTGTTGAAGGCCTGGGAAGGGAGATAATGTTACTTGAGGAGGCAGGAACTGCAATCAAGCAGCTTCCAAAGTGTGCAGTAGATGACAGAGACAGCTGGCCACCTGGGCAATCACCCAAAGTCTCATTTGCAATGATGAAGCAACCAATTTTGGCTAAGGCCTAGAGTAACTGACTGACCATTTTCAGAGGCAGGAAAAATTTTAAAACCATCTTACCCTGTATTGGCAAGGTTTGGCTGTCCTTTCTCTTGTATCCTGTTTGTCCAGTCCAGATACTGTGCATTTTGTCAGTGGTTGAGGCATGGGCAGTTCCTTGTCCAAAGGCCAGTTGTGCCAAGAGGAAAACAAGCTCCAAGTGTCTTTGGTGCTCAACATTCTCTCAGGAATAGACTGGTGCTGCCAGGAGCAATCGTGTCAGCAGAACCCTAAGCTATTTAAATGCCATATTTTACTGTTTTTTGAAGTGGTTGAAGATTACCTATCTATATAGAATACAATTTTTATGTATCTAAAGAACCTGATCAGTCTAATGATGATTGTGACAAACACGGGTGACTATTGACCTATAATACCTAACACCTGTATAAGACTAAGACTTTATGTCAGAATATTAGGCAGTCTTTAAACAACTGGGTAGCAAATGAGGACAATGACCTCAAAATGTAAACAATGCGTAAGTATCTTGATCAGTGCAATATGATAAATACATCCTAAAATTGTATCAATATATGAAATGTCTTAAACAGGTGGAAGCATGCATGCATGCATATAATATGTCAAAATAACTTTGAATAGATGTATAAATATTTTAAACAGAAATAGGAGCATATTTAATATAACAAATATAATTTGAATTTGTATCAATATACAAGAATCTATACCAATGTAAGTTGACTATAAATAATAGCTCACAAGTATTCACTCTATTACGTACTATTATTACTAGAGAAAGCTCACACTTGTCTACCTATTATCCCATCCATTCAAACCTAAAACTTGAGAGATTTAAGAGTTTTACAAATCATCCACCTAAATCTCACTACCTCTTAATTTTGATATGGAAAAGTTTATCTTATTCTCAGATCAACAATTTCAAGATGTTTCCTACAATATCAAGGCACAAGTGAAAGCACCTTGCAGAGTCACTAGGGTAGGATTATCCTGAGAAGCTTGTTGCTGAGAGAATGGACGGTGCTGTAACAGCTCCAGCCGTGCGAGCCTGGTTGTGGACGTCGGTCCATGCGTGGTCTTCAGTGTGAGGGAAAGGGCATCACGGCACTGTGAGTTCTCATTGAAAGGACCCAACCAATCCTGCCGAGAAGGACAGATAATAAAAACTGCAGAATGTGACAAACAGGTTTGACCAACAGTTTCCTCCTTTCCCAGCTGGGCAGGAGGATAGCAATTATTAGGACCAGTGGCAGTCTTCTAGCCAGATGGTTTTCAGAACCGGTGGTTACCAGAACCCCAGAACCTGTAGCAGCAAATGTTTATCTATCGAATTGTAAATTGAGTCACAGGGGGATGGGAGGGATAGGCAGGATATCAGGTATCAGGGTATCACATAGCCTGCTGAATGTCGCGTACTCAGAGATGGGCTGAACTATGCAAATTCTGTTCTGGGTTGAACTCTGGCTTGTATGTCTGGACCAATCCCGATTGTTCTCGTACCTCATATTATAATTCATGGAAAACTTGTGATTTTGTCTATAAAAGTTTGCTTGCCTGGATACTCGGGGTGCTTAGCTATCCCTAAGCTTTGCGCCCGATTGCAATTGTGAAATAAACCACCTCATGCGTTTGCATCTGATGGCCTGGTTATTGAGTCTGGGGGCTCCTTGGCGTTAAGACCATTTTTCAGGTCTTTCCCTCATCTTATTCTTTTTATCGCCCCAGGCATTTATCTAGATCCCTCCCAAATGGAACCTGAAACTTGCTAGCTTCTTGCATATGTCTCTGAAACTCTATTTCATGTCTTCTTTTAGTTCTTGACAGCTGTTAGATGCTCACATCTCCACCCATAGCCTGGCAATTTCCCAGCTATCAAATGTGTGGTTTGAAATGGGGAAGAGAGGGCAGGCGGAAGAATCTGTTATCTAAGTTAAAACTGTGTCTTATCTCTAAGGGAAGATAAAACCTTAGGCTCCCGTGTGCCTTAGGAATATATTTTCCTCCGAGACTGCTCTTATTTTAAGTAGCCTGAAAATAACTCGTCCAAGGAATAAAATAAGGCCTGGCCAAATCAAAGGCAGAGGTGCTAACAAATCCTAAGATGCTACGGTTTTTCTGAAGGAGAAATTCAGCAGGGTTCTCTCACTCAAGAAGCACATCAGGGCCATCGGAATCAGGGTGTTAAAAAGTCACGGGACGCTCTGACCAGGGCACGCTGTTAGCAGCACGTTAAACTGCCGAGATACAGTTTGTCTTGTCTCTAGTCGTGAAGCTCAAACAATATACTTGTGACACAGATTCCCCTCACCTCTTCACCAAGGGATCATCTCAAACCACCAGACAAAAGCTGCAGGAAGCCCCCTGAGAGCTCCCCAGCTAGGAAGAGCCAGCCGAAGAGCCAGCCGCGTCCTGGCTGCAGGGAAGGGCTGGCAAGAAGGTTGCTTGCCAGTGACTGTCTGACAAAAGCCAGTGCCGTCTCCAGCACCATGCAGGCCAACACAGAGAGGACATCCTCCGAAGGACAGAAACACGGTGCGTTCACACCCCGCAAGGAGAGCGCCCTCGTCCGTGCCCCACGAGGCCGCCGAGCCCTCCCCAGTGCTTCACACCGGCCCTTGGTGATTCCTTACAGATATTTACTTAGCGCGTGGCATATAGAACATTAAAAGGCTTTCGGGGAAAAAAAATCCCTCAGTTTTCAACTTCTGAAGGATTATTAACTTCAAAGTCTGAAGAAATGTCGCCCTTCTATCTCTGGAAATGCCAGGAGGCTTTGCATATCCTTCCCGCGGAACCAAGCAACCCCCAGCAGAGACAACGATGGCTGCCTCAGTGGCGGGAGGGTGGCTTTTGATCTCTTAACATATTGGAAATTACTTAAAGGTAAGCCATCTGCTAGCTGAGGAACAAAAACAGATTACATCACACCCTGCTAGAAAGACTGTGTTAAATCCTGTATATCAAGGCTTTTAATAATTCTATATTAAGTCAGCTAATAGGATTAGATACACATTTTCTTTAGGATTATTTCCTCAACTGTTAAAAAAACAAAACTTTTTTTTTTTGTGTGTGTGTGTGTGTGTTTGACGACCTGCAAAATTCAAGAGTATTCTACTGTGGCTGTAAAAGATGCTTTCGAGAGGAGACGCATCTCACATCGCCACTACTAGGTACCACCTAAGTGTTCCAGGAAGGCCAGTGTGTCTGCCGCTGCCAGGAAGCAACAGTACCTGTGCCTTCCAAATCTGCCCACATGAGGCCCACGCCTTCACTGTTCTCCAGCAGGTCACGGGGAGATTCCGACGGATAGGGGAGGAGAGGTGGCTGGTCCTCTCCGTAATACTGATTAACGGTAACTATGGAGACAGTACATCATGAGGCTAGATGGCCCACAGGGATTGTGAATGATAAAATATAACCTCTGACTGCTAAGAACTAAACACTCTGCACGACTGGAGAGTCCCAACCTGAGAAATCCGGCATTCTGAACAAAATCATTCACAGAAACTAAATGCAGGTGCTGCCTGTCTCGTGTTGAGTACTGGCTCATGACAGACATTAGAATACATTTGTATGATGACACATGACAATAGAAAGAAAGGGCGTTACGCTTAGCCCTTGTTTCAGCAGTTTGTTTAATGGTGTTCTGTGACGCTAACACATGAAACACACTCTGTAAACAACCTCTGCTCACTGTTTCTAAACCTATGCGTAAAGGTGCATTCATTCTGTGCACCAGTCATTCCTCTGGGACACTGAGCATCGAGGGTATAGCCCCCACAGCAACAAATACACTTATCTCTCAGTGGTACTTCAGGTGAGAGAGAGAGAGACAGAGACAGAGAGATGGAGAGAGGAGCCTGGAGCTAGGCTAGAGACCAGAAGTTCCAGCAATCCTCCTGTCTCCACTGCCCAGTTGTGAGCAGTCCTGGCCAGCTTTGTAGGTAGTGATGAGATCTGACCTGAAGCCCTCATATCTTTTCTCTCACTCACAAGTCCCCAGAGTTCTTGAAAGGGACAGAGCAAACCTCAGCTCGGCTAGGACACGGCAAGTCTTACGTGATGACAGCCCAGCCTCACAGAGAAGAGCAGAGGGCCAGACGAAAAGGGAAACGCATCATGTTTAAAACACAGTGCAAACTCTTTTCGGACGTAAGGCATTTGTCTAATCACATCTCCAAGCTTTCTGGACATGTTCGCTTTGACTGTGCTCCCGTCATTGAGTAATACCGAACGGGGTTAGTTTGTCACGGCACAGTGAGCAAAGACACCGCAAAAGCAGCGCCCCGAACGTTTGGTTGTTACCAACGATGCCTTGGTGCAAATGGCTCAAACTTCCTGTGTGTACCCTACAAACACCATAAGCACAACTAAGGAGAAAGCTGACAACATCTCCCACATGAGGAGATACACTACTCATTAGCACTCTGGAATCTTTACCTCTAAGCCCTATATTTTTTTATTTTATATATTATTTTGAAATTGAAGAACTGAAATTGGATGCAAGCGAGGAGTCGTCAGATCAATCACTAACCTAACCTCTCTTCCCTTAGGGTCTCAATAATGATTTAGCAAACGGCAAAATCAATAGTCTCACAATGAGAAGCAATTTTTAAAAATATATATATTTTTTATTTTAGTCTTTGAGAATTTCATGCATGTCATGAAATTATACATGAAATGTGTACCTTGTATTATACAAGATATTTTGGTCATCTCCTTTCTCCAGCCCCCTCCATACCTTCCTCCCAGCTCCTGTGGCCTTCTGTAAATGTACTGATCCCAGTTAGTGCTGCCTGTCTATGCCCTGGTGGAGGGAGACCCGCGGGAGCACAGGTAATCTGCCAGGGGCTGCATCTCTAGAAGATAACTGTCTCTCTCAAGGCAGCCACCAGCTGTTAATGGCTTCTCGACAGAGTGGGGTTTCTTGAGCCTCCCCTCCCACCATACTGGAGTTGTAATGGCTGATCTGATGCTGGTGATGACAGACACCGTGTGCCCATGAGTGCGATGGCCCTGCTTTGTCAGGAGACACTGCCCCCAGGTAGTCCTCCCCAGGCTTCAGCTCTCACTCCTTCTCTGCCCCGTCTTGTGTGATGTCCCCCATCCTTTGGGGAAAAGAGGAGAATGAGCAATCCTCATTCACAAGAGAGAACGCTGGAAGGTTGAAGTAGCTAAAACAGTCCAAAGCACATGCAAGACTGACGATTCAGAGGAGGATTTGATACCAAAGCCTCTGTCCTTTCTACCGCCACTGGCTCCGCTGGGAAAGGTCACTCAGTGACTTCCTCCAGCTCCCTTTGTTTGAGATCTCCTGATAAACAGACACAAGGAAGCTGTGGGATGCTCAGAGTTTGGATTAAGGAATCAACAGGTCTCCTTTGTCTCCTTTGGGCCAAGCCTCTAGTTGCTCCTTCCCCTTGCTGACTCGAGGCATCAAAACAGGGACGCCGCTAGGAATCCCAGGGTTATGGATATTTTCTTTCGTAAACCATCAATTTCAAGTTTACAATTTTATATTTTTCTTTCACATTAAAAAATAATGGTTTACTAAGTTATTTGCTTGTTAGAATATCCCATTGGAGGACAAAGACGAGTAAATACATAAAACAAGAGTCATAAGAAAACTCAGAAAGCCGGGCGGTGGTGGCGCACGCCTTTAATCCCAGCACTCGGGAGGCAGAGGCAGGCGGATCTCTGTGAGTTCGAGACCAGCCTGGTCTACAAGAGCTAGTTCCAGGACAGGCTCCAAAGCCACAGAGAAACCCTGTCTCGAAAGACCAAAAAAAAAAAAAAAGAAAAAAGAAAACTCAGAAATACGATTTTAAATACCTCTTGCATGAATGATGACTGAGATGGAGTGGCATAGACGTAACGACAGGAGCATATCTGCCAGTAGAAATACTTTCAGACCCTCGAGCCTTAGATAGGTTAACATTTGTGTTATAGCAGAACTGTCTGCTATACTAAAAACCCCACCCCCAAATTTTAACGTCTTAAGTTTATTTTTTGCTCACAGAATTCTTCAGTGTTGGGTTCCCAGGAGGCTAGCCTTCTGTGTGGCGTTCTGGACCATGAGTCATTGCATGCGCATCTCTGATGTCTTTAGAATGTGGCTATAGGATCCCCACATCTGTCTGCACCATGACGGGAAAAGGGAAGAAGCATAGAGAATGTCCCATGGAGACGCCTGTGCCCAGCACCTCTCTCTTGGCTAAAGGTCATAAGGCCACATCCAACTTCAAGAAAGGCTGAGAAATGTGCTCTAAAGTTGCTACCTGGGAAGAAATGATGGTAAACAGGCAGCCTACAATAACCCTGACTTTCAGATTATTGCCATTCAGATCATCGGGGGAATCAAAAGGTAGATACACAAGATGTTTACAGATGGAAATACCCGGTGCAGACCAACGGCTGTAGTTGGCTGATAGAAATGAAAGGACTCGCCATAAACACCAGCAATCTGATGAGCATATTAATGAGTATATTGACATAGCAAAACTCCTCCCAGCTGTGTTATCTATCCAAGAATTCACATCTTAAATTTTCCTCCATTTCAGCAACCACAATAACCCTGGTGCTGAGAACTAACTCCACTTTCGTGTTTCATCCGTGCTGGCAGGTGTTTATAATGACTAAGGTACGGAAGCAGCCTAGATGCCCATAAACAGATGAACAGGGAAAGAGAAGGTGGTGTAGGGATGCAGAATGGAGATATTCAGCCGTAAAGAAGAGCTAAGTTGTGTCATTTGCAGGAAAATGGATATAAGGGGAGAGCATCATGTTAAGTGGAATGAGTCAGACTTAGAACCCAAACCATCACATGTCTGTCGTCTGTAGATGCTAGAGTTGAACGTGTGTGGAAGTTCATGCACATGTGTGTAGAGATGGGCAAGGAAAATGGAGATGAGGTGAGAGGAAGGGGACTAAAGAGGAGTGGGGAGGGGAGAGAGAGCAGACGGATGGTCCTGTACAGGGAAGGAACGAGGGGAGCACTGGGAGAGAAGGGGGCCAGGGAAAGGAGGAAGGGGATAGAAGGGTGAGTGTGAGCCAACTACAATGATAAAGTTACATGAACATAAAAATAAAACCCATACTTCGTACACAAACATTACTTATAAGGAGCATAAATGAAAATGTGGGGAAATGTGTGCTTCATGGAAGAGCGGTTTCTAGGACTGTGCACGGTTTTCTGTGGGCGGTGCACGGTCTTCTGTGGGCCAAGCACGATCTTCCATGGTCCGTTCACGGTCTTCCATGGTCCGTTCACAGTCTTCCATGGGCCGTGCACGGTCTTCTGTGGGCCGTGCACGGTCTTCTGTGGGCCGTGTACGGTCTTCTGTGGGCCATGTATGGTCTTCTGTGGGTCGTGCATGGGCTTCTGTGGGTCGTGCATGGTCTTCTGTGGGCCGTGCACAGGCTTCCGTGGGCTGTTCACGGTCTTCCGTAGACTGTGCATGGTCTTCCATGGGCTGTGCACGGTCTTCCGTGGGCTGCGCACGGTCTTCCGTGGACTGCGCACGGTCTTCCGTGGGCTGCGCACGGGCTTCCGTGGGCTGCGCACGGGCTTCCGTGGACTGTGCAGGGCTTCCGTGGACTGTGCATGGACTTCTGTGGACTGTGCATGGACTTCTGTGGACTGTTCACAGTCTTCTGTGGGCTGTTACTGTCTTCTGTGGGCTGTGCAGGGCTTCTGTGGACTGTGCATGGGCTTCCGTGGACTGTGCAGGGCTTCCGTGGACTGTGCATGGACTTCTGTGGACTGTACACAGTTTCTGTGGACTGTTCACAGTCTTCTGTGGGCTGTTACTGTCTTCTGTGGGCTGTGCAGGGCTTCTGTGGACTGTGCACAGTTTTCTGTGGACTGTTCAGTCTTCTGTGGGCTGTTACGGTCTTCTGTGGACTGTTCACAGTCTTCTATCTCAGACAAAGGCTTATTCCAAGGTTCTCAACCCTCCTAATGCTGCAACCCTTCAGTACAGTTTTTCATGTTGTGGTAGCCCCAACCATAAAATAATTTTCATTGTTGATACTTAATAATTGTCATTTTGCTATTGTAATGAATCATAAAAAATTCATATACTCAGGTCCTCTGATATGTAACCCCTGTGAAAGGGTCATTCAACTCACAGGTTGAGAACCACTGGCTTCAGCTTCGTCATGGAGAAAATGGAACTAATCACACTATTAACACCTACTATGCCAAGGTTTAAATACAGAAACCTGCATCAGAAAGACGCAGAACTAAGGAAGCACCTTATAAACGGTCACCACCACCGTTATCATTTTGAATAATGGTGGTTGATTCATGATATACAATTATTACATGAAACGAACACACACACTGTTCAGGACTGCCTCACGTCACTCAAAGTCAACAAGAAAGCACGAGTGACTGGAATGGACACCATGATAGAATTCTCTCTCTGCTCAGTCCCTCTAAAGGACATGCCTCACTGGGAACAGATAACACCTCAGAGAGGGTGTCCACCACCAGCTGGCCTTCTGTTTGCCTGGGACCACTCAGCCTCAAGCTTCCACAGTGTGAGCAGTTCCCCGTGACGCTCTGGTGACTCCTGGCCCCGACAGCCTTGTTAGAGGTCTCATCTGTGTTGATACCTAACAGCAGGTACGATTATTAGAATATGACTGCTGTTTTGAATTAGCAACCATGGTTCAAAAACTAATGACACTTTTATATGAAAATAACAGAAGCTGTCTTTCCCCCTCTCTCTGCTGAGGCGGAACATTCAACAAGACAGGAATGGCCTTCAGCTAAGGTAGATGGATTTCCACGCAGCTTCACCCACCCGTTCATCACTGTTGGCTTCATTAACTGTTTTCACTCCCCTTGTGGGTTGTATTTTTCTACAATTTTTTCCTATAATCAAACTTGAAATTACATAATAAAGTTTTATATTTTTCTTGTTTTATTCCTTTTATTGGGCTGAATTTATTTCAAAATAAATTATTTTCAGGAAAATATGAGCTTTCAACTTTATCTCTCAGTTCAATTTCTAGATCCTGTGGATTTGTTTGTTTGTTTGGTGTGTGTGTGTGTGTGTGTGTGTGTGTACATGTATGTGCGTGTGCATGTGTGTGTAACGTGCATACGGGTACGTGTGTGTGATCTGTTTGCATATGGGTATGTGGATGCATGCATATTTTATCTCTGCATATGGAGGCCAGAGGGGAATGTTTGGTGTCCTGTTCTGTCCTCTCTGTCACATCCTTTTGAGAAGGGTCTTTCTCTAGACCTGGAGCTAGCTAACAGCAACCTATCCTTCTACCAGTAACCTCCGCTGTCCGTCCCCATACAGCACACGGGGGTTACAGG
Source organism: Dicrostonyx torquatus (assembly GCA_028555095.1). Lineage (NCBI taxonomy): Eukaryota > Metazoa > Chordata > Mammalia > Rodentia > Cricetidae > Dicrostonyx > Dicrostonyx torquatus. The sequence goes on from JAQHUG010000188.1 coordinate 517,277, forward strand.
CTCTGGCACCAACCCTGGCTTTTCACGTGGGTCTTGAGTTCAGAACCCAGGTCCTCAAGCTT
>JAQHUG010000188.1:649927-665658 GCA_028555095.1 Dicrostonyx torquatus
TTCCCTTCCCCCCAAGAACAAAGTGCACATTTGTGTTTTTGAACCTATTTGTCTTATGTTGCCCTTTCTTTTTCTTCTATAATTTCCTAAAGAATTTGTTCCTGGTGTTTTCAGGAATATTGTATGGATGGCAATGTCAAAAGACCCCTTCTATCTGTCAGTCCAGTTGGTTTCTCTAGGCCCTTGTCCCTAAAGCCATCTATAGGATTACTCCACTGAAGACTAGCTTGGACCATGCCACTTACAATATTATAATGTTTTTTAAGTTTTAGATTTATTTTATTTTATATGCATAAGTGTTTTACCTTGGAATTGGAGGTTAGGATGGTTGTCAGTCACCACGTGATACTGAAAACTGCACCAGGGTCCTCTGCAAGAGGAGCGAGTGTTCTTAACCACTGAGCCAGCTCTCTGTTCCCTAAAACCATCTTTGGAATTCAGCAAATCTTTGAGGATAGTTGCTGATACTCGAGTAATTTTTATAAATGAGAGAGCGGGCTTTGGAAAAGTGATAAATTTTCCATGATAGCAAGCTATTGAGTGACCAAGTTATGACTAGAACCCAGCCAGTCTTAACCACTCCATCGACCTGAGAGCGTGTCACAGTCACCAGTTCATTAGAAAACCATGTTTCCGTGTGGTAGATCTGTGTATCCAACTGATGGCTGATGTGATTACCGCCTTGGAAATGTTGGAAGCGTGTCAAGCATGGAAAATGGAAATATTTGCACCTACTCTTCTGTTTCCAAGACGAATTCTTTAAATTCCACGAGCAAGTTAAGATGGAGACGAAGGGGAGAAGCTAATATCACAAACAAACCATTAGACTAAAAGTCTACACAAGCGTGACCTACCAGTTTCGCACACTGATGGTAGAAATGTGTGGGCTGGTGGACTTAGCCACTGCATGAAAGCAACCAACGTACCCCTGTAAATCATTTCTGAGCTCATTACTCATTGCGTATCGTGCTTCTCATTACCACACCATACACACATCAGATCTTGACAAGATTTGTCTGGTATCCAACCTACATCTTCTGACGCAAGGAGCATGCCTCTCCGGTGCGTCAGCCCGCTGCAGGTGTTTCTCCAGCATGCTGAATAATTACAGCAAACAAAGACGAGACCCATTCCAACGCTGACAAAACCACACATCTGAAATCTGTACTCTCCATCTCTTGGGAAATTAAAATCCACAAGTGTAGAGGCTTCAGTGCCCATGTCTTGGGGCCATTCCAGGATTTAAAAAATGTTCTTTTCTTTACACACCCAAAGATTGCAATAGTGCAGGAAATGAAAGCGCATTTGCAGGCTGAATGGCAGCTGGCTAGCATGCTTTCTGAGTCCCCCAACCAAACTAAAAACACTGGCAATCACACGCATGAGGCGAAGTGACAAGTGTTTTGACGGCTCTAGAACACTCTGAGGTGTTTTTAGCATATTTCTGAGTCGTATTAGCTTAACCTGTAACAGAATATAAATGAGCCCATATGGCACAGATGTAATTATGTCCCATGCGAGCAATCCCTGCGGTCGACTGGGGCAGGGGCAAGCGAGAAGAATGCAGCAGCCTGCTGGCCCCTTTCCCCCCTCTCCCTCTCACCACGTGCGCCTTCTGGAGGGCATGATTTCCACAGCATTTGCATCGGGAAGAATAGCGAGAAGCACAAAGCTAACAATGCAGCCCTGGAAGGGGCAAGCAAGAGATCGGGGATCCCGAGGGGTGCAGCTCTCCGTGGCTGACATCCAGTAGGAGTCGAGGCGGCTTCCCCTCGGGACTGCATCGGTGAAGCGATCTGTGATTATGTGGGTACAGCAATCATAGGGAGGCATAATTATTATTACTGCCAGGGAACGGGCAACAAGTCTCCGGGGAAAGACTCTGTCACAGCCACTTTGCTGGCGAACGCCGGAAGCGAATGCTCTCCCAAGGATCATTTTCATTCCAATCTGATATTGAGCTGGAGTGTCTTTCACTGCCAGTCATGAAACATTAAATATAGATTAGAGACAGAGAGATGGTGAAAGTTGAAATTCGCTGGAGGTGCACGGTGGTGTCCTTGAGAAACAGCCTCGAATGCTGGCCAGATGTTGCAGCGGGGAGGCAGACGGGTCCCAGGCTACGAGGAGGCCACAACAGAGGCCAGGAAAGATGGTTAGCATTCCGCCCGCCTTCTGTCGGGTTTGTTTGTACCTCAGTCCAACCAGCTGTTTGCGGTAGATGTTGCAAAATGTTCACTATCTCACAAGGATGAAGAAGGGGCTTTGTGCCAGGAAGGGGACTGAGTCTAAGCACGTAACTGATTTTCCACAGTTTCTGTGATAAGGCCAAGGTCTAGCAACAGAAGCGTATGGTAGCAGTTTTGTGTCTTTGAGAGTAGATGCGAGGGAGGGCACACTCTAGTAGATGGGGAACTGGCATGTCCGCTCGCTGGACATCCACAGTCGATGTGGTGAAATCTGGAATACTTTGGCCTGCTTCGGAGCAGTTTGGAGACGGCTACTGTCTGCAGAAAGCAAACCTCACCGCCCAGTGTGTGGCAGGGCCACCCCTTCCCTTTCCACACTTAAGTCACGAGTGCAGCATGGACTCTGACCACTCTGCCCTCATTCACGTTTGCAGAACAGGGGCCAGGGAAAGGCTCTTCTGGTCCAGACCAGACACCCGTGGCCCACTTCATTCAGAGAAAGCTCTTGCTCTCTAGGACCCTGGCACACCAGTGACACTAAGCAAGTCATCGAGGACAGAGCTGACCAGCTGGTCTCCGTATTCAACGGGACTTGGGCCTAGACAAGACAAGAGATAAGCAGCATCGGGCTGGGAAGTGAGACTTGGGCACTCTACTGCTGACAAACGCCTTCAGAGATCAAAAGAGTTTCCTTCCCACAGACCCTTAGAAACAGGAGGGGCCGCTTAGTTCCTCCCATCTTTCTGGAAGCCAAGACCTGGATTAGATGACGGACCGACATCCTTTCCGGCATCCTAAGATTTTGCTTTTCTATCAAACTATCTTACAGATTTGCTGAATCTCTCCCTCACGAAAATTTTAAAAGAAAGAAAAGTAGAAACCAAAAGCTTTGTCTGAAGTTGAGATAGTCACTGGGGGACTGGAATCACTGCGCTTCAGGGCCTAAGGTGATCATTAGCAGGCAAGCGCCTGAGGCGGGAGACGGTGGGAGAAGCAGCCTGACTCTTCCCTTTGAAACAGCCCTCAAGCTAGAGGCCTCTTCTGCAGCCGAGTTTGTATTTGTCCTGACAGAAATAGATTTGTAGGAATAACCTTCAAGTCACATTAAGCAAATCCAGTTCACCAAACGTGGAAGAATGCCAGGCTGTGCCAATTCTGCTCCGTCTCTGTCCCATTTACATCAGAACCATAGCCACTGAAAATAAAAATAACTCCAGGACAGTGCCAGACTCTGTGGGCAGCCCTCCTTTGGTAGGTACCGGGGGGAAGGAGGGCACACAGTTTCACCAAGAAGGTGATCCTTGAGTTGGCTCTTAAAGGAAAAATATAGGGACTTTTGCAGGTGCACGAAGTTGAGAAATTCCAGCTGCTAGGGACAGGTTGGGTGGCCCACGCAGAAGCCCTGTAGCTGTGACAAACCTGTAAGTTGCCAAAGGTTTTTGCTATTGTTGTTTGTTTTGGTTCTTCAAGGTAGTGTTTCTCTGTGTCTTAGCTGTCCTGGAACTCGCTCTTGTAGACCAGGCTGGCCTCGAACTCACAGAAGTCTGCCTGCCTCTGCCTCTTGAGTGTTGGGATTAATGTCCTGCATCACCACCCTACTGGGGCCAGAGTTTAATAAGGGAACGGGAAGAACCGGGTGGAGAGATGTACACTGGCGTTCCTGTGTTCTGGTCACTGAAGGGTTCTGGATAGCAAGAGAGATGGGATTGACGATGGAAGATCAGTCAGCTGGCATTAGCATGGTGCAAGGGAGAGGAGAGAAAGAGCAAGGTCCTGAACTGGGGCTTGACAGAGGGGACAGACAGCGAGGAATCCATAGACATTCAGGTGGGAGGAATGACCGGTCTCAGCAGCACCTAGGAGAGAGACGACCAGCTGCAATGGGCTTGAATCTCATATCTAAATGGTTTATCAGGCGACGGAGACAGGAAGCTGAAGTTCGTCCGTTAGGCTTGATTTTCGAAGCAGGTTCACTGCAGTGTTTCTAGAATGGTGGGAAGCCCTAAATGAGCTGTAACTGAGAATTAATTAATAGCTCCTCTGAAAGTCTAGTTTAGGGTTCTGCAAATGGATAACGCGAGGAGCATAAAAGCTGGACGGCACTGACGTTCCCGCCGTCCACAAACGCGAGGAGCATAAATGCTGGACGGCACTGACGTTCCCGCCGTCCACAAACGAGAGGCGCGTATCTGTGGAAGGAATTAACTGAGAACTTGGCCATAAACAAGAACACTCATTAAGATGGCTGATTCTGTGACCTGAAAATAAACAAAGTTGCCTTAGATATAAATAAAATGCAAAAAAAAAAAAACCCAAAACAAAACAAACAAAAAGAGGAGCTTTGTTAAGGGAGCATAAATGTCTGATCAAATGAAAAGATCTCCTGATGGACAGCATAGATGATTCAGCATAAAAAAATCAATTCTTCTTAAATCAATTTATATTTCCATGAGTTTCCCAATAAGGGCATTAATCTTCCTGGGTTTAGTTCGTGATGATCGTCTGATAGACTTTGTCTCTGCTCTTCTTTGCTTTTGAATAAGCAAAATAACTCTAAAGTTTATTGTAATGAGATTCAATTTTTGAATATGGGAAAGTAACTAGGATTCAGCAAATGACAAGTAACCCAATGCGGGTCTAGCCTTACATTCGGCAGTCCGGATGCTTCTAGAACAGCTGCAGTATTTCAAGATTTAGAGGTGGGCTGGAGAGGTGGTTCAGCAGCCAGGTATTTTTTATTCTTCCTGAACGCCACAACGTGGTTCCCAGCACCCACCTCAGGTGGCTGACAAAGGACTCTGTGTCCTGCTGGGAGGGATTCAAGGGTCTCTTCTGTCCTTGCAGGCCCCACATTCACACGTATAGAGCTACATATGAATAAATTAGTAAACAAATACATAAATGAGTTTTAAGTGATCTTTTGCCCACCAGAAAATATTATAATTTTTTCCATTTTCATAAGCAGGGGTATAGAAAATATATTCACTTAAATCTGCATCCTTGGGCCAATTAACGTATATTGCTAAGAGCTATGTGTGCCAGCCACATTTGTATTGTCACACTGCCCCATATGTGACGTGTTTGGCTCAATGCACACATTCTTGGGTGCCCAGAGAAACAAAGCCATTACACATTGTCATCTTGAGCAAGAGGTTTGATAGGTAAGGCATTTAAAACTTCTGACTAAAATAAGGTTTGGGGATTATTAACAGATTTAATTTCTGCAAGCCAGCCCCATGACACATTACCAAGGCTGGCTAAGCATTAACGGGATTTTCCATCCATTCCCCATATTGTTGAGCTCAACCTTAGCTTGTCAGCTTGCGTAAATCCCTTAACCCCTATAAGCCTCAGTTTCTTCCCCTGTCAAATGAGGGTTAGGAGATCTGATCCCCGCAGGCCTTTTGTGCTCAGAGTTTCTGCTATTCTGGGAGCAGCAGCTTACTGCCATCCTCCTGCAGTAGCAACAGTGAAACTAAAATGTTCTTAGCTGCAGAGGCCATCTGAGGGAAAGTGGTTACTACCTAGGAACAACGGTCTCTGGGTGTCTTTGAGCCTGTAGCCCTGTGTTTAAAATAAACATCAATCAAAAGAATGGGGCACGATATTTGTAAAAGAACATTGTTATAAATTGTACACATTTATTGCTATATATGTATATAAATATTAATCCTCTGCAGGGATCTTCATCTTCACTTCTACACAGGAAACACAACATGGAAAGCCCCAACCGATTACAGGCAGCCTCTAGAACTGTTGGGTTACAGGTAGAGCCGGTCTTGCTCTAGTTGCTGTATTTAATAGAGAAGAAGATAGTAGAAAATTTTAATTAGTTTTTGGTGGTGAACGAGCTAAGTTTGAGAAACAAGAGTTCTTATGAGAGCCAGGATTTGCATCGCTGCCAGCAAAATGTCATGGTGCCAGTCCCCGGAACTTTTTGGTTTGTGTTTGCTGGTTGGTTGGTTGGTTGGTTGGCTCGTGACAGGGTCTTACTCTGTGTAGCTCACATGGACTGGAAACTCACCGGCTGTACAGGCTGTCCTTGAACTCACAGCTATCCTCCTGCCCCATTTTCCACCCACCTTGCCGTTATACCCCGCTTCCCCACAGACTTCTTTCTTTACCCTCAACATCTTTATAGGTTTTATTTTCTTCATATAGTGAATGTAGTTAATACTATATGCCCTATATACCTAGCAAAATTATTGTGTCTAGATTATACAGATACAAATTGTATATGAAAACAAAGCAGATTATATGTAGTGTTTATGTGTTGTATAAACAGTATGTTATGATATTTGCATGTAGTTGTCTATTTTAAATGATCCGTTTTGCCATATTACATATAATGAACCGTACAAACTTGAAGAATACATTGTTGCCAATGTACAAGTATAAATTATAGTTCCGTCTAAGCCCAACTGTTAGATACTGATAAACCTAACCAAAGGCTGTCTTAAATTGATAAAGATTCTCATTCGAAGAACAGAGTGATTCCATTAAAAATACCTTCTGACAAAATTTGAGCTTTTCCAGTTTCTAACTAACACAGTTTATTTCTAGGTGACAGGCCCGTTGGTGACATTTGTACTCACATCCTGCTCCTTAGCTACCTGAGGCTCCTTGGCAGGATTCAGCCAGTTACTGTGCCATCCTGGGTGACCTTGCCACGTTGTTACCTCTTGCCTGTGCTGTGACACATTCTCCACACTTTTCCTGCCTTCTCGTTGGTAAAGCGCTGCCCTCACAAGCGGTACCACCAGAGCAGAAACCTGGAGATCTTATCTACCATCCAAAGAGAAGCCAGTGTGAGTTCAGTGTGAGCAAGTTCCTGGGAGGGAGGGAGCTTGGCCTTAACCGTGGGTGTACTGTGTCTACTTTCCTTAGCTCTCAGTCAAGTTCAAGACCGGGACCACGAGCCAAGGATTGCAGCATTCTTGGCAAGTTATCCAAGTGAGGGTTAAGCATCAACCACTGTTCATAGCTTCTCAGATCCAGAAAGGACTTCAAACTGCTGACAGCTGACAACTGTACTGTCAACCATTTACTGGGTGTCAGGGTCCATCCTGAAGGCTTTCGTGTTTTCTGCAATCTCCATTCACAACTCTGTGACACTGAGTGACATATCAGAAACACAGAGAAGGACCATTGAGAGTCACCGCACGTGGATGCTGGGAGCTAAACTTAGGCTCTGCTAACTGGTGAGCCATCTCTCTAGTCCGTTAGACCTTTCTTTATATTGTTCTGAGGGAATTTATTTTACTAAACAAGTTTTTTTGAGGTACAACTCAGTTTTAATTTTAATTAATTTTAACTTTAACGTGAACTAGCCCTTGCAGTCTTCTGAGCCCGAATACTTGGTTCCTGGTGTTGTTGGAGCCATTTTCAGAGGTTGCGGAACCTTTTAGACATGGGTCTAATTCTGGTGGACATGAGGCCCTCGGAGTGATGCTGGACAGTCATAGCCAGGCCTGCTCTCCCACTTCCACCGCCAGGAACCCCCACTGTTAAACAGTGAGATACAATACATCCTTCCTCATCCTCCCTTTAACAACAGCTATCGGGGAAGCCCAGTCCCAGCAGACACATCTACAGCACATATTCTACATCACATCTTGCTCTGAAAACAACATGGAAAAGGGGCAGAAAGATTTTAAGAGCCAGAATGTAAGAGGGTGTGTGGTGAAAGTCTGTCCTAGAAATGACAGCATAAACAAGAACAGCCATGCTAATGTGGAAGGGGACAATTTTGCTGAGTTCTACTCCCTGACAAAGAACTATAGGCCAGTAAAGACTGCTGAGGGGCGGAGAATTTTGCCTCTACCAGGATGGCTATCCAATATAAATTGATCGGTCCCCAAGAAATAAAAACAAACTCAGCAGTGATGGCTGTAGGAGCTCCTTCAGCCGGTAGCCTTTAAGACACCAGCCCACTTAGGCGTGGTCTCTTATACTGTAAATGCAGCTTATACACTTATGCCAGCTCTCTCTCTCTCTCTCTCTGTCTCTCTCTCTCTCTCTCTCTCTCTCTCTCTCTCTCTCTCTCTCTCTGTCTGTCTCTCTCTCTCCTGCTGCTGCTGCTGGTGCTGGATTTGGTTTCTGTTCCCCACTTGTGCAGAGGACTGTGATCTGTGAGTCTGTCCTGAAATAAAGAACCCTCTATTGTAGTACTCAGATCTGAGCTAGTGTGGGACTGTTTTATAGCGTTAATCTACACGGCAGTCTATATTTAATCTTTCTTTGCATTTATATACATATGGTTGTGTGTGGGGAGTAACAATAATAAAGAAAAAGAAACTATCAATTTGAGAGTGGGGGATGTGGGAGGGGTTGGACGGGGAGTACCTGGGAGAGGCTATAAGGAGGAAAAGGAATAGAAAAAGTAAAATAATTCTATTTTACTTAAAAAATGTATTTTAAAATTTCCTTTTGTCAGAGAGTCCGTCAGTGCAACAAGAAAAGGAGCAGCCCTGTTCTAGGCTCTGAGAATAGAGCCCTAAGCAGACTCTCCATTGTCACTTCCGGCAGGCAACCAGCAAAGCTGCCGTGGTGCCTGTCTGCTCTCGGCGGGCATCTGAGTCTGGTGTCCCCCAAAGGCTCACAAAAGTACTGGAATGGTGCATGAAGAGTCCTTATGCTCTCTGTGCTCACCTGATGGACAAAAGAGGCCCAGAGCTAAACCTTTAAAGCCTTAGGGACCACATGCATTGCTCACGATAAAACAAGTGCACTTTGCAATGGAAGTTCCTAGGTGAATCAAAATTTACCAAAGTCCAACTCCGTTTCCAAAGCACCTTAAAGTAACATCACTTTCTCATGGTACTCTGTGTAAGAGGAAACACCCTAACATCTGCATTGGCATGACTGATGATGAGGAAGTCTTGAGTTTCTAACCTTCACCCCAGGTCTGTAGTAGAGGAATGTCTCTTTAGAGCTCGGGAGACTACTATGGTGGAGACGAGGCCAGGCCAAGAGCAACGTCAAATAGCTAACACAGGGCACATAGAGCTGAGCATTGGTACACACATGCTAAGCATGATGGGGATGGGGTGCTTTGGGTTTCCAGTGGACAATGAGTCGTTTAAAGACCTACATTCCTCGAGGTGAGTATAGAGTTGGGGACGGCCACCAGATGCAGAAGTCACCTGTTTTTTCTTGCCACTCTTGTAGCATGCTAAGACCTATAGTTACATGTATTAGTCTATTGAAAACTGCACATGTTTAAGATAAAAACGCAAACGCCGCAAAACACAGTGGAGAGTGACAGTCCTCAAGACTTCCCCATGCAATGTGGTTTGTCTACGAAGGTCGTTTATGTGTATTTATCTCAGCATACTTATTAATAGCAGTCTTTTTTCTTAAAGCGTCTTTATCTGGTCAGCAAACTACATCATGTCCTGCTTCTAACTTCCAACCTATGTTAACTCTTACAGTGTATTTTGCATGCACATATGTGCACATGTGAGCAAATGCGCGCGCGTGTGCGCGCGCGCACACACACACACACACACACACACACACACACACACACACACTGGTTCCAAGGGCTCTGTCAAGATCGCATTTCTAACATGTGCCCAAGAACAGGTTCCTCACAGCCCTTGTGTGACACCCGCCACTTCTCCCTTCCTGGGCTTTGCTTTTGAAACCTGAAACATCCATGGTCCTCCTAGGATGGCATTCCTGTAAGCCCCCTGCTTGCCTTTGCATCCAGCTCCCTCCGTTTAGTCCCCAAACTAGTCCACAGGGCGTATTGACAAGACTGTAAAATGAGAGACGGGGCGAGGGAACCAAATGGGCCAGTCTTGCCAAAGCTGCCCACAACACAGGACTTTCAGCGTCCGGAGCAGCCAAGAGTGTGTTGCGGAAGCATGCGTCTAGCGTCATCTACAGCACGGTTTGTAGGACGCACGTGTAGGGTTCATTCGCAGCTTCTCTTCGGTGGGCTTCAGAGCGCTTCGTGGGGATGGATTCAAGGGTGCTACACACATGCGCCCTACATGAGAAACGAATGCAGATCTTCCACCAAGCTGAGAGGTGGGGTGGGCTCCACCCCTGCCTTAAGAGGGCTGTATTCCGGAAGAAGTCTCAGTCCTGTTAGGACAGTAGCGTGGTGGGGCTCTAGATTCCCAGACATTTGAGCTGTCGCGTGGTCCTGTGTGTCACGTGCAAGCGTCTTTTATTCAGTTATTCTAAAATCACTTTCCGCACTTGCTCTTCTGTCTTTTCACCTTTGGCTTCTTTCCCTCTCTCGCCTCATCCATGTTTTCCTGACAGCTTTCCAGTCTCTGTGGTGTTTTGTTAGGCTGATTCATGTTCATTATTATTAATTCTTCTGGTTTTTTAATTTATTTTTATGATGGTTGATGAAGAGAGGAAAGAAACTTTCTTGTCGGATGATATCTCTTTCCAACTGCCAATGTCTAGGGAACAGGACCTGTCACAGCCCAGAATGAACATCGTGTCATAGGGATCGTTAGCGGGTGTGCTTATGCTCATCTTCATATTGTTAGATTTTCACAGAACAGAAATACAGACATCAGGATTGTTTAGATGTTGAATTGAGTCAGGAAATAGAAATAAGTTTTTACAGTGCCAACTACCTAACAGACAGGGAGGAAGCCAACGGGGGCGGGGGTTGATCCTTCCAGTTCTGCTAAGAGAAGATTGAATTTTCCTGCTACATGGGACTGCTTCTTAAGCAGAAAATCTCCAGTTTGGATATGCTCTAATTCTTCCCCTTTTACGTCTTGTGGTCCCGAAGTTCCCTTTGCATTGGCGCCTGCATCCTAAAAGTACAAATAGGTAGGAGATTATGTCATCTGGTCAATGAAACGGCTCCCAGGAAGAGGCAGAAGCTCCTAAGCCTGCCCACGTTCCTGCGGATGACAACCCCACATCCTAAGACCCGGGCTTAGTCTGCCAAATGGGACGAGTTAAGATAATTTTAAGCAGCCTTAAACTTCATTGCAGCATTTTGTGTGAGGGAACCAAAAGTCTTAGCTAATTAGGAATATTTTTACCATGGGAATGCCTTGCACAGTAGAATCTTAAAAAGTCGAATTACAGCGGATTCTCACTGTATTCTCTCCTTGGGCTTCCTGCTGTGGGACCCCCTCCTGGCGCGAGTGGCTTCTAGTAAGACCCTTTTAGTGCCTCAGGAAAGACACAGCTTGAAGACTGTCTCCGACGCCCCAAACGACTCGGCACTGCAACTCAGACAGCAGGACAATAGCGACCAGGACAATCGAGAATGATTTGACTGGTATTTTGTTTCATGACAAAATATTATACAATATATATATACAAAAAATTATACAGCGCTCTGCATTTTGAGAGATTGATTTATTTTTCTGCCAGTCATTATTTAATTTGTTTTTAGTGCCGCGGAAATGATCCTATCCTATCGAGAAACAATCTGCCCTGTTGTGACTACTGCCTTTCCTTGGAACAAATGGTGTCCTTTGCTCCCCCGAGACCTCAGAGTTCCTCCTGTTGGTCACTGAACCCATGGTAATCATTCAAATGAATGTGGTATCTGTAGACATTGGGTGATTGTTCTAAGATGGGTGTACCTCCAATCAGACGGTGTACTGAACTGTTAAGACGCGAGTAACATAGAAACTGAAGGGTGTAAAAAGAGAGACAACTACAGATCCCACCGTGTCTAAATGGTCTGTGACAAGGCAGGGATAGGACACCACAGCAATGAATATCAAGGACACAGGACATGGGGGCGGAGACATCAGGCAGACGAAACATAGATATTTACCATCTAAATAGAACCTTCAACCATCACTGGAAGGTCACGTTTGAGAGAAGGAATATGGCATTTTAGAATCTTAAATTAGATGGGCAATAAAAATTCCACCCCCTCCATGATTATACGCACTGTTTGCTTCTTCAGCACCAGACAGGGACTCACACTGAAAGCTGAACACGGTTCACTGTTCCTCCGAAGACAGTAGTCAAAACCTGGAAGACAGAGTGATTGTGGCAGGGGCAAAACTTGAGATGAGATTCATCATTTCAGTAGGCAGAGGTGAAGTTATCCTCTCTGGGATACGTAAGGAGGTTGAAAGGAGAAAGTGGGATCAGGAAAGCATGGCCCGGCAGCGGTTTGTCCATTTACGTTTTCTTGGGGGTCGAGTGCAGGTGTCTGTGCAGAAAGGCTGAGCCGTGATTTCCAGCACAGGCAGGTCCTGAGGGTGTGGCCAATGTTTTTCTGTTCTGGGGTTCACTTTTAAAGACGGACAAAACTCATGTGTGCTTATTGGGAGTGAGCGAGATCAGGATATTAATCTATGCTTTTGGACACCAGCTTTGTCCAGCACTGACGATATAAAACATGTAAGTTACAGCTCACTGCAGAGGACAGACACAAACACATCACTGTGCTAAATCCCACAAGCAGCAGTAACACAGAAAGGAAAATCTGCTTCTGCTGAGCCACCCGAGTTTGACCTTGCAGGGACGCAGCTCACGAGTTCTTAGAGGGAAGAGAGATGGACGGCAGAGGGGGTCTCACAAGGTGAACAGATATTGAAGCTGGTCTGCCGGGACCGTGTCAGGAACGGAGAGGAGCTGGGGAATGGAGAGCCAGTCGGGTCTCCTGGAGATGGGGATCGTTGGAGTAGGAGGTTCTTCTGTATTTCTGTGATTTGATTGGTTAAATAAAGAGGATGCCTGGCCTGTAAGATAGGACACAGCCCTTAGGTGGGTGGAGTAGACAGAACAGAAGGCGGTGAGAGAAAGGAAGTGAGAGAGACGCCATGATGCTCACGCCACAGATGGATGCAGGTTAGACTCTTCCCGTAAGTCACCACCTCGTGGTGACACACAAACTATTAGGAATGGGTTAGTTTATGATGTGAGGGCTAGCCAAGAAGAGGCTGGTGATGATGGGCCAGGCAGAGTTTAAATGAATATAATTGTCGTGTGGTTATTTCGGGTACAATCAACTGGCAGCTGAGCAGGCCGGCGGCTGGGGGTTGGGAGCCAGGTGCCAGGAACACAACCTGCACCTCTCCCCTCTTACTACAATCATCACATGTTCGTCACGGGAAGTGTGAATGCTCAGCTCTGAGATCCACAGACCCTTGTGTGTGAGCCAGGTGCTGATGCTAAATGAGAAATTCAGCAGAGCATTCGTTCGTGTATGTGTGTGTGCGTGTGTGAGTATGTGTGTGTGTCTGTGTGTCTCTGTGTGTGTGTTCATGTGTGTGTGCGTTCGTGTGTGTGTTCGTGTGTGTGTTCGTGTATGTGTTGTGTTCATGTGTGTGTGCGTTCGTGTGTGTGTTCGTGTGTGTGTTCGTGTATGTGTTGTGTTCATGTGTGTGTGTGTTTGTGTGTGTGTTCGTGTGTGTGTGCGTGCAATCGTATGTGTGTGCGTTCGTGTGTGTGTTCGTGTGTGTGTGTTTGTGTGTGTGTGTCTATTCCTGTTTGTGAGCACACGCCTCAGGGCTGGTGGGAAGGTCAGAGGACGTCCAACCTCAGCTGCTGGTTCTCATCTCTCACCGTGGCTGAGGAAGCTTCCCTGCCCTCCAGCTCTCCCCCCTCTGTGGATTCTCCCGCTCCATCTGCCCGCTCCTGACTGGATCACGACAGATCTTCCCCAGTACCCACAGCTTTCCATGTGCTCTGAAGGCTCACACTCAGGTAGTGACGCTCATGAGGCAAGGGTTTCACTCGCTGAGCTGTCGCGCCAGCCCCCACCTTCCTTTTCCAGGTCTTCACGGGTCTAAAGGCCACCAGGAGCTCACTACTCTCCACTAGAGGATGAATTCAAAGTAGTGAATGCAAGCAGACGACAGCAATAGCCCATTTCCCATGCATCACCACGTCTGCGGTCAAAACACAGTCCACAGCACGCGTTTGCACGGTTATGGAGAAAACGAAACCACCAGATCAGCGTTATTGTTGGGAATGGAAATAACTGGTCAATTAAACAGAGTCGCTATGCGGGCCAGCACCACTCAAAGAGTATATGTAAAAGAATCAAGATCACATGACCACAAAATCATAGACATGAATGTTCATAGCAAATGGTAGCTCAGTCATCCATTAATTAGTGAACAGAGAAGAGACTGCGGGAGTGTTAACATATGGAGTGTAATCTATCGTGAAGAGGAATACCACGCCGACATACACTAAAGTATGGACGAGTCCTGAAAAAATTATCCTATATGAAGGGACACATAAAAGTTACATTTCTGTGTGGTCACCTTCATTCTAACAGAAAATACATTAATCACTGCTAGGGTCTAGCAAGAAGTGTTTGTCAATGGCTAGGGTGTCTTTTTATGAAATAAAATTATCTAGGATTAGGACATTGTGAAAGTTGTATATTTTTATACTAAAATATGCTGAATCTTAATATTTAAAAACTGGCTTTTATGGAGATTGAATTATAAATTATTAAGATTAATATACATCAGTAAAATCATTGAGTTAGTTGATCAAATTTTATTTTCCTGCAAAGAATTTTACTAAACTATTACTTCAATAATCCCTACTTAATTCAAATGTGTTCTGTGGCAATTTTCGTTACAAACTTCAATTTAAAAAAAAGTGCTTAACAGCTGGAAATTTGCAGTTTGATATTCAGAAGTACAGCAGAAATGAGTGCCAAGTGACAATCTAGTAGGTAATTGAACTGTCTGTCCTGTGTATTCAGACTATGTCAAAGTAATTATAGATATTATATTAGTATTGTACTAAATACCCATAAATTCTTATGTTTGAAATAATCCATCTTTACCTAAATTACCTTGTTTCCATATTATTGGCAAGCTTATGTAAATATGCAAATAATGTCTACACAGCGTTTTCGGGTTTTTTGTTTGTTTGTTTTTCGAGACAGGGTTTCTCTGTGGCTTTGGAGCCTGCACTGGAACTAGCTCTTGTAGACCAGGCTGGTCTCGAACTCACAGAGATCCGCCTGCCTCTGCCTCCCGAGTGCTGGGATTAAAGGCGTGCGCCACCACCGCCCGGCTACATTTTCGTTTTTAAATGGCAATAATCCCTCTCCATAGTCGCTAGCTATGGGGATGTTTGTGCCCCATGTGCCCAGAGGAGCGATCTCCTTCCAGAACACCCCACTCTACAAAGAGGCTGCTTTCATGAACTAAAACTTCTGAATTCTAAAAATATTCAATGGTCTTTCTTGTTCTCTTCTGATTTCTGCCAAGAATTGGCATTCTTGAGACAACACAAGTTTAAGCATCTGAAGTGTGGGTTTGATGTCTTGATCTCGCGAAATCAGTCGGGACCAGTCTCGGTCTGTGTTTCTCAAGGTTCCCAGTTGCCTGACCGAACTGATGCAGCCACAGCCAGGTGCTTGCAAGTCCAGACACAGCAGTGGAAACAGTCACATTCTTAGTTAATGAAGGAATTGCTCCTTCATAAAGATTTGTTTGTGTAAATAAATAGAGGAGTGCCTTGACTGGTGAATTCCTTCCGATGGAAAGTCCTTCTGAGAAGTCCTGCTGTTTTTAAAAGCTGCACAAAACAGGGCTCTGAGAGGCTTCCTGGGAAGCACTC
>JAQHUG010000188.1:736300-748044 GCA_028555095.1 Dicrostonyx torquatus
ACCACAGACAGGAGGACAGACACCTGCCTCTCCTGTGGACCACAGACAGGAGGACAGACACCTGCCTCCCCAGGGGACCACAGACAGGAGGACAGACAGTCTGGCAGTTCCCACGCTGGCTGCACAATGCAATCACCTGTTGAGTTCCCCAAACAAATCAGTGCCAGGTCCCCACCCTCAATAGTTCTGGAATGAATTGGTTTGGGGTAGAGGCACTTTTAAAACTTCCTGGTAATTCCAGCAAGAGCCGGGGCTGAAGGCCACTGGATTAGTGAATGACTGCAGGACGGTCTGAGCTCCCCAAGTGACTTGTAGGCAAGATAGTCGCAGACCCGGGTGGGTTTGGAGCACAGTGAACTGGAGTCTGTCTTTGGAGGGAGCCAGGCAGTTAGTGAGGCTGAAGGAGAGAGAGAAATCATTGTTCCTGTCCATGGTGATACTCGGAAAGGCCAGCTCTCAGCTTCTCTCTGCCCTTGAGCTGGCAGTTCAGACATGTCCCCAGACATCTCAGGACATGTGTCAGGCAGGCCCCCTTGGGCTGGAGGCAGAAATCCCTGAGGGTCACTTTTCAGGATGTACCCGGACGGGCCACCTCTACTTTGTCTTGGCAGTATGCCTTCCATAATTATCGGTGGTATCACAGGGAAGGGGCAAAAAGACAACTTTATCAGAATCCTATTCTCAGCTAACTCTGTGGGCACCGTTGGCACAGGATGGTTCTGGGGTCGCGAGGCTGCCCTGAGCTATTACTGCATCTGGCTCCTTCTCAGCATGAGTCAGCGCAGACAATACAGCACACAGAGAGCACGAGGGATGAACAGTAAATACGGGGCCTCGGATAGTTTTTTTAAATCTTGTCGGTTTTTCCCTGATTTGTGTCCTTTATCCTAGCCCCTCTGCTATATAAGCGTCTCAAAGCCTATGCCCATAATGCCACCACCCACTGGTAGCAGCGGGCTGCTGGGCCACTGTGGGGTGCTGATTGCAGGCATGGACAATGCCTGCCACTATTCAGCAACTGTCCGTGTGAACCCAGTGGCACAGGGTTGCTCCAACGCCTTCCTCTCTGGTTGCTCTATACTCTGGGGACCAGAAGCAACGGCGAGAGTGCTGTCCTCCAGCCTCTACCTGCCCGGCTCAGACGGCACACATCGCGTCCTGCCAGAGATAGAACAGCCCCTGCTGAAAAAGAAGGAATGCTGGGTAATTATGGAACGCAGAGGGTGCTTGACACCTCTGCCACCACTTTAAGAAAGTTAAAAATATTTCTCAGATGTATTTCTTTGCCTTTGGTAGACTCCAGTCCTGCATTTTCCCTTGGTTTATGAAGAGCTCCTGTGACTACGCCGATGGTGGCACGCAGTTAAGCTGCTGGGGCCAACTTCCCACAGAGCCGCTGGGAAGTTAAGGCGGGCCCTCTGCTTGGCTTCTCAGGAACACCTCCCTAAAACAGGTTATTGTTTTTGCCCTTACTTTGGGTGTTTTCCACAGTAACTTATGGGTCCCCAAATTTGGATACAGAGCCTGATCTCAACATACAGCGGTGGTGATGTAGCAACCGTCTCAAATCGAATTTGCCCAGGTGCCTCCGTGTCTTAAAGACAGCAGCGGAAGTAGCTGGGGACCGAGGAGCCGTGGCTCACGTGAGCTGGAATACACATAGGCTAAGAACCGTTTTTATTTAACTATGGAAATGTGGAGGGCTTAACACAGAAAACCCAGGGGCTACAGAAGAGCAAAGGAAGGGGACTCAGCTGCTCCTTGTCTTCTTAAATGGAAGCAGCCTCGCGGGCACGTCCAAATGAGCAACTACCTTCTGTACACTGAAAACTCCATCTGCCACGGCCCTCGTTAATAACCTGTGAAATCACGTGGGCGCGTTTGGGGCTGTGACAGATCCAACAAGGTGACAAAAGGAAAAGGATGCCTCTCCCAAGTTGCTGACATCCAAGTGTGGGCTCCTGGTGCT
Organism: Dicrostonyx torquatus; assembly: GCA_028555095.1. NCBI lineage: Eukaryota > Metazoa > Chordata > Mammalia > Rodentia > Cricetidae > Dicrostonyx > Dicrostonyx torquatus. Next base: position 738,270 of record JAQHUG010000188.1, read on the forward strand.
GTCCTGGTCACAGATGTACACTAGCTCGGCCAGTGAGAGCTGTACTGTCTCTCCTAGCACGGCGGAGTCTGACCGACTGTTGGGGAGAACCACCCACTCACCTCACACACGAGGTCACACGGCGATATGCGGAAGGCCAGACAGACGTGAATAAAAGATTGAGATGACCGAGCGCAACAAACAGAGAGGCTCCAGATGTGTGTGCTAGGGGAACATGTGGGAGCACGAGCACAGGGCCAGGGGGAGCCACGCGGCTCACAGATTCGGTGCACAGGGCCCCTGAGTTCCTACCCCAAATTTAGCACAGCAAAGAAAGAAAGGGGAAGACTTACAGGGTTTCTGACTCCTCCAGGAACCCAGTGTTCCCACACACTGCGCATCTGACCTCCTATGTCACTCTTCCAGAAGAACCGTGTTGAGTCTTCAGCTGCTTTGGAGACACAGGACTATGCACCAGGATGGCATCAGATTTGGCTATACTTTATTCCGTATCGTGTTACAGAAAACAACAATGACAGGGGACAAACCGTTACATCCTTCATAGTACAGACAAATTACAATCGGCAACACGTATGCAACGTGTAGTGTCCCATTCTCCTTGGTATGTCCTGATGAAGTATAGTGATCATCTGAGGTCCTAACCCCACTAGAAAGTACACGACTCATATAAACAGAGGGGGGAAAGAAATAAAAGGAAATGAGAAAAGAACCCCGAAAGCCCACTCACGAACAAGAGCGCCTCTAACATAGGCGCTGTGGTGGTGGCGGGGCGGTGAGAATAGGAAATTGCCTATTTCGTTTGAGATTTAACATTTTTCTTTTGGAAGATGAGGAAACGGAAGACTAACAGAGAGTTTCCCGTGTACGAGCCGGGGTTGGAGAAGGAGCTGTGCACGGTTAGGCAGCATGGTTCTGCGTGTAGGGGCAGACAACCATCTACCCCGGTATGTACAGCCTACACACCCTCTTATAGAACACAAGATTACAAACCGGTGCTAGTCACAGATGGGCGTCTGCTGTGGACGCACACACAGGGACTGATTACACACGGGACGGGGCACCGAGAGGTCCTGGTTTTCCCACATCCCCAGAGGCTCCCCTGGAAACTTCTAGAAACAGATCCTTGTCCTTGCACGGTGGGAGACGACTGCCCCTCTACACTCTTGCCTAGCATAGCAGACACATTTTTACATCTTCTGTGTCTTGTATTTCTTAATTAATTAAGCTGTTCCCCTTAAGAAAGGTGGAAATGGAGTCCCATCCTTCCTTCCCAAATACTGTGTGCAGTGAGGTTGAGCTGAGCCAATCACCACTTCGAGGCGTTGGTGCTCTGATCAGCTGTCCAAACTCAAGCGATTCCTTCATAGAAAAATAATCTCCCCGAGCATTCCAGAGCTTTCTCGATTGTACACTATCATGCACGGGCTTTCCTGACGCCCTCAGAGAGGGCAGAAGAGAAAAGCAGGGTATGGGGGATAGGGCTGTGCCAGGTTGCGGGGACACTCTGGATGTCCTTCCTTGACAACAAGGACATGAAACTGAAACCCTTCTAACCTGAGGGGTGGGCCTGACCTGAGGCAGACCCCAGACTGAGCAGAGCTATGCCTTCCTTCCCAGGAGACGCTGTCTAGACAAGGGCACCATCTCTAGCTGCCTTCACACTGCTTCCTGGAACCCTCCATCATTAGCACAGAGCGCCTGACGTACGCCTGGTGAAATATGAAGACGACGCCTCCTCCCCACCATCCAGATGAATGGACGAGTCTAAGCAATTCACAGGGGAGGCTGTTTTTTTAATTACATGTGAAGTTTTCTCCTCACTTAAAAACTCCCAAAGTCAAAATACCTGCAAAGCCTCCCACAGAAGGAATGTACAAGAGAGGTGTGAAGGTGACCCCCAGGCAGGAAACTGTATGGAGTCACCCTCCTTGGGAGACACTCTGCCTTCTTTCAAACCATCTGGGAAGCAATCCCTCGCTTTGTGTTTTCCAGACTGTAAGTGCTTCTCCCTCTGGATAGGCTGGACGGTTGGTCATGCCTATCGCTCAGGGACAATGCCTTTGACAGTTTCAAGAACCTGGCTCTACTTCCAGGGACACACTGGCTTTGACTACTGGCTTTGATACTCATTCGAGAATCACAAAGCCCTTGTCAAACTGGATCATAATTCCTCGTCTTGACCCTAAAAAATGTGTGACAGGTCCCAAGCTTGTAGTTTCTTCTCTTTTCTCAGGAGTAGTAGAACACAGAACAAGGTGCACACTTGTGTTTCCATGGAGATTTGTGTCCAGAGGTGCAAAGGGCCCCTCCTTACTGGGATTCTGCAGTGAGGCTGCCTGTGGGAGACCCCTGCTCTGGGCAGCCCCCCCAGACCAACGTGCAAGGTGTGCTGGAGTCCTCTCTCCCAGTGACACAGCCTCGCCTGCATCTTCCAAGGCCCCCGAGTGCCTTAAAACAAGGGGATCAGGGCCTTTCTTTGCCATTTCTATTTTTATTTTTAGTTTTTTATTTTATTTTATTTTTTTTTTTTTGGTTTTTTGAGACAGGGTTTCTCTGTAGCTTTGGAGCCTGACCTGGAACTAGCTCTTATAGACCAGGCTGGTCTCGAACTCACAGAGATCCGTCTGTCTCTGCCTCCCGAGTGCTGGGATTAAAGGCGTGCGCCACCACTGCCATTTCTATTTTTAAAGCAAAATCCCCGCATTGTTTAAGCACTGAGTTGGAACACTTATTACGGGTTTAAAGTCTGGTACCCAGCAGTGCCTTCTGAGCGGCTTGGGACGTGTCTGAACAATCCGATTCAAAGGTACTTTGTTGTAAGTGAGCAAAATTTTAACTCTAGATAATTTTTAAACTTGCTTTTTAGGCATTAATTGGCAAAGACGGCTCCCAGGACTCACCCTGACAGACAGATTTTTTTTTTTTTGCACCCAAGTTTTAAGAAAGATATTCCCCACTATTTTCTCCAGTTTAAAAAAAAAAAAACACAGAGCATGACAGATCTGATCGGGAAAAAAAAATGAGATGTTGACAAGACCCAGAACACAAGTAAAACTTGACTTGCTTTCTACAGGTTAAAAAAAAAGAGGAAGGAAGCCTTCATCTTCATCTTTGTCCTTGGTGCTTGCATCTCTAGCCACGACTTGCTCAGAAACAGCCATGCCATTGGGAACGCTAAGCGGTTCTGGGGGCCTAGTAATGTGGGGACAATCCCAATAAAGAAGGAAACCCCACATTTCCAAATGCCCTCGAAGGTGAGCAACAGGTCGTCGGGTCCCGCTGCCTGGGACCATGGTGTCTAGTCAGTCAGAATATGGGGTTTGTTTGAGCAATAAGAATGTCCTTCCTGGTGGTTGCAGAATGTATTCTGTTCTCAAAGAAAACACATATGGCTTCATGCCACTGTGTGGCTTTTCAAATGCAGACATTACAGAGGAAGTGTGGACACCAAACGTGTTGTCTTAATGTATTTAAGACACGGCTGGCGAAAGCCTAAAACCCCTTCACAGGGACACTGTGCAGCAGAGGGAAATCAAACGGAACCAAACACAAAAGACTGAAAAGAATACATGCCATGTATCGGCAAGCAAAGCTTAATCTTCTCATAGTTCTTGGAAATCACAAGGTATCCAAATGCGTGCAAGGTTTTAAATAAATTGCAGAGAAAACAGGGTCTTGCCAGTTTCAATTTTCTTGTGAGTGAAATCCACCACAGGGGGCAGAAGGGAACCGGTCCAGGAGCCCAGCACTGTGGGGGCCACTTCGTTTGTGGTCTTTTCTTTTTGTAGTTTTTTCTTCTTCTTTTTCTTCCCAGAATGATGACAACTTAATCCTGGAAGAAGGAAAAGAGAAAACTGTTGCATTAAGAAAAGACTCACATCATTCATTTTTACTAAATTGCTTGAGACATTAAAATTGGTCCGGCAGGAGTGAACCACTGCTGCTCTCCGCAGCCCCGCCAAGCACGTACGCTGGAGGCAGAGCAATTTTCTCTTAAATACGATAAACAAATGTCCTGACCGCTTTCTTCCCTGGAAACCCTGTACATCCACGCATTCAAATTCTTCTCGGACTACTTAGAGATAAATACACCCAACCAAATTCCTTCCCTAACCCATCAGAGGCAATGCTGGTCTGAAGTAAGTGCCCGGAGCAGCAGAGCATTAGAACCGACCATCATGCTTGTTTGTGAAAGAGAAAAGTGGATCACACACATGCCTTTAAAACCCAGCCATGTAACTCCTCGGTTGCATGTTATCAGTTATGTTAGATTCACCAGAATGGAAGCTGGCCAGTGTGGCACCGCTTCCCAACTCTCTGCCCAAGCCTTCAAGCTTCCAAAGACATTGGCTTGAGACTGGGAACCCGTTGTAGGCGAGGTTGTCACTGCAAATGAAGGAATCCTCCTTCTGCATCTTTCCATACTTCATCTTTGTTGAACTCTGGGTAGGAAAGGGGACGTCTAGTGGGTCTCATTTCAAGGTCAAGTCCTACGGTTGAAGGAGTTAATGCTTCAGTTGTCCTTCACCCCAGAACAACTAGGCTTGGAATCTTGTTCGTGACCCCTGCCTACCCAGGGCTGCCCCCGTAGATCTGACTATTTCAGAGACTCTTGTCCTGATGCTGCTCCCATGGGCTGCAGCATCAAGGACATTCCCTGCCCGCTAGAAACTAGCAGTATATGAACCATGGGAGCAGGATGTTCCATTCTTATATTTAAGATACATGGGAACAACATCACCCCTACCCTCTACTGATCTTCACTTACCCTGATGAAGTTTTTAGAATTTCACCCTCACATTCAGTTTTATTTTTAATGGAGATGAAATTCACATAAGACAAAACCAACCATGAAGGTATGTAGCTGGGTGGTACTTGGTCTGACCACAATTCTGTACAACCGTTTTCCCTATGCAGTTTCAAAACATCGCATTACTTCCACAGCAGGCGGTGCCATTCCCAGCAGCCATCCGCATGGTCCCCTGCCATACCCACTACCATCACCAACTCTCTGACTGTCTGTGGAGCTACCTGTTCCGAGAGGAATCAGGCAATGTGTGACCTGTTGCATTTGGCAGCTCTTAGCTAGCATCATGTCGTTAAGGTTCGCAGTGTTGCAGTATGGGCCAGTTCTTCATTACCTTACCTTATAAAATGTTTAGGTAACGTCTCGTTACATGGCGACATCACATGGTCCTTACCCATCAGTTAACACATCCTCCAACTGTGTTACCTGTGGCTGCTGGAACACCGATGCGGTGAGTGTTAGCTCTAATAATCTTTGGTTATACAGCTGCAGGTGTAATGCCAGGGACCAAACCGAAATTCAACTTCTAAAGTTTTGGGAAACGACAAAGCTTTCCACGGTGAGGGCATTGTTTAGCTCCCCATCCACAGTGAAGACAAGCTTGGATTTCACCACACCCTTGCCAGCACTTGTTATTTCTTTAGTTTTCGACTGTAATTATCTCGTGATGGCTGACTTACTTCTATTGATTAGCCGTTCCTAATAATTAGTGGTGCTGAACATAGTTTTAATGAGCTTATCTGCCATATGGAAACGTTTCTTCACAGAAATAGCCGTTCAAGTCCCGTCCTCACTCTATAATTCATTTTCTTTTGCCGCCAAGCTGCAGCTCTTTGCACACTTGGGACATGGATTTCTCATCAAATATACAATTTGAAAACAACTTTCTGGTATGGATTGCCAGTGACACCACACCTTGGATTTTGAACGAGTTCAACTTACATATTTTTATTTCGTTGCTTATATTTTTGGTGTCACATTAAAAAATGCAAAGCAAAATCAAAAGGTTGGATCCTGCTTTCTTCTATGATCTCCTGCAGTTTCAGTTCTTCCATGTATTCTGGGTATGGCATGGAGTCGGGGTCACCTTCTGTTCTCGAGAGTTCTCTGCCACCTGAGTGGATGGGATGTAAACCATGTTTCTGGAGAGGCCTTGGCTGGACAGACACTGCACAGAAACCCTTTCCTACCTCCAAATCCCAACTCATCCAACGCTATTTCGAATGTCTGCTGCCCGGGCTAGCATCCTCTATCCACAAGAACTCACCCCTCATTTCCACTCATACACACGTTTATGAAGTCTCTTCTAGGAGAAGTCACAACCAGAGTGCATGGAAACACCCCTAGAGCCCCACCCCGCCTTCCTCCCAGAGAAATAGAGAAAATGCACTCTGCTCCTCTGCATTGTGAGGTCAGCACACATTCTGAGCTCCGCACAAAAAGTCTTCCTGAAGTCCTTGAGAGCAAGGAGAGAGAGAGCACGTGACCATACGGTACCCCCACAATGCTTTCTATCCCAGCCGCCCCGTCCAGTCCCTATCTCTCTAACAGTTCTGACCTCTTGATTGAGCAGAGTCCATGCCGGCTAAACCGAGGTGTACCGGGAGCAGGACACGGGCATAACCCAGGCACACAGTAGCTGACGAAGAACTGTGAACGAGAAGGAAGGATCTGAAAGCACAGGGATGGATGGGACTCCCTGAAGGTCAACATGGACTCCCTGAAGGTCAACAGTTCTTTCCTGTGGCTGTGACAGGTGATAGGCAACTGCTTCAGCCACAGTTTGTAGGAGACTCCGTCTTTATTTCTGTGCTTTGATTGGTTAAATAAAAAAGCTGCCTGGGCCATTTGATAGGGCAGGACTTAGATAGGCGGGGAAAAGAGAAGAGGACGCTGGGAAGAAGACTGGGTCAGAGCCAGTCGCCATGAGGCTCCCGCCGCAGATGGAAGTACCGTAGAACCGTCCGGTAAGTCACCCACCTCATGGTGACATACAGACTTTTATAATGGGTTAGTTTAGATGTGAGAGCTAGCCAAGAAAAGGCCAGTGATAATGGGCCAGTCAGAATTTAAATGAATCCAGTTTGTGTGTGATTTGTGTATTCAGGGTATAGACATGTGGACTTGCAGCCACATGGCCGGGAGCCGGGCGGGACACAGCCAGCTGCTCCCACCAATTACAACACTTTCCACTCGGCTCGGTAGAGAGAAGAAAGCTATTGGCAGACACAGCACCAGCCAGCCAGGAATAGAGGGAAGGGTTTATTCTTTGGTATAGGAAAATTATATTATATTCAAAAGGAATGTTTTGATTTCAAGTATCTGTTACTTCACAAAACAGTAAGTTATGTTAACACATACACTTTTCTATCCTCCTGAGTTCACTAAAGACGTTCTCTCCACACTGATACTGTGAGTGTTAACACATACACTTTTCTACCTCCTTAGTTCACTAAAGACGTTCTCTCCACACTGATACTGTGAGTTTGGTCTTGCACTGAAATCTCTAGGAGAATCACAAATGCCGAACCTAAGGTGTGGCTGAATTAGACAGCAAGGGCCACATGCGAGCAGTGATTGGCGGGTAAGTGATGAATGCAGGGTTACGGGCAAGTCTGCTGCTTAGTTCTGAGTTCTGACGTTTAGGGGAAGAATCTAAGAACAAGAAGACAGAGGAGGAGCCCATGGTGGCACACCTCCCGTCTCTGTGACAACTCTGAACAGCTCACATGGCACCATCTTCCTGCCTCGTGCTTTTACAGAGGACAGGATGCTCACCCTCCTGCCTTGCGCGTCATTGGGTTCAAGTTCTACTGAAACATTTTTGGGGATCTAAGTGCAATCGGGTATTTCACGGGTGGCGATTTAGGCCGAAGGAATGAAGATTCGCTTTGACAGACAAGTAACGATGCCACTGTCAATCCCCCTTGCATTTGGTTGTTAATGGAGCACATCAGACGAACAATGCAAATGAACAGTGAGTACGAACCGTAAGCTGCATGGATGGTCAGCGTGCACAGCCAGTCCTAGCACGTAAATCCCAAGGCAGGTGGGCGCCATTTTCATCTAGTTTCCACCATGAGCTTTCTCTAAAATGAGTGTTTTAAAGACGATCCGATTGATTTGATTGATAAAATCCTTACTCAGAAGTATCTACATAGAGCTTCTCGGCTATAAATATTAATTAATTGAATCATTGGTACCCATAATGCAACTTTGTTCTGACCCACGCGCCCTATGAACTAGATATTTTTTGGATTCAATTTTCTTAAAACCAACTGTCAGCATCATGTGATAGAGGAGATGAGAAGCGAAAATGAGGAGTCGTGCTGTGCAGGTGGGTGACCTGTGGGAGAGAGTCTGCCTGGTAGGATTTTCACACCAACCATCAGACACAGGCCAATTGATTAGATCATCTCATACCCGCCACCAACTAGGCTCAAGAGACTAATTAGAGGGAGTACTGCCTGCGCGGGCACCCCATTGACACCTAATTTGCTCAGCCAAAGCCTTTGGGGAGATGTATTATCTCTGCAGCTGTACATCATGCATTTCTGATTTGAGGCATAAGCAAGGAGTGCTCCAGCACTCTCCTGAGCACGCTGAATGCAGAAGCCCCCTCCGTGCTAAACGCAAGCAAACAGACTCAAATTAGAACCAGGCCGGGCTCCGATAAATCTCTGTGTGTACAGACACACACCGCTCAGTACACACAGGCACACCGTTCCCGTGCCGGAGGGAGGGCAGAAGCAGCCGAGGCCCCAGGCCAGGGTGTTCGAGTGATCCGATGGCCTGTGCGTCACCCTGGCCTGTTGACCTTCTCCATGGCTCTGTGTTTACATTTACTGCTGGCTCTCCTGCTCCCGTCCCCCACCCTTGCCTGGTCACGTCCCTCCTCAAAGTAGTCTTTTCTTTACAGGGAGACATTTTAAAATCATTTCCCTCTAAGCTGCGCCAGAGAAAAGTGGTTATTTTTGGTTTAAAATTAAAACAGCTATATGTTTTCCTTTAAACACCCAAGTTACAGGCAGGATGCTCTCAGGTTGTAGGTGTGGCTGAGGGGTGACTGGTCACTTCCTCTATTGCCAAGACTCCTGAAGAAGTCTCTACTTAACTGAGAAGAAACACCAACTTTTAACAGAAAGGAAGCTCCCTCCTGCAGGATTTATCAGACAACTAAGTTCTCTTTTAACAAAGGAACGTCATTTAACTGAGTTTACTTTTATCTGCTTCCGAAGTAAAGTGTCACTAATAGTTACTCCCTTAGTAATGCCCAGGGGCATTTAAAGATAAGTATCTAACTACATGTTTGGAAAAAGAAAGTAAAGCAAATAAATGCAGGTAATATGGAAAAATTGGGGTGACTTGGTACCAAATCTGGAGGATTCAGGCAATGAACTCACACGACAGAGGAAGGAGAGAAGAACGAAGCCAAAGGGGCCATGGTGTGGTTTCCCTGGTGGACTCAGCAGACCACGCCTCCCCGCCAGGGCTGCACGGATTCATCTTCCTATACACTCACAGAAATTACAATAACTGCTAATTTTTTATGTTCATTTAATTTCTAACTACTCAATAACAAATTTCTAAGAAACTGCTTTACCTGGATGGCTTTTAAACTGGACTTATCTGGGTTCCTGTCGGTGGAGGCTTGTGGCCACCAGACTCTTTTCCCTAAGGGTATGGAGAGAGGGGTTTAAAAATATTTAAAACTGGAGCCTTCATGACAGCACCTAACCGTCTGTAGACTTATTCTGGTTTTCTAGGGAAGAAAGTTCAGAATCTTTCTTGTCTACAAGATTTCACACGGCAAGTGTCTAGGAGGGGCCACCAGCTGAGGGAACACCAAAGTCAATCTTTGTACCCAATTCATCTTCAAACACAGTGTGCTGCTGCACAGAATTAAATGTAAATGACAATAATTGCTAAGTACTGGGGATAAGGCCAGATACTTTCTCTCTCTCTCTC
>JAQHUG010000188.1:754706-768935 GCA_028555095.1 Dicrostonyx torquatus
AGGTGTTCATCTTGCCAGTCAAGGACTGGGAGGCAGCAAGTGGCCACTGCCACAGGTATCTACCGCATACCAGTCTGCGGATGCAGACGAAGGCAGGCAGGGGAGCTGAGAGGCTGACCAGGGTGCTTAGGAGTTGAGACTTCATGCTGTGTGTAGTGAAATGGTACAGGGGGCTCTCATGTCCCGACCCAGGGAAAGACACATGCTCCTCCAGTTCTGAAGACTTGAGGGGGCTGCTTTAAGGGTTGTAGGCAACCGATGTCCTCTTTAAGATGTCCCCAAATCAGAGTGTTCATCTTCCAATGACCACTGCAATTGGTAAGTCCCAGGCTTTGTAACACTCCGTGCTGAAATGTTTTATTTTACCCGAGAGAAATATTCAGTGTTAGGATGAATGAGAACATAGAAATTAAGTTTCCTCCCAAGGACCATAATTTGCAAAGCATAGCCCTTGGGGGCGATTTGGAGATTTTCATGCCCTGGGAAGATGTATTAGCTGCTTGGTAAACAGCTCGTTCATTCATGTCTTTGCATTTGTCTGTGTAGCCGGGACAGAAAACACAAGAATAACTCCCATCTTTATTGCTGTGCTGCCCTTCATAATTCAGACACGATCGCCTGTTTCTGATTAACGCGCAACCTCAGACAGACTTTCAAACTGCAGCACTTGGAGTTCTGAAAGGCCGTCGCATCCTGGAAAGAGCAACTGCGCTGAGTTAGAGAACAGCGCCACTTGTCTGGATTCACTGTGGTCGTGCATCGTGCACGGGGAGTTGCAACTCGTTAGCAACGTGAAGCCTGCAATGTCTGACGAATAAGACTCTCCCATGAGCACAACTGGCACAAAACAATCGACACGCCAGCAACTCGGTGGTTGAGCGCCAGAGCAGAGAACGCAGCTGCAGACCTGGGGTCCATTTCCCTCTTCCATTAGCAACAGAGCTGGAGCATGCAGTGAGCGGAGCCCACGTGCTGCAGGCTCCTGGGGCTGCTCCGGTGAGAGACTGAAACAAAGCCCCAAGCGCAGGCGGTGAGTGCAGCTTCTGTTGTGAGAGTCGATGCAGCATCAGCACTGCCCACAATGCAGCGGGGCAGGAATGTGACATTTTCTCCTTCACACCTGTGAGTGGGGAGCACATCCCACAAAGATCTCATTTCCTCTTCACAGAGATGCTGAAGAACCAAGTCGCGCCCCGTCTGGGCTGTGCTGTTTGTTTTCCAGTCTGCTGGCATTCACCCTGCACCCTGGGCACCCAGCGCGTTCTCATGACTTTCTGCTAAGTCCTTTTCAAAAGCTCTGGCTTTTCAGGACTTGGTGTCATTTGGGATTAGAGGGAAAAAAAATATAGTCGCCTGGCTGTTTCATGTTATCACAGGGAAAAATCATTCCAGCTCCACTTAAAAAAAATAATGATCGAACAGACAGTATATTCTAGAAAGTCTATTGATTAAAAAGGGGACGCCCAGTAAAGCTTCAGGAGTCACATCGGTTTTATCCCTCTGGCAAACACTGGAGTCAGCTGCTCTGCACGAGCTGGCCCAGCAATGAGCCTGGGCCTGAAATGCCGTCGGAAACACTGTCATTTTTAATTACTAACCTCCCACGTTTCAGTGCTTCAGTCAAGAGAATCCTCATAACCAACCTTTGAGTGTTTGTGGGCACACAGGATGTAACACACGTTTAGACTAAAAAGCTGAATTTGTCTCACTCAGAACTTACCAGAAACAATTCTAACAAGGCTGATTTTTAGACTTTGATGCGTGTAAAGGAGAAAATGGCCGCCTTCTGATAGACCTCTGGGGTCTGACAGAACGGGTGATTCAGCTGAGAGAAGGAATCAGCACCAGGGGACTGCTCTGAGCCACAGTTCACGCAAGCAGAAAAACAGAGATGCTTCAGAAACAAGAGAAAGAAGAGCTTTCTGTGAGGAGGGCTGTCGATGACATCGTACAAACGCTACTGCCCCCAACAAAACAGCGGAGGTGGTGACTGCCTGTACAATATCCTCACCATAAACTCTTTCCCTCTGAAACCCAAGCGTGTACTGCCTTGACCTCTGGCATGAATTGCTCCCAAGATGATGAATACATGTCTAAATTGTGAAACTGGATTCTGGAATATCATCTCCTTTTTCTACGCCACCAATACTTCAACAAAGTGATCAGGAAAGCTGCCTGCAGTGAGCCAAGGTTCTCAGCCCAGCCTTGGCTGATTGTCACCTTCCCAATCAATGACAAACACGGGAACCAGAGGAGCACAAGGCGGCTTCCGTCAGCAGCGGGTTCAGCTACACGCAGAGTGTACCGTACGATTTCAGTGCTTCACAGACCCTCTGGCACTGTGAACCAACTCAATCTGTACACCACAGGACAAGGATCCCTGCCAGGATGAGGCCTGCCGCAGCATCAGGCAGACTTTCTCCTACTAGACGTCGGCCCACAGCTTAGTGCCGGGGAAATGTCACCCATGAAATGCACATGAAGGGACCAAAGGGGGCATTATAGGGACAGTCCCCTTTTATGATAAAAAAAATACAAAGACAAGGAGAAACAATTTTAAAATCCCAGGCTGTGCAGCACATTTTCCTCTAGACGGGGAAAGCCTAGAATATTCTATCTCGTATAGGTGACAGCGAGCAGGCGAGGTGACACGGGTGGCCTGGGTCCCTGCTCACATGATCCTGGGAGTTTGAGGAACCGAGCAGAAAGCACCTTTCCCCAGGTAGAACCCTCACTCTCCCCTCTTTTCCTTCATTAATATCAGTATCAGTGATGAAAGATAAACGGAAATTAGCTTTACTAATGTTAAATCTCATTAACCACTTTCTTTAGCAAGCTATATTTTGTACGTGCTCATAAAAATAAAAGGTTCTGCATAGTTTTGCCAATGACCCTGAACTTTCCACCGGGGAGGAAGACTCGACGCTAGCTGAAGCTTTCAGTCGTTCTGAATCGGGCCTTCATCTTCCTCCTCCTCACAGAGAAGCTTACAGACACAACCAACATGATGAGTCCTTAAGCCCCTCCGGCCTCAGGGCGACCCCACAGAGCAGGGATTGCTAATCCATTCCATAGCTGTGAAAGCAGGAAACTGAGCAGTGCAAGCTGAGAAGCTCCCATCCGTCCTCCTGACAAACGGTGCTCCCAGTCATCACCACCAGGGCTTCTCCAGCCCTCAAAACTCAGCTTTTCGTCCCCACCTGCTTCCGGGGGCCTGGCTGGTTTTCATGGCCTTACTTTGGTTCTGTCGTACCAGAGTTGTGGCGTTATCAGGACGTGGCCGGGAAGCCTGGCATCTGGGTGCCCCTTGCTCACTCCCACTTCCCTCACAAACTTTCTCTACATCTTATCCTGCTCCTCTCACGCATAGCATTTCCTGCCGGGGGACAGCGACTTGTAGGTTCATGGCGTCTCTCTGTGAGGTGCTTGATAGCATCAAGACTCCAAGGACCTCAAACCATCAGGAGCCGGGCAAGAAGAAGGAGAATGTGGAGTCAGGTATGAACCATGAGTTCTCCAACATTTCAATCAGCATATGGTTGCCATAGCAACCTCACCTAAGTGCTCCCCTACCTTGCCCCTCCTGGAAATCAGCTCGCTGGCTTGGGTGTCCAAGGTAATTTGCACAGACTTGCTTCAGTTCCCTGATCCGCACAGTTTCTTGAAAAATTTATTTCATCCCTTCTCTTGAACATTAGACTAAGAGTTTTCAGAATCGTAGCACACAGCCGCTTCTGAGTATTTTCTCCCAGCCGAAAGGCAGCAAATCACGGTTCATTTCTCTTTCTCAAAGCTTCCTCCTCCTTTCCCGTGACACACGGACGGCCATTTCCACACGCCCATCCTCTGAACAAGTTTGTGACACGCTGAGGGAAGATTCTAACTCTGCAGACGGGGCCCTCTCTGCACTGTGAAATCTAAACTTTCTACGTATTTCTTGCCTTTCTTTTCAATGATGAAGGAGGCTTAGTCTTAAAAAATTAATTAATTAAAAAAATGGGGGGAAAATAGAGTGCTCTTTAGAAGTCCTGGCACAGGGTTGGAGGAAAATAGACACAAAATTTTACCTTTGTTGTCTTAGTAGTTTGTGCCTGACAGCCAAGGTGTCCATAGCCTTGGATTGAGCCAAGATGAAACACCAGATGCCATACAAGGTCAAAGGCATTTTCTACTCCAGTGCTGATGATAAACCAGACACCAGAAGTACGGGGAACTAAGCAAAAGGTGGGTCCAACAGGCTTCCAGGTGATTTAGGATGGGGGACAGCTATCTTTGATGTCCACAGGCACCCGGGGATGACGTCATTTAGGTTGCCCTTAGGCCCTCTTAAGGGATGTGACTGATGTCTAGTAACACACGAGACAGCTCATGTAGCTGGGATGTCACCCTGCCCCTGTTCTCACTTCTGTTTTTACTGATACCTGTGGGCTATGCTCCTTCCCATGCAAGAATATGAGTCTATAGTTTAGTCTCCATATTTGTCATTCTCTATTGGAAATCTTTCTTGCTTTCTCTGAGATCAAAGGAAATGACAAAGAATGGCTTTCTGCTCGTTTCTAGAAGAGAAGACTATCACCTCTAGTGCCTGCTCACAGTTCTGTGCTGGTCAGTTGTGGGGAGCAGAGAAAGTAGTAAGTAAATGTGTATTGTATGACGGGGCATAGCCATGTCAAGAACCCCAATAACTCAGTCCCATGAGAGTCACAAAGACTTCTCTGAGTGGGGCTCAGGGGACGGCAAAGTCTTCCACGGATGTCGAGGTCCTTCTGTGTATGTGTTACTTTTATTTTTTAATGAATAAAGAAGGTGCTTCGGGCAGAGGCTCAGCAGAATAAGGCAAGGCAGGAATTCCAAGCAGACAGAAGAGGAAGGAAGGCGGAGTCAGAGAGAAGCCACGTAGGTGCTGCAGGAGACAGACGCCAGATGCTGCATCTTACTGGGAGACCACAACCACGTGGTGATACACAGATTAATAGAAATGGGTTAATTTAAATGTAAGAGCTAGCTAGAAATACGCTTAAGCTATTGGTCAAACAGTATTGTAATTAATACAGTTTTGTGTGATTATTCGGGTCTGGGCAGCCAGGAAATGAAAGAGCAGTCTCCACCTACATTCCAGAGGTCTGAGGGTGATTGTTGATAGTGCAGAAAGTTATGTACACCACAGCCTTTTTCCCTCAGATATTTACTGCTGAAGACTGGTCCTTACCAAAACGAGCGAAACCTGCCTGCCTCCTTATGTAGCTGGATGGAATAACCCTGCCTCCTTGTTTGTGTTTGTAATAGCCACACCTCCTGGTTCTACTGTATGGAAAAACCTTGTCTTCCTATTCAACTGTATATATCTAACACACGGACATTCTGCAGTGCTGTGGTCTCTCCAGAAGAGAGACCAGGCCACCCCATCCCAGATTCTCTATCCACATATCCTGTGTTTGTCTTTTTTGTGTCTTTTTTTTTTCATTCCCTCTAAACCCCAGTCAGGTCAAATCCCTGACAGCCATGCAATTACATCCAGCAATTCCCACATCTCTGACTGCTGGCTTCTATTGGATGCCTTCTCTCAGAAGTTAAGCAACAGACATTCACCTCCTAACAAAATGCTTTTATGCACAAGACAGAGCTATGTGACTATCTCTGGACTGGCAGATCTCATTCTCAAGGGGACAACGGCAGCACTTTGTGAGGACAGAGCCTGAGCTGGTGTCCTCTAGAATACAGTAAGTACTGTGGTCCAATGACTCATCATCATAGAAAAGCTGAGGCCGTCTGAATGATTCAATACCTATCATGTATAGTTGGGATCATAAATTCGTAGAGAAAAAATTGCATCTTCTTTCGTCCTCTTTAAGTCAACTAGTGATACAACTGTCTATGTTTAACCTAATGAAAGATACAACTGGACAATACACAGAGTGTTCTTCAGATCCAACATCTCATGAGGGACAAAGCTGAAACCTATATTCCGGTTTTATTGCTCCAGATTCTACTTTTTCTACTTGAATATGATGCCAGCCAATTCATATTATGTGAGTAAGAAGTTTCATTTTGCAGCGCAATAGACTACAAATATACTCAATATATCTGCTAGGACATTTTGTTTTGTTTGCTTTGGTTTCTTCCCTCTAGCAATAGGAAGAACTATAGCAATCCTTTAAAAAAAGTGACTCAGCTTCCTATAATTTGAATCTGAATAAAGTTGAGGTAATGATAGTCAGAGAGATGGAACCGGGCCTGAGCAGAGAAAGAGGGCAAAAGGGTTCCCTCAAAATTTTCACGGTGCTAGTTAAAAAATTAACAAAAACTAAACCTCTGGCGAACCTCTCAATGCAAAATTAGGTTTTCCAGTAAGAATCTCACATTTGTTGGATAATTTCCTCAAAGATAGAGATGATCTCCACCTATTCCTCCACTTTTGTGTTTGCCAGAATCTTCTTCAAGTGCCCTGGCTCTTGTACCACAAACAGAAGCACGCGGTGTTTGTCCGAGAAAGCAGTCGTAAGTACAGACAGATCCGCCTGTCCCTGTCATGAAGAAGTCCAACTCCCTTCCTCATAGAACTGACTTTAGCACGATTCCTGGCTTAGTTGAACGCACACCATGAGTGTATTAGTGGAAATCTATCACGAAATCTAAGAAAAATGTACAAGAAAGGAGAGCCAGGAACGAACAGACTTTCTGAAGCTATCTTGTTTCATGGCTCTGACTTCAAGAATATAAATGTATTTCACCACACAAGAATCCCATTCTCCCAGGAGGGAGAGTTTGCAAGCCTTCCAGGGAACGCCTAAAATTTTAGATCCAATTAAATTCTAAACATTCTAGAATTTCTCCTGTTTCCAATAGCCTTGACATCCGTGGTAGGATTAACATCTTTTCTGTTTCCTCTGATGCCTATAGTGTCTCATTACGTCTGTGTTTTGTGACCAATTTATGTAAAGCAAGAAGTAGTTGAACACGAAACCTGAGATACTGAGACATTTGATTGGTAACCAAGTGACCAGTAAACCCACAACAAATATTCTACAAAGGGTACATGTACAACATGAGGATAAAATGAGTCAGGTGTAAAATGTTACCATGCTGGTCAGCAAGACACATGATTTAACTTAGGAATTATCCTGGAATATCCCACTTAACACTGTGTTGGGGGGATTATGGTTGATCATGGGAAACTGAAACCATATTCATGGATAAGAACACGCTACTGTAATAGTCAAGACAATATTAAAAGACAATCTTTAAAATGTCAATGAGTTTGTTTATGCAGCTGGCAACATACAAGGGACATTGTTCCAAGTGATTTTAAAACAGAATTTAACAGTTGTGTTACAAACAACCAGTCTGAGCAGCGTATGCTCCATCTGCATGTCTGACTAAAACAAGTAACTATAATATGAGGGATCAGGGAGTGAAAATGTTAAGCCATCTATAAGAATCACATCGCCATTACAAAGCTACGCTGCAGTGTGGGCTGAGTGAGTGATCAGTACTTTGTCTCTAGTCCAGCATGGAGAAAGGACAGGTCACACTAAAGTCCCATCTTCGTCTCTAGTCCAGCATGTAGAAAGGACAGGTCACACTAAAGTCCCATCTTTGTCTCTAGTCCAGCATGGAGAAAGGGCAGGTCACCCTAAAGTCCCATCTTTGTCTCTAGTCCAGCATGAAGAAAGGACAGGTCACTCTAAAGTCCCATCTTTGTCTCTAGTCCAGCATGTAGAAAGGAGAGGTCACACTAAAGTCACATCTGAACATGAAGTCAGAAGGAAATTACTAGCACAATCAATGTTTCATATTCAAAATGAATATGACACCATATGAACACACAAACACATCAACTATGTGTCCTGACCAGCCCAGGGGTAATGTAAACCTTCCATGATGATACCAGGCTGATTCTAGGCCTGATGCAAAAGAAGAATGAGTCTGGGACATCTTGTCCTAGAATAAAGAAAGGAGCCACTGGAAACTATCAGTGTCTTGTCACAACGAGTGACAAACATCCTGGAGAGGCTCTCCCAGGGTAAATCAAAACATGTCGATCACCTTGGGAAGATCAAAATCACCTTGTTTTGAGACAAGATCTTACTATGTAGTCATGGCCGGCCTGGAACTCAAGATATTTAAGATCAGGCTAGCCTCAAATTCACAGAGATCCATCTGCCTCTGCATTCCAAGTGCTGAGATTAAGGTAGAATATCACCATATCTGAATGGGGATTCATCGTGAACAGAAAGAAACAAGCTGTTATTTTTTTTTTATATATTACGAGTTTCTTAGGGTAGCAAAATGATCAACAAAGAGACATTCTAATTTATGGAAATATTTTTGTTGACGAACTAGTAAGAAAATATGAACTTACAATGCCATTATTTTATAATGGCTGATGAATATGATCATAAACAGCTATGGAAAAATACCATATCGTTATCTCCAATACCATATCATTATTCTGCTAAAACATTACATCAGAGACTGATCAAAACTCAGCACCAGTTTATAAAACCATGAGAGAGGGCAGCATGTCAAAGGTACAAGAATGCAAACAGCGAGTCGAGTGTGGGAAAGGCTGTGGAGCAAGGACAAGCTGGGTCATTTCAGCCAGACGTCAAAACGGATGAGAAAAGGGGATGACAGGGAGGCACTGCCAGATACTTCTCACATTTCCCCAGCACTTCCGGGGTTAGGATTGGATAATTTAATAGTTCGTGTTCGTTTTTGTTTACTATGTTATGCATGTTTTTGTTAATCTGTTGGACGTCTATTTAAGTATCTGCACATTTCCTAGTCAAAACAGGATTTTAAAACTCACAGTTGGAAACAGGAAAGACTGTGAAGTTTTGGTTTATTGAAAACATTGGTACTTTAAAACAAAGATTTTTTACACACCTCTCTAAAATAGGTATAATAGCATATAAAATTGAATTCATTCTCCTCTACTCTGAAAGTGTATGAACCTGGTCATGGTCATTCATGCCTTAATCTCAAAACTCAGGAGACAGAAGCAGGAGGATCTCTGTGAGTGTGATCCCAGTTTTGTCTACATAGTGTGTTTCAAGTTAGCCATGGCTACATACTGAGATCCTGGAGAGAGAGAGAGGGAGAGAGAAAGAAAGAGAGAGAGAGAGAGAGAGAGAGAGAGAGAGAGAGAGAAGAAAGAAGGCACATGAAAAGATTTATAAGGTGGCTCTTGCCTAAAATCCAAGCATTTGAAAGTTTGAGACAGAAATGAGACTAGGTCCAAAAAAGTAAAACATTAACAAATTGAAAGGAAAAACATATCATTATTATAGAAAGGGAAGGAAAAGAATTCAACAGTGGGTTGGCGAGCTGGCTCAGTGGTTAAGAGCACTGACTTTGGTTCCTGAGGACCTGGGTTCAAGTCCCAACACCCACATGGTGGCTGACAGCTGCCTATGACTCCAGTTCCCAAAGGATACAAAGCTTCTTCTCGCCTCCATGCATATGGTGCACAGACATACATGCAGACAATACACCCACATACATAAAAATATAAACAAATAAATCCTCCAGAATTACTGAAGAATTTAACAGTGTTCAACATCCTGTCATGGTAAATCGCAACATTTCAGCATGGAAGGAATGTGTCTTAACACGACAGGGGACATATATAACAAGGCCCCGGCTGTCATCACACCCAACACGAAGCATTCAAATCCGTGTCCTACAAGAACAAGATGGAACTGCCTACATTGTGTTCAAACTAATATTAAAAGTTGTAGCCAGGCTGGGGGAAGCTCAGCGGCAAATAAAGTCGGGTATGAGTGAGAGGCTCCATGTCTGGTGGTCAGCACCATCTTACTTTAATAAAGTAATGTGAGCAAATTATTCTTTAATTATTAAAGAACTTAAACCACATATTTTTTCAACTAATACTCTCCATACATATCCCCCCCCCTTTTTTTTTGGTTTTTCGAGACAGGGTTTCTCTGTGGCTTTGGAGCCCATGCTGGAACTAGCTCTAGTAGACCAGGCTGGTCTCGAACTCACAGAGATCCGCCTGCCTCTGCCTCCCGAGTGCTGGGATTAAAGGCGTGCGCCACCACCGCCCGGCGTCCATACATATCCCTTAACAGAATTGTATTCCAGTGCAATAACCTTCCTGATCTGTAGAGACACAATAAATAGCAGTTTAAAAGAGCAAAACAAAGTCAGACAACATTATTTAAAATGTGAAATTTTCTTCTGGGTTGAATTACCATTAATAGAAAGAATCGATATATTACTTATCAAGCGTTTCAAAATAGAAAATGATAGTTGAACATGAAACTAAACTTTTCCCGGAAATGAGGGTGGGCTCTCCTGCTCTCCAGATGGTCTGTGAAGAGCAGTATCCAACAAGAGACTGGACCCAGACGTATGCCAGGGGAGGTTTCTGGGCACCAAAACATAGATTCAATGTTTTATTTATTAACTCAAGGCTCATATGTTCATAGGGTAGACACAAAAATCAAAGGAAAATGTGCTATCTGTGAAATAGCTAGTTACAAGGTAAGAGAGAAAGAAAAAGTTACCTCTTCATGGAAACTTAAAAAAAGACTTCTTAAAGGAATAAGCCCAGGGGAGTGAGGGTTTCTCCAGAATGGGGGAGATGGGAGAGCAGGCATGTTCAATGCTGCGAACCCATCCTTCACCGGAGCCCGGACTAAGTCTCAGGAGTTCGTAGGAAAGATGAATCAAGCCAGTTCATTAGGACTCTGAATTCTCTAGCCCTCCAGGACATGGAGGCCCTAGAATACGTCTAAGTAGGAACCCACCCAGGAAGCCAGGCAGAGAAGCTTCTCTTAGCAGTGAAAGGGAGGAGGACGGCAAGGAAGAGGGTCATCGGAAACAGAAAGTAATCAAGAGGAACCCTGGGCAAGGAGAGAGTAAACTGGAGCCTAAGGCGACGTTTCTTCTTAATGTCAGGGTAAGAAGACGGAGGTCAGAGGTCATGGAAAATGCTGAGCTTGCTAGGATGGGCAATGTGTTGATGATTGCATAATTCCGGAAATGTGAAAGGGCTCAGAAACTCCACCAGCCAGCGGAGGGAAGACCTGCCACACCACGCCTGCGCCTGCACAAACTAACAGAGACCATGCAAATGGCGGAGCTTTTGTCCCTTTGAGCCCTCAGCTCATAGGACAGCACTGGCTAGGCAGGATTTACGTTCTGTTTTATGCTAAAAGCGTGAGGCTCATACACAGGTGATCTTCAGTCATCACTGGAAATGCAGTCAACTGCTGACAACAGCATCTGCATGAGAAGCTGTGACTGACAGAGACATGGTGGCCAAACGCTGACGTGACCCCCATGTGCTTCAAACATGCAATGTCACGGCCTTCGGCTCCTTGGGGGTAGTAGACGTTTATTTAAACGTTAAGAGAGACACGTGCTTATTCTGGAACATCCAGTAAGTTTAAAAGCCTTAAATATACTCATAAAAGCATCTTTCCGGTCGTACGGCTGTACCACTGCTAAACATGGCCATGGTGTCTGCAGCAATGAGAAAAGTATCTAAAAACTGAACTGAGAATTGAGAATTCAAAATAATTTTGCCATAAACATACATGGTTAAGTAAGTTCACTTAAAATTATCTCCTCTTTATTTGGTTTATTCCACTTCAGAAGTAACCCAGCACAAGCAACTGAAATTATTTTTAAAATTAATCAATCAACTGTCACTGAGGGGGAAGGTGAATCCTTTTATATAAAATCCGTCTTTCGATGTGGAAAGCGATCTGAGAGCAGCTCGTGCCGTGGCCTCCGCGTTGCTCCCCGGACACTTCCCATGCCACATCAAACTCCGGCTTAGACAAACACACCGATTTCTGAAGGGCAGATTTTGACAAACTTAGTGAGGTCATTCACAATACTGACATTAAAAGAAAACACCGAAAAGTGAAAGTTTTCGTGGTAAACAAGGTGCGGTGGTGTGCACCTGTAACCCCAGCACTCAGGAGAAGGGTGCAGGAATTCAAGGTCAGCCTGAGCTGCCTGAGTAGTACGAGGCCAGCCTGGGATACATATGACCCTGCCACCCCCAGCCTCCCAAAGCAAAAAGAAACTTTTTTTAAATAAAAGAAGAGAGAAAGAGAGAGAGAGAGACCCAAATCTAGAATCTTCTACTAAAGTGAGAGCATTTGCCCTTATTTTTAGGCCTATTATGAAGTTTGGGCTCCGGCTCTTTCCGGCTCTGTGGACACACGGGGAGCAACTTGTCATAACATCACTGTTCGACCTCGAAGGCTGCCGCATGTCATCACGCCGCAGAAGTGCCGGCGAAACATTTATCTAGATGAAAGACCTCAAGCAGTTAACCTGCACAGCGGAGGCGATGCAACCGGGCGGCGGGATAATGACCTCTACCCAAATGTGGAAGGTGCATCAATTTAATACCTGACAGCTGCACAAAAGACACCGGCGGCTCGGCGGGGGGACATTAGCCGGGATAACGTCCGCACTGTGTGCGACAAGAATGAATCAGAAAGCACAATGCTATTTGGGCCGGAGAGGGATTTTTTTTTTTCTCTCCCTTAAGCAACTTTATATTTAGGACGATAGGCATGCCTACAGCTCCCGTTCTTTTCTACCTGAAGAATATCCTGATGAAAGGAAAGAGGCAGCGTCGGTTAAACTGACAGCTTCAACACAATTGGAGTTTCCTAAGCAACGCAGGAGATGCGGCTGCCCACTTCTGCAGCATCACTCGAGAACTCAGTCCCCACGCACAAGTAAACTGGTCTAACCCGGAAGACAAAGACTGGTCACTAAAATGATCAGGCAAGCCCGGACTTACCATGTGTGTTGCTCTGTTTTATCTGATTACTTACTAATTTCTATTTTATTTTGGAGACGCAGGGTCTTTCCCCGTAGCCCAGGCTGGCCTGGCACTCAGATACTCTTAAGGGCTGGGGTGACTGGCACACATCACCAAGCCTGGCTGATCTTACTTTTAACTAGGGAAGGTATCTGGCACATTTGGGGGCTTACAGCTCCTTAGCTATTAAATGTCCCCACTGCAAATTTAGTTACAGAAAGAATCTAACTGTACAGCACCAGCGTGCTTATGCATGTCTGTTTATCTAGGGCCCTTTCCTCTGTGGCGGGGTTGCAGCCTGCGAGGTTTTCTCTGCACATGGCAGGCAGCTGTCAGAGCCAGTGTGGGGGTGAAAGGGCAGCCCGGTTGCTCTGTTAAATCATGGGGTTCCATCAACATCTCAGAATTCCTGCCGAGTGGGAGCCGGGAGACCACAGATTAGAGTACACTGGAGTGTGTATATCAGGTCACTCGGTGTCTATCAAAGCAATACCACGCTGGCGAGCTGGACAATAGACTTGACTGTGTCCTGCTCAAGGGAAGCGTGAGGAAGGGGGACATGTGTGCAGCAGGCCGCAGCTGAACGCTGAGTTCCTCTCGTCTTTAAATGCATGGATTTACTGTCGACACGATGAATGAAGAGCAGGGGCACAATACGTAGCCGTGGCAAACGTGCAGGGCTGGTGGTTTTATTCACCTCCTGGAAACTGCCCGAGACGAAGCTCCCAGAATGCTCCACCCAGCCCCGAGCAGGGAAAACGTGCCTGGCCTGGCTGCTGTCCTGGACTCGCTCAGAATTCTGGGTGCTCCCTTTGCCCCAGTTTCACAGAAGTTCAGTATACAGAGTCACAAACATGTTTATATGTTTATAATGTATACGGTGTCATAGTTATAACATCACTCTTCTCTCCCTCCCCAAAACGGGAAAAACAAAATTTTCAGTAAGAAAGGGCCTTGAAAAGTTTAAAGGAACTTAGCATGACGTTATAGTGGAAACAGGAAGTCGAGTTTCATACATACAAGAAAAAAGTAGCAAGTGCTAATTCATATTTGGTATGCATGTCAATAAAATACCTGCTCTGAATACTTTCTGTCCAATTTTTTAGTAAACTCATATTACACAAGGTATAATATGATCTTTAAGATGATTATAAATAATGTAAAGAGCATCAGGTCTGATAAGGGAAGCGAACTATTACAAAGTTTAAACAATTTAATATATGAGTTCCTTACTATATATAAGGACTGTGACTGTGCCTGAATTTACATTAGGAACAATAGCTGGACACAGTTCTCATCATTTTATGAAAATTTAGTTATTCAACATTACCATACATACAGTGACTACCGTAATTAGCTTGCAGCCTACAAGTAGTCACTACCATACATACAGTGACTACCGTCATTAG
>JAQHUG010000188.1:780768-794443 GCA_028555095.1 Dicrostonyx torquatus
GTTCTTATGCCAATCCCAGGCTGTTTTCATTACTGTAGCTCTGTAGTAGAGTTTGAAGTCAGGGATTGTGATGCCTCCAGAAGTTCTTTTATTGTGCAGGATTGTTTTGGCTATCCTGGTTTTTTTTCTTTTCCAAATGAAGTTGAGTACTGTTCTTTTGTGGTTTTTGAAGAATTTTGCTGGGATTTTGATGGGCATAGCTTACCATTTTTAAGTTAGCTGCAAATCCAATAAAAGTTAGCAAAAGACTGCTTAGGTGAGATTTAAAAATTGTGTTTATATTTCCGATAATGCCATGAGAGACAAAGTCTGATAGTGTTAACAATATAAAGATTGCTTCATACACGCGACACAGCAGATCCATCTGCACCTGTCCCCTTTCAGGAAAGCTGTTGAAGGCTTGGCTGCTGAGGCGAGGGTCGCGACCCCACCCCCACCCCCACCTCTGGGAGCACTAGACTCGTGGGAGTGTCAGTAAGCAGAACTCACTGATGGCACTGAGGGCGGAAGGGGTCCTGGCAACAAAAAACTCAGTCTTATTTCATAGAGCAGGAGTTGAGAGCCAGGCTTGGTGGTGCACGTGGAACGGCAGAGCTCTGGACCGAGGAAGGGCTGTGAGGAGTTTGAGACAAGACCGGACTCTCGAGTGAGGATGAGGCCAGCCTGGGCTGCTCACGGGGCCTCTCTCTCAAGAAAGAGAAAGAATAAGGACTTGCTCACAGCGGATGGGCAGCAAGGTTAAATTTAGTCTATACCCTTTGTCTTCAGATTCATAACCAAGCGCTCTTTTGCTCCGGAGCTGTAAATGTGATGAGATACCGGTAAATAATACCAAGGGCTTACAGTTTCAACATTACTGCTAACTCTGTCTGAGGCTGGAAGAACTGTGCTGCAATCTAAATGTCACAGGCCTGCAAGTCATCAAAAGGGAGCCGAATGCTAGGCACAACCGTGCATAACGCCTGTGACGTAGCTGCGGTCGGCTGCAATGTTTTATTAGAGCCTGGGGTTTTGTTGTGACTGCATGAACCAAGCATGCATAGGGAACGCGGAAGAGCGATTACAAGAATACCTTTCTTTCCCCACTGTCCCCTGAGCAGCAGGGATCAAATAACTGTTTCTCAGCTGTCTGTCTTTTAAACAAAAATATCTGCTTCGCTCAACATGCATCCATGGCAAGTTGGTGTCTGCGTCTTCTCTGTGCTGCTCTATTTTCCTAGACCCCAACCATGGATCACCAGGGGATGCTGAGACTAGAAAGGGCCTGACATGATGTTGTACAAATTTATCTTGGATTCCTTCAGTGTGTCACAGTTTGCGTTCAATAGAGGCAGGCAGGAGAGAAGAGGGAGGCAGAACTGCTCTGTGCGTGGATGTGGGGTGAGGAGAATGGGATGCAGCCAGTCTTGGTACCTGAGTGTCGACTGAACGGGTACGACGGCTTCCATTACAGCAATAATAAAATAAGTGCTTTTTAATTAGCAGCAGCACAGATAAGTCTAGCTACACCTGCCCAGGAAACCAGAGTCTGGTGGGAGAACTTCACTTCCCTGACTCCTGATCTGCCCACAAATCCCCCAGTTTCTTCCTCTGATTGCAGACCTGACAACTTGCCACAAGGACGTGTTTCTTAGTGCCATTTTGTCCTGACTGGCTCATCTGTAAATCTCTGAGGACTGCTGCGAGGTTTTAATCTGTGATCTGTTCGGGATTTACGGAGTCCAGGGTGTGTGAGATAAACACCGCTTGTTATACTTATTATTTCCACTACACAGCATTAAGACTTTCTTGTAGGTTCTGAGCATCAGGTGGCTGTGATTTCTTTTGCATCAAGGAAGGAAGGATTTATTAAGCTCTTGACCATCGCATGGCTATATTAGGGTCTATTCACCAATTCTATTAGTAGATACGGTTTGTTCCCAAAGTTACACTGTCTGTCACTTCCTCCTGGATGTGAACACTAATTCACTTCATAATTTCTAAACGATTAAACTAAGATTTAGACCATGTAGATATGATGCCGCCACACAGTCGGTACATGCAGCACGCAGCCTGTGCTCTTGGCTCTCCCATCTTCTCACATCAGTGGCTACAACAGTACTCAATCTGTGAACTAAAAGTTGCAAAGCCTACATACATGCATTTTTTTCTCATGTGGATTCTCTCCTTTATCAGTATTTCAGAATATTACTAAAGGTGAGAGAGGGCAGGCGAGGAGTGCAAAGGGCACGAGCTCTCCCTTAGACAAGGGGAACATTTAGAAATGTTACATTTAGGACAACTACGGTCATACTGTGCATTTCAAAACAACTGAGCAGATCTTCCAAGTCTCATTATGAAGAAATTACAGGTGAGTGAGTAAGCCTAACTCATCTCACTGTATACATACATCAGATCCCTAAATGGACATAGTTATAATATTCCAATTAAAATAATTTAGAATATAATCTAAAGTAATTTCAGAGGTGTTTTTCCTTGGACCCCAGCTCCTCAACTTGAAATCTTGTTGAGGTCAGTCACTGAATGTCACTTCTGAATATCGGTAGATACGTTACCTGAGCAAAACTCTGTAAGTATCCTAAATTCACGCTTCATGCCCTTGTGAATTTGGAGATCACAGGTGTCCTAAGAGAGAGGGATAATGACAGCAGAGTCCCACATTAGAGCCGAGACTGTCTATTCTAATTGTGTGTTCCTTCTCCAAAAAGACCTACAATAACAATGACACTATTAATAATAGCTAAAGTTTACTGATCATTTAGTATGCGATTGACAACACTCTACGTATTTTAGATGTATTAATTTCATCATTATAATAACATTATAATAATTCTGATACAGACATACTCATTGCTGCTGCAATTTTTCTCAATTTGATAACAAAGGAACTAAGCTGCAGATGGGGAAACTGTTATGGTTTCCATGTGAAATTCCCTGTGGTGTACGTGTGTTGAAGGGTTTGTAGCTGATACACATCTGGAAGGCAAAGGGATCAGAAGGGCTTTTCTCTCATCAGCAGTGTCCACTGAGTTCCTAACTAGACGTCACTACTTGGTCTCGGTTGAAAGACGTAGATAACTCTTGGTTTCCTGGACGCCGCGTGGTGAGTAGCTTTGCTCTACCATCCGTCTCATGGTGGCCTTCTGGTTTACCGTGGGTCCTGAAGGAGTGGACCAGTTCAGCGCAGGGTTAAGCAGTGCAGCTATGAGCCAAGATAAGCCGTACTTCCTTAGAACTGGCTTGCTCGTTTTTTCATCTTATTTTTGTTGTTGTCCCAGCACAAAAAGCTGACTGTCACAGTACGCCCCCCACATCGCTCTGTCAGTCCTGTGTCTGACTCCAGCAGCCTGCCCTGCACACCTTCGCTTTCCCCGGTGTCCTCGGTTCCTCCATTCCCCTCACAAAAAGCTGACTGTCACAGTACGCCCCCCACATCGCTCGGTCAGTCCTGTGTCTGACTCCAGCAGCCTGCCCTGCACACCTTCGCTTTCTCCGGTGTCCTCGGTTCCTCCATTCCCCTCACCTAACGCACAGAATTTGCTTTCACTCCTTCTTTCCATCTGGCCCTCAAACTGGTGCCGTCAGGGAGGCTCCCCCAGCCTTAACTGGACAGACAGACTATCTCTTGCACTTTCAGAGTCTTCCTACTCTGTCACAACAGCCGGGTGAGAGGGAAAGAATTCGCACTTACCACTAAACAAGCTAACCACCTCCTTTCAACGAAAAGCTTAAACGATAACTAGAAATACTAAAGAGATATTTAATATAAATGGGAAAGTATACTTGAATGTAAATGAAATACTCTTAGAAAAAAATGTATTGCTTGAAGAGACGGCAGCCTCCCTGCACCTCTTAAACAAAAGAGCCAATAAAGAAAGACATGGTACTTGATCGGACAGGTGAGGCCGACGGGGGCTGCAGCAAGCTACAAACGAAGCCTTGGGAAAACTCAGGATAAAGTGTGTGTTTCTTTGAGAGGATGCTCAGCTGAAAGGAGACCAGAATCACCGCATTCCACGGAGTACAGCCCTCTCCTGAGGGTTTTTCCAGACCGTCCATGCCAAGGCAACTAGCCAACCAAAGACGGCAGTAACTATTCTCCTGCTGCTCCTCTCTTCCATAGGTCTAGAAAACAACAAACACTTGGCATATCAAGAAGACAGTAAATGTTTTCTAAGCATCAAGCTTAGGGAAAGCAGAATGGTTAATCTGCTATCTTGGCTTCTTTGAAGAGGTTATTACATTAGTGTTATACAAATCATGTACTTACATTTCACGTTCATATGCCATTTTACAAAGTGTTGATATAAATTATTGACTCAGAAGCTGAAGGAGAAAGTAATATTTTATTTATCATGTCTATTCCATGTGCTGAATGCTAAGAAGAATTTGTTAGTATCCATTTCCTTCTGTCTGTTTCAGTATTTTACAGTATTTCCTTCTGTCGTCTGTTTCATTATTTTACAGTATTTTATTTTGCAACTCTACCTTAGATTTAAAAGCCATTTTTGGGCCAGTGAGGGCCTTAGCAGATTAAGACACTTGCCTCCAAGCTTGAAGAACTGAGTTTGATTCCCAGAACCCACATGGTAGAAAGAAAGAACTGTCGGACCTCTGTCAAGTTGTCCCTGACCTATACACACACACACACTCACACACACACTCACACACACTCACTCTCACACACACACACTCGCACACACACACTCACACACACACACTCACTCACACACACTCACACACTCACACACACACACACACTACAAAGAAGTTATCTTCAACTTTTTTAAAATGTCAAAGCTCTTATTTTTATTTTCCGTGTATTTATTTGCTTACTATTCATGTGTTTCTGTGTTTGCTCACCATGATGCGGATGTGCAGCTAAGAGACAGCCTCCTGGAGCTGGCTCTTTCCTTCCACTCTGTGGCTTCCAGAGACCAAACTCAGGTCAAGTGTGGCAGCAAGAATCTTTACCTACTGAGCCACCTGGCCTGAGGAAGTCAAGGGCACATTAACAAGGATGTTCAGTTAGGGTAAGGAAGAGGGTGGCTTAACAATTTTGGTGCCTTCACTCCACAGCCCATTTCAGGATCCCCGTGTTGTGGAAGAACGGCTTGTGCTGTGACCCAGTATCAAAACACAGCTCTGGTGTCATGGAGACACGCACTGCCCTGAGCAGTGTGCCTTCCTTGCAGTTTAGAAACACAAACCAGTAGGTTTTCTCTGTATATGTTGTAAATTATATGGAGAATTTCTACGTTTCGGTTCAGGCATTCAGCTTTACAGCCATGGTTTTTAACGATTTTGGTGATCACACCATTGATTTGGTGATCACACCATTGATTTGGTGATCACACCATTGATTTGGTGCCCCCCACACAGGTGGGGCAGCTCTTGCTGGACTCTCTGTGCACTCACAGTGTCCACAGCTTTACCAACATGCACAAGGCCTGCTCAAAAACCACCTCCAGGGGGACTAGTCCATGGTGTAGGAGGTCCTTCTGCATTTGTGTTGCTTTCATTGGTTGAATAAAGAGAACTGCCTTGGCCTTTTGATAGGGCAGAAATCAGGTAGGCGGAGTAGACAGGACGGAATGCTGGGAAGAAGGCAGTGTGGCAGATGCTATGTTTCTCCTGCCTGAGACGGACGCTGGTTAGACTCCTGCCGGTAAGCCACACTCAAGTGGCGATACACATTAATGGAGATGGGTTAAACGAATATGTAAGAGTTAGCCAGCAAGAGGCTAGAGCTAATGGGCCAGGCAGTAATTAAATGAATACAGTTTCTGTGTAATTATTTCAGGCCTGCTCGCCTCCTTAAAAGTCCACGCCAGAGCCAAGGTTTCCCGGTTCAGAGACATAGAACTCACACTGCTGCCTCCTGTCCAGTTTTGAAACCGTCCCTCTCTCATGAAGACCACCGTGCTCTGCAGTCTCGGGGTGTAGTCCACTTCTCACGACAAGTGTGAAGGGATGCTTCGGAGAATCGAGACTCTGAATACTGGCTACGGGAATTGGTAATTATATCTACTTCCCATTCCAGGTATCTCCTCTCATTTTCGTGTGCTCATAATTATCAGGCCATTCCTGTCCTCATGATGCTGCCATCTTCACCATGCAGGCAACAGGGAGGAAGAGGATTCTGTGTTATCTTGGATCACAGCGCCAGGTAAGGGCATCATTGTGGCGAGTCCTTAGCAGAGCAGTCTGTGGGTAACCAGAAGCGCTCAGTTCCTTTGTGCCTTCCGTATTTTTCTTGGTGAGATGGTTTTCAGTACGGAAACACAATAACTCACAGTCATGATACCAAGTTAGCCCGTCTCTGTTCTCAGTTACGATAAGTATAAAGATGGCAGAAGGGGTTTGCCCAAGCAGTGCCGCTCTTCATTACAAGGGAGCTGCTGGAGCCTGGCTTCCTAAGAATCAAGTATTGTTCCACACCCATGAAACGACAGCACAACGCTGACACAGACCTTTTTCTTTTCCTTTTATCAGCAGCATGTCACACGTGCTGGACCTTGAACAAAGTGTCACGGCTGTCACGTCTCCTCCTGTGCAGGGAACGCCATTGTCACTCAACGGGATTTCTTCTTTCTTTGGAGCACTGGTGCTCAGGAGTTGTCTTTAACACACAGGGCACTGAAAAGCCTGCGTTACCTGACTGTCTAAACTGGGAAAAGCTGTAAGTTCTCTGCTCAATTCTGTGTGTCACTGCAGCAGGATCATCTGGAATGGGCACTCGCAGGCTTCCTTTTCTGCAACACCTTTCCATAGCTTGTTTTATCTTTGTTTCAAATTCCACTGATATATGTACTGCGGCCAATCTGCAGCTCTACCGATGGATCTGGGAATGTGACAGCCTAACTTAACGGCAGAAATTCTGTTTGGCAAACTGAACATCATGAGAAGTAAAGTGGACTGGGAGCTTTGACCTCATTACAGATTTGGAAAAGTGCAACAGTAGCACACGCTAAGAGCCAGGCGGGTGCTCTGAGGAGCTGACGTGTCAGAGGGTTCTAACTAAGAACTTTTCAGTAGGAGCCAGGGAGACGACTGGGCTGGTCAAGGGTTTGACACACAAGCATGAGGAACTGAGTCTGCTCTTTTCGGAGAGCATGAGAGAAATCTGGACCCGGTACTATATGTTTGGAATCCCAGCATGGAGAAGACAGCAGATACCTAGGGCTTGTTGGTCAGCCAGCCTGGTCTACCTGGTGGGTACCGGGCTAAAGAGACACCTTGCCTCAGTGGAGGTAGACACCACCTGAGGAACTCACCCGAGGCTGACCTTTGGCCTCCCATGCATGTGCACACACACACACACACACACACACACACACACATGCATATGTATCTTCACATACATGTACTTACACACAGAGAATAGTACTCCAGGTACTGTCTATGCCGAGCACGCCAGAAATCACAGATATCAGTATTGCCTGCACACAACCCTATAGGGTCAGCAAATAAGACTGAAGAGAACCTTTCACGTCTAACAAGCACTAGTAGAAGTGACTGAAGAAGTTTTACCAGTAATTTCTCAGCCTAATCCTGTGGATTATAAATTTGAAGCTCGTGGACTCAAAAACGAATGTTTCGGGGCTAGTGTTCAAACCCAGAGAGTTCATTCTGGAAGCTTCTGAAGTAAATGAAGCAGAGACAGCAATGCACGTACCATCCAGTGTTAATCTTTTTGTATCAAATCTTACAATGCTGCCATTCACTGACCACAGCAGCTTTTGCGAGATCAGTACCTGGAAATGAAGACTGTGAGCCCGGGAAATGTTGAACCAGTTGGCCATGGACACACAGTAAGACATGATGCTGCTGGCATCTGAATCCAGATATCTGTGAAAACGGAGCATAGCTGGAAGCAGTATGGGGTCCGTGAAGAAAGCACAGGAGTCTTCGTGACCATCAAGGACAGGAGCTGACTGTGGTCAGAGTTCCAGCGCTCAGAAACCAGTATCTCAGGCGACAATAGATAATCTTAGCCACAATTTGCCTTTCAGACTTATATGCTCATTCTCCTTGTAGAGAAAGAGGAAACAAAACGCATAACATAAGACAGAACAAGCTCTCTTGTGAGCTTTATCCCTTCCTCACCCTAATATGAACCCAAATTCAAATTTCTCTTTCCATAGGCTTCAATGCTTAAATTTCTTTGAGCACTTAAGATATCTAGGTCTCGAGGACAGAAATCAATCACCAGAGACATTCAATACACAAACTACGGAAACAATCGCAACTCAAAATAAAACACAGGCTGTGCTATCCAAATGACGGCTGACCCAAAGAGTGCCAATTCAAACCGACTGCTGCTTGTTACCAGTTGCGTCTCTGGTGTTTTCACAGCTCTGTTCGGTGCTCGGTGTGGAGCACGTCCAAAGGGGCAGCGTGAATGTCTAGTGTGAACGGCTTCCGATGCACAGGATGTGATGTGAGCCACCCAGAAAGCCACGTGGCCTTCCACAGATGCCCGCCTGCTCGACCCTGTCAATATTAATACACAAATAAAATCAATGGTGCCAGTGCTTCCTCTTCCTTGCTAAATTCACAGATGGGTTGGGGAGTGTGAGCTGCTTCTGCTCCGTGGCTGATCTTCAGTGCAGATAGCTCATCTTTATTCATTTCCTTTCCATCGTGATGAGCCATGTTGGGAGCAGCTGTAGGCAAAGAGGAAAAAGGCTCCCCCCTCCCTCCCCCAAACCCTTGTCAAACAGAGCTCACAAAGACTCCATCTGGGCTCAGGGCTGCACAGTGAACCCACGAAATAATAGAGAAAGGAAGGGGGAGCCCAGTTCAATCTAGTGTCAAGATTTAAAAATCACCTGGCTACACATTTTAAGAGGAAAATCAGTTTCTCTAATTTCTGAATAATTTGGTGCAAAGTCAGGTAGGCGCAGGGCCACAGAGAACTTATACGCCATTCAGTTTAAAACCAAACTGAACACTGAAGGGAACAGGAACTGCTAAGAGCAGGAGCCAGTTCCCAGAGGCCTGGTAGCCCATTTCAGTTAAGAGCTGCAGAGAGAGCTAGAAGGTGAAAAATGGGTGCTCATAAGTCCAAAATGTGAACACAGGGGAATGACGGCTTGCACAAAGTAGAATAGAAGAAGTGATTAATGTCTGTGACTGAGGATTTAGGTCTTAAAGGTTTAGGTAGCAAATGAACCGGAGAATCAACACTTAGTGCCCTTCCTTCCTGCTGCCTTCCTTCTTAGAATTTTGGGTGGATGGTTATTTTTTTCAGATGTTTTTGGATGAAGCTTCATCTGAGCTAGGAAGTAAATGTTTTTAACATTTTATTTAAAATGATTTCATCTGTTTTGATATGTAAACCCAACAGAAATCTTGTTTATAGATCATTCTACTGCACTCCAGTGACATAAAAATGGCTCCAGTTTCAAAGGGGAGACTTGGCAAGTGGTTCTTGCATAAAACATTGCAGCCTTGTTTATCTTACAGCATTTTTGTTCATGCATTTTTAATGGTTACATGAACCAAATGCTTCAGCAACTAATGCTCAAGACGATAATGAACGAGAAACAATGAGCTGGAGCAAGCAAGAGACTGGGCGGACGGCTCCACAGACGGCCTAGAGCACAGCGCACTGCGGAGTGGAGACATGTAGGCTGTCTGAAAATCACCAGGGCAAACAGCGATTACAATTAAGAACATTTAAGCTAACAGGAAAATTAATGGAAGATTTTTTTAAATATTTATTTATTATATATACAATATTCTGTCTGCATGCATGCCTGAAGGCCAGAACAGGGCACCAGACCTCATTACAGATGGTTGTGAGCCACCATGTGGTTGCTGGGAATTGAACTCAGGACCTTTGGAAGAGCAGGCAATGCTCTTAACCGCTGAGCCATCTCTCCAGCCCTTAATGGAAGATTTTTCACAGAAAACTCCAAGAGCATTCCAACTTTGTAGCTTTTCTTAACTAGAGGTAGAGACTGTTCTCTTCCAGTCACCCTGAAGCCTCTGCCACTTGGCACTGCCAGCTGTCCCGTCTCCTACACGATCGTCATCACTACCCGTGTGGTTGTCCTTTGTGATGGAGTCTTTTCTGTCTTCTGGGCTCCTCTGCTCCCGGGCTCTGTCTTCCTCGCTGCCCTTCCTCCCCTTTCCTCCTGGCTCAGGATTCTGAGCCCTGCCCTTATAGCATCTTCTTGATGCCAAGAGAGCAATTTCCATTCCCAAATCCACGCCGCCCTTTCTCAGTCTTTGCCCTGAAATCCTCATGCACCAGCTGGAGTCCATTTCCTGCCGTCTACTTCAGAGCAGTTAAAGCCAGAGGCCTCCACCACCCAAATAGTCCTTCCTGTGGGCCTGAAAACTTGGCCACACTTGCAAGGCCTCTCTGATAGCCAATGAGTCACAGAATCTGCTGGTTCGCCCATGTGTCCTCTGTGCACTCCCCCCACTCATTTTACAGGGTTGGGTTTGATGTGCCAGGCTCAGCCCTGACTGTTCCACGGGAGTTAGCCAGCTGCCCAGGAAGCCATGGCAGAGAGACTCATTCAGCTTACACAGTAAGAGGAAGCAAGATTTGAACTCAATACCTAACGAGAGCGATACTGAATTCACACAGAATTTCTCACCCAAGTCATCACTTCATGTTCCTAACTTGTGTTTTGAGGAGAGAAATAACCAGCAACATCAAGTGGCCACACCTGTGGTTTGAACCCTAGTCAGTCAAATTTCTGGAAGTTTACCTTAAGGAAATACAAGAATCATAAGAGGGCAAAATTAGAAATAACTTTCGTTTGCAAAGGTTGGTGAGAGATACTGTGATCTACTCATGGGAGAGATGGCAGCATCGGGCCTGACTCTGCACAAGTGCCCGTCATAAGGACAAGTGTTCAAGTGTCCTGAGGAGGAGAATATCTAGCAAAATGTTAACCAAACCAGATTATATACCTAAATATATTAACCAAACTGGAAGATATACACAAAGATATTAACCAAACCAGAAGATATACACAAAGATATTAACCAAACCAGAAGATATACACCTAAATCTTAACCAGACTGGAGGATATGTACCTAAATATTAACGAAAGCAGAAGCTGTATACCAAAATATTAACCAAACCAGAAGAAAGTCACCAAAAGATTAATGAAGCCAGAAGATATATACCTAAATGTTAACCAAACTGGAAGGTATGTACCTAAATTTTAATCAAACCAGAAGACATGTACCAAAACAGTAACCAAACCAGAAGATATATACCTAAATGTTAATCAAACTAGAAGATATATATATACATATACATATATACAGAATATTAACCAAAATGGAAGTTATATACCTATATATACTTAAATATTAACCAAAACTGTTTCTGAGGCATTGGGCTACGGGATTTGTGTCTATGCATTTCTGCTCCCAATCTTTTCCAATGACTGCGTGATATGTAAGATCAGGACTCTCTGAAATCGCACTTCTCCCATGGTGCCACTTCCTTGCTCAGGGACACATCACTGCAAATTGTCTGTTGCACGAAGTTGACCTTATTTATCTTGACCTCATATTGGTTCCTCATTCCCAACCTTGGGAGCTTCCGGGAGAATCTTTAACTATAGTCACTGGGCTCCTTGCTGCATGTTCTTGACCCAGGCCCCATCAGCCTGGCAGCAGGAAGAGGGGAGTCAGAACTCCGCCTGTCCTTAGGTCTCAGCTACAGCGCACCAACCTCTCCCTGGGATTGCAGAGCACACCTGGATTCTTTATAAACTGTCTGGTGCTTCTGCTCAATCCTGGCGTGTTTCGAATGGCACAGGCCAGGCAGAGTCTTTATTTAACCAATGAAAGCAAAGAAATACAGAAGATCTCTCCTACATCACTGAGCACATGAGCTGTGCACTTAAGGGCACTATCACAGGCAGACAGGGTCACAGACGCTCCCTACACTTAGGTGCTGTATTTACATGTTGACCTTGGTGGAGACACTGTCTTTCACAGCTTACTGTTCACACATGGTCTACACACTCCCTACCTAGACTACACTGGTACGTCTACATGCATCTGAACGTCCCAGATGCCTTAAGCAGAACAGTATCTCTGATGTCATTCCCCAGCTCCAGCACAGAATACACAACATTCACTCAACAAACAGCTGAGCACTAACCTATATATTAAAGTAGGCATGTAAATTTGTATGCAGAATAAGTTGCTTAGGGAAAATCCTAGAAGCATGACTTATTAACAGACTACACCACTAGTACCAGAAAATGTTAATGAGATAAACGAATATTATAGTTAAAGGAAATGTTTAGATTCACTTAGTTTTGTTGATGTATACAAGTAAACTTTTTTTTTTTTTTTTTTTGGTTTTTCGAGACAGGGTTTCTCTGTGGCTTTGGAGCCTGTCCTGGAACTAGCTCTTGTAGACCAGGCTGG
The DNA here is from genome assembly GCA_028555095.1 of Dicrostonyx torquatus. Taxonomy (NCBI): domain Eukaryota; kingdom Metazoa; phylum Chordata; class Mammalia; order Rodentia; family Cricetidae; genus Dicrostonyx; species Dicrostonyx torquatus. Next base: position 793,186 of record JAQHUG010000188.1, read on the forward strand.
TCTCGAACTCACAGAGATCCGCCTGCCTCTGCCTCCCGAGGGCTGGGATTAAAGGCGTGCGCCACCACCGCCCGGCCTACAAGTAAACTTAAAAACTCAATGCAGTGGGACTTCCATCCAGCATATTAATGTTTTATAAGACTATGATTCAGTAATAAGATGGGTGAAGGGAGAAGGAAGAACGTTTAATGACTGTGATCTCAAATAGTAATCTTAGTTGGCATTTTATACACCATGCCTAAGTTACTCTTAACTTATTATGTGTCTATGGTGACCAGAAGGGTCTACTATGACTCATGAGACTCAGTGTTGTATGAATAAGTGGTCTTTTGGGAGCTATAATTTTTCTGTGGGGCTCCGGAGAAGCTATAACCACTCAAGGACACCATGACGGGTACACGTAGCCAGCAAATCCACTGGTTGCAATTAAGGATAACATGATGCCAACACACAGGTTTGGTTTTACATAATGCCTGGGTCTCACTCCGTCTGCACACCGCAATGACTACTCTCTTACGTCAGTCCTGGTTTTCATTTCCATAAACAACTTCACATCTTTCTTTTGAAAGCATGTAGGTCATATCCTTACCTCATGGATGGGCAAACTCGCCATCTTAGTGGCTGTAATCAGTCATGGAGAGGCGAGAGATGATGCGACCTACCTGGGTGTGGATGCAGCCGAGAGAGCGCTGCCTGCAGCAGAAGCACAAAGGGCCTCTGGGTTTAAAGGATCAATGTCTACTTCACGGTATAAACAATCTTTGGGACATTGTTGATTTTAATGGAAAATATTAATAATGACTCCTGTGTCGACTTCTCCGTGATAACACATTAAAAATGCTTTGCATATTAATCAAGACAAAACTCAAAAAATAATCTTGTATTTACTGCCGTAAAACCTAGTCAATTTAGATTAACAGCCTAAAAGTTACATCTGAATCAGACTCTAAATTATACTCCATCTGAATACACACAGAATGCAGGCCACCCTCCAAGCTGAGGTCTCTCATGGGTCACTCGGAGTTAGCATGTTTATGACAGCTCTGCCGTGCTTGAGCACAGTTTGCTTAAAAACTCCAGCTTGCGTGTTTTTCTTCGGAGTGCTGTGAGCTTAACAAACTACTTTCCAGACGTGCGGTTAAGGCCAAATTCACCAAGCCATTTTACTTATTAACAGTTAGTACATACTGAAGTTTAAATGCATAAGAAATGTATGAATTGACCAGTGATCGATCACACACACACATACACACACACA
>JAQHUG010000188.1:823797-834430 GCA_028555095.1 Dicrostonyx torquatus
CCCAGCAGTCAACTTCTCCATGAGCAGGACAAAGGGAAGAGAGACGAAGATGGATCCATGAGGAAGCAAGGCAGCAGAAGCCACAAAGGAGAGGGAAGATGAGGACAGTAGCGTTGGCAGGGACCAAAAGGGTGAGCCACCACGATGTCACAGCATGGAGGGAAGCCATCGGTGGCTGCACATCCTGGAGCAGTTTCCAGAGTCAATATGGCAGACAGATGACAGCTACTGGTGACCTCTGTCCGGTCTTTGTAAAGCTTCTCTGTGCCCCTCCTCTTGCCCACAGCTAACGGAGGGACGCCCCTGCTAGCTTCATGTCTGTTCCCAAGAACACCAGGTGCTGTATCTTCCCTGTCACTCTCAGCCGCCTGGCTCTGCCTCTCCCTCTCTTGAACACACGGAGTTCTTCTGAACCTAGCTATAAACTCAGCTCGTTTTTCCTGATTTCTCCTTGAAAAGGTGGACAAGAGAAGTGTTCTCCATCAGTATTGCCCAGAAGGGCACTGTGAGATGCTGCAGAGTGACCGGATGCTTCAACGATCCATCACTCAAAATTCGACCAAGGAAGAGACACCGAAGGGGAATTGAATTAATTAAAACCAACTGGAAACAGGCGCACGGTTACTGTATTACATTCCATGACAGCATTCTTTCTTGTGCAAGAGGAAGAAAGGGGAAAGGGAGAGATTAATAGAAAGACAACTGAGTTATTTTGGTTCATGTGATAAAATGCTATTTTCCTAGTTTATCTTTACCCTGTCCTGACTCAAGCAAGTTGTTTATTTTACCTTATAAATCTACAAACCCAGAAAATCTAGTGAAGACTTCACTATCTGTGGTCCCATCAAGTTCATAATTAAATTAAATAATTTCATGCATGAGTAGTGTGCTTTCATCTCCCCTTTTCCTCTCTCCAACCATCCAGTACCCTGCTCTACCAACACATACACACACACACACATGCACACACATATACAGACACGCACACACACACTCACACACATACACACACACTCACATACATACACACACACGCACACACATACACACACACATAGATATACATACACACATGCACACACATACACACACACATGCACACACATACACACACACATGCACACACATACACACACATACATACACATACACACACATACACACATACATACACATACACACACACATACACGCACACGCACACTATCCCAACAAATATATAAATCCAATGTATCTAGTCCATTTAGTTTTGCTCGTATATGTGTGTGTGTGTGTGTGTGTGTGTGTGTGTGTGTCTATGAGTGACCACTACTAGGTATTAAGTAACCAATTAGGGAGTTCAACCCAGGGGAAGATTGATTCTCTCTCTTTCGGTTATCAAGTAATGGCCCTTGGAGTTTCTTACAATATAGATTCATGGGCCCTAGAAAGTAAGTTGCAAACTCTGCAAGCATTTGGTATCCCGGAATGTGAGATGTCTATTTTCAGAGGGTGTGGCACAGGCACACTGGGTCATGAAGTGAAATGGCAAACAAAGAAAATACCAAATAAACCGCCCCGACCCTATTCAATGAAATAGGATCTTCTTGAGCAAAGAGAGAGTAACCACCGTTTCATTGCCACGTAATTCTTAAATCATGGGGACAAAGAACGAAAACACGCTGAAACAGGAGACTGCCAACGCCGGCAGAGTGAACCTCTTGCAATTGGACCGAACAGTATCACTCCGTGCACTAGACACGTTCTTTGTGAGTTTACCTTGAGTTTGATGGAGTCTAAAGACGAACCGATTCGCCACTGTAAAAGGCATGTCTTATCCCTACACTTCATAAAAGGAAAATTTCTACAGGCATTTGAGACTCCCTTAGATTTCCGTCAACTCTTCGGTGGTGACCAAACAAGAGGGGACAAGCTCTGAACCAGCTGGGGGTGTCTCTAGAGAAGAACAGAATGTAGGGAGTCTGCTTTAATCCCCAGTGGCGGTTACCCCTACTCTTAATCCAGGCCCTTGCAGCTTTCTTTTCATTTAATTTTGGTTCAAGACTCTAAAACCCAAATTGCTTTCTTCTGCACAGCAAAATGCATCTCATTAGCTTTTCTACTAAGGCCAATTTATGTAAATCCAACATCATTAGCTAAATAATTGAAGTGACCTTAGTTTGCGAGGAAGGAAATAATGTGGTGTTGAGGTAGAGGAAAAATATTAGGACTTGAAGCATTCCTGCCTGCCCAGTCCCTTTTATTCCAAAAACAGCGCGGCATAATGCAAGTTCCACACTAAGAGCCCTGCTGATCACCAGAGGGAGGTGGTTAAAACTCTATCCTGTACCCAGGCTCCCTCAACACCCACGCTCTTCCCCTCGTTCTCCTTCCCAGTCACTGTGGGTGTTCGAAAAAATTTGGTATGCTCTTGTAAAATTTAATATGCCACAGACTGCTATAAACATATGACAAATAAATAAAAAAAAATCAGAAAATCAAAGACTAGAGGATTTTATCTTTTTTGTTCCTGAGAATCACTTATTAACATGACTTTAGTTTCATAGTATCTCCAGTTTGGAATTCATCTACTGGTCCAGAAAGAAGCCACACCATATGCTGCAGGGGGCCAATAAACAGGCTGCCTTGTCTGATCTCTAACAGGGAAACATTCGGTAGTTAAACTTTCAAAAATAAGAAACTAAGATGATTTCTTTTCTACTGACAGAATCCAGTTTTCCGACAGCTCTTCTGAAAAGAATTGAGATTTTGCTTTAGTGGCCTACAAGTCAGATGTCATAGCTGGGGTAGCAGTAATACTGAAGGGAAAGTACATGGACCGCTATCAACACTTGTAGAGAGAATCACCCACTGCGGATATGACTCTGGATCCAGTGGGAGGAAACACTACAAGCTGTAGAAGGACGCGGCTGCAGTCCCACGCACCTCTGTAACCATCTTTTCAACCAGCCGGTTTTGAGACTTTCCGGGCAATGCTCTTCTCAGCCAGCTCCCTTTGATTTCCACAAGGACGAGTTGATCTTGAACACGCCATTGCAGTCTTGGCTGCATCGGTCAGGAGCATTCAGAAGAGCCAAGAAGAAAGGGCACGTATGGTTCCAAGAGTGTGCGTGTGTGCATGAGTCAATAAAACGGGGCCCACTTTTTGTTCTCATTCTACCTAATCAGGCTAAGGAGTCCGCAGTGTGGGAGCCAAACACTTTTAAAATGTGCATACTACATACAACTCTCATGCACCAAACCACTCTTGGGAACATGCGGCTACCCGTGGAGCTGCAGCTTCTGGCCAGCCTTTACAAGTCATAGTTTAGCTAGGAATCTTTCTTCCCCTTCCAAATCAACATAAATCTCTACTGCACCCCTAGGCCAGCAAAATTAAACTCCATGCTGAGAGCATGAAAAGCTAAATCTAAAACTGCCGAAGATCCTTGGCAGGTCTTTCACGGGCTGGGCATATATTTGAATTTACAGTCTTTGCCATCTGTCCACTCAGCTTCTTATCAGATTTTCAAATAGAAGAAAATCAGGCCATTCCTCAAAACACGTTTTTAAAAAAAAAAAAAAAAGACAAACATGGCATACTGGTAATCTTAATGCTAGGGAGGCAGAGACAGAAGGATCCCTGAAACAAGCTGTCTACCTGAATCAAAGAGTTTCAGGCTCAACGAAAGATTCTCTCTTAAAAAATAATGTGGACAGAGATTGAGGGAAGAAGTTGGCATCCACCTCTGGCCTACACTCCCATTCCACCCCCTACACACACGCACACACACATGCATGCACACACACGCGCGCACACACACATGCACACACACACACATGCACACACACAGAGCTTTTGTTGTACACACCATCCAGCTCACTTTCCTTGGCAGTTACGGAACACAGAGAAGTGATGAACATGACTAATAGGGACCGACATTAAGAAGGCTTCCTCACAGGGAAGCTCATTCTCCGTTTGCTGAAGAGTGACATGTGGCCAGTGGTGACACATGCCTTTAATTGCAATACTCGAGAGGCAGCGGAAGATAGATCTCTGCTTACAGGGGGAGTTCCAGGACAGCCAGGGACACACAGAAGCCCTCATTGGAAATGACAAAGGAACAAACAGACGGAGATATTACAAAGCCCAGATATTGCTCTCTGGTAACCCAGAGAGACACAACCTTCCCGACACTGCTGTCCTCCACCGGCCACTGGGCACGTGTGGTGACTTGGTAGGCTGACATGCCTGGACACCACCAAGCTAGTTTACAGTTTACCTGCAGAACAGTAGAGGTCAAAGAACTAAAGTGAAAACCAAAGTTTTACTATGATAGGTCTGTGGTAGGGGCAGACAAGAATCAGAAACCAATGAGGGCCCAGTGGCCGGCTTATTTTAAGGGACAGGCCATTCTTCTTATCACACAGCAAACTTTTAGGACAGGATGGAAGGAGCATTGTCAGTTGCCGACGCTTCATGAAACACAAGAAATCCAGACTTCTACATGAAATAACCTCAGTTTAAAATGACAGCAAATAACTAAAAAACAAATTTTACTGCCCAAACAAAACAGGTTCATGCTTTAGGTGCGGCTGCAAGTGGAACTTCCCTAACATCAGTGACTAATTCAAGAACAGTTAAAACAGACACTCGTGACTCAACGGTTTGCACGTGACCGCATTCACCAATGCACAGGACGCGGCGGAACCTGGCGCACAGCCGAGGTGGTGCCTGAAAACAATGACGCTCCTGATTGGTCTCTGCCTCAGGCAAAGGTCTGATGAGAGCCGAAACAGCCCATGGAACTCCTAGGACAGTTTCCGGGAGGAAATGAGGTTGAAAGACAGCAGCGAATAGGTCTCTTCCATGTCTGCTATGAACATTACTTTTCCAGTAAAGCAGGGTGTCTTACCTGTGCTCTCCCGAGAACGCCGGGCTCGTCAGTGCTTGCCGTAACTACTGTTTTTCCCAAAGGCCCTCATACTGTCTCCAGCTTCCGGCTGCAACCTCACATTTGGGACGGTAAAAACAGAAGACACTGAGGAGAGAAAAAAGGTCGCGCTTACAGAGCCATCCACACGCTGGCAACGTTTCGTCTACGAGGAACCCGAGATTGCAATGCAGCCTGGATTCCCAGCGTGAGGTGCACTGTGGTTCGTGCTGGCGTTTGAAACGCCACTGGTGAAAAGTGCACACACAACTGTAAACATGTCCAGGCGTACACACGCACAGAGATACACTCGCACGACGCGGAGCCACAGAGCCTGTTTCTAAGATTGTAGAGAATGAACCTGGATTTGGACACAAGCCTTAGCCACCCTTTCAGTCACTCGTGACAGACGTGGGCTTTTTACTCGAACTCCTGGGAATTATAGAACCCTACAGCAAGAGGAGAAGGAAATGCGGGCTTGCCTTGGGGCCTTCTGACTGGGAGGGGGACAAAATAAATAACCAAATACATCTAATAAATAATGGTAAGCGTTCTAAAGAAGGAAAGTAGAGAAGAAAACATCGAGGCTGGAGAGACGGTGAGAGCGGGCATGTAGGGAAGGGTAGGGAAGGATGTTTGAGCAGCCATGCGAAGGAGAGAGGGCCGGCAAACCTGGAGGGAAACCAAGCCCAAACTACAAAGAGGTAGAGGCAGAGCTGGCTTTAGGGAGGCAGAAGGAGTGGTCCAAGGACAGAGGCTGCTCTTGTGAACATACAGGAGGGGACTGGTGGGACTCTGTGGCCGCATGTGACAGGAGCAGAGGAAACAGTGATCCCCTCCATCGCCCACAAAGACGGTGTTTGCGATTTATTCTCAATAGCAGGGATTCAGAAGGAGCAAGATGGGGTGAAAAGCTTCTGAGTCTGGTGAACCTAACTTTTCAGTGTCTACTATGAGAGTCAGGAGAGCGAGGCCTAGGAATGGGACTTCAGGGGTCGTCCGTGTTTGGATGACATCTAAATCTCGAGACTGGGTGGAATTACCCAGCTCTAGGGAGTGAGTGCCTCAGCCTGCCGGCCTGGCATCTGAGAAGACTTTGCAGAAGACAGCTCTAGGAGACGAAAAGGAAACCGTGAAAGAACCCTGTCCAGGAAACCAGTGTCAGCAGAAAGAGGTGGCAGACACTGTGTGAAATTCCACTGACAGATCAGTGTGAAAGCCGGGGAACCCGGCAAGGATGGAGGCGTTGAAACAGCACTGTAAGAGCTATTGCTGCCTGGGTGGAAACAGTCAAGACACAACGGGAGAAGGAAACAGCAGAGCCGTTTAAAATACGAGCACTAGTGGGGCCAGCACAGTGACGTAAGAGCTTAATCCCAGCACTCGGAAGGCACACGCAGGCAAGGAGCTCTGTGGGTTCAAGGTCAGTCTAGTCGATAAAGTGAAACCCTATCTCAAAGTAAATTTACTAGTTAATGAAAGAAGAAAATAGGTGTGCTTGCTACGCTCCTAAAACCATGGCGTGACACCACATAATAGCACCACGGTGTTAAGGTATTACAGATTATATATATTATTATTACCATGCGGGTAAAGCTGCAGACACTAGAACTGGGAGGGTCCCCCCAGACCACCACGCCTTCCTCGCTCTCTGAATGAGAACTGGAAAGCACACAGGGACGAAGGCCCGTGTCCACAGCTGCCTGAGCAAGACCCGCGGAGCTGAGCTTCCCGTCTGGGTGTCTGGGTTCCTGCTCCGTGATCTCCACACCGGGCCAATCTGCTGGCCTTCTTTTAGGAGATTTGAGTTTTATGAATTAGCAAATGGATGTAATGAAGTCAAGGACTCTGGGCTGGGAAGTGTATTTTGTTCATTTACTTTGACAAGCACAGCTCAGCTTCAATTATTTAAGTAACTTGACAGTATACACAGGAGAACACGCCGTGGTGTGCTTGGGGAAAGCAACGAGTTTCTTCTCAATCAACCCTCTATTTATTGCCCTGCAATTAAATCTTTGTGAAGAAGTAGAGCAAGGCTGTTGGGGTTTGGGGACAGGAAGAGAATGTCACTGTCACCATCCTCGGTCAGCCCTAACTGTCAGACAGCTCCCTAGGCAATTGTTCGGTTTCTTTCACTTGATGTATTTATTTTATTTCCTACTTTGGTGACACTAATACTTCACTTCTAGATTATATTTTATTTTTTTATTTTTTATTTTTTTTGGTTTTTCGAGACAGGGTTTCTCTGTAGCTTTGGAGCCTGTGCTGGAACTAGCTCTTGTAGACCAGGCTGGTCTCGAACTCACAGAGATCCGCCTGCCTCTGCCTCCTGAGTGCTGGGATTAAAGGCGTGCGCCACCACCGCCCGGCACTTCTAGATTTTATTACATAGTACAATAAATGTTCTAATGGGCTTCAGTGACCATTTTGAGAAGTCAGCTGAGTTTTCTCACACCACCTTCAGGGCTTGGCCACCCACAACACACATTCACTTCCACACTTCCTACCCCTGCTCCTGGTGAATCCAGATCAGCCATCTTATCTGTTCCCTGGTAGTCACTTTCCTGTGAGGCCCAAAGAGCTCCACCAAGTCCACTGATTCTTACACCTATGTGGGCTGCACACCCACGGGGTCTGGTTAATCAAAGCATGCCAAGGCTGGAGACCAATATTCCCCTTTTAACTTGCTTTCAGGTTCTGCCTTAAGTTGCTTTGTGGACATTCTTCTATAAAGTGATACGAGCCATCAGAGACTAAGCGCTTTGTGGAATGAATGTCAAGTTGATGTTAGTGTGCGCAGGCCCAGTGTGTTGGTATCCAGGAATGGGACCTTTGGGAGGTGATGAAGCTTAGAAGCTCAGATGACCTTAGGAAGGGAGTGGTCCTCACAATAGGATTAGTAGCTTTATAGGAAGAAGAGCAGAGAAATGTTCCTCTCCCTATGAGGACCAAGCAGGGCGGGTCTCGGGCAGCGTGAGGACAGCCCGTACCAGGAACAGAATCAAGCAGCACCTCAACCTTCGTCTTCTGTCTATCCCTGGAACTGTGAGAACAAATATCTCCTGTCTCAGCCTCCTACCCTGTGCTATTTCCTCATGACAGTGTGAGCCGACCAAGACCACTTGTGGGCTCGTCCTTCTGTTGGTTCTGTAGTACTGACTCACAGGTCCATCCTCCCCCAAATTCTCCTGAAAGGGAAGACCTGAGGGTTCTGTGGCTGCCACCAGCTCTGCCATTTGCTGGACAGTGAACTTTACAAAAATCTACACAAATCTGAAGACTGTAAATTTCTGAGTACAGTCAGCTAAATACTAACTCACACAAGAGTCAAACAGCCTCATTCCCAAAGTCACATAAGTCTGGGGATTCTTTGTTTTGCAAACATGTTTACAAGGGCAGCCACGTTGTTCTAAATGGAAATGACTATAGTATTTAATACTGGGATTGTCCTTTCTTGCGAATGGATTTATCCTTCATAATGATTATCATCTAGACGCAGAAATAGCATTTCTGTAACTCAAAATTGTTACTGGAGGCATTTAGTAGAATCTCGCTTTAAAAATATAATGATTTTTCATCTTTATTCTCCCCCCTTCAAAAGGTTTCAGTGCTCGTGATGTTTAACGCTATGCAGAGACGTGTTCCTGCCAATGAATATCGCCTTACGGTTATGCTTCTGCAAATAGCCTGCTGTGAGCTGATAAAGGGATTAATGCAGCCAAAATTCTTAATCTGTGAAATTACAAATTAAATTCTCATATTAAAAATACCACCCTGAGGTATTTTTTGTGGTTTTAATTCCCCTCTGGTGTTCCGCATACACTGCTCTTGTTAATGACGGGGGCAAGGCTGTCTCGGTCGGCAGTCTGCTGCTCAGTGATAATGTGCAGGCATTTAGTCCCTTACAGAAACTGGATTTAACCACCGGCTGATAAACTAAGTGGCAAGGGGGTAATAAGTCCATATTAACAGGAAAGTACTACTACAGAATCCAGAATTCACAGACCCTCAACATTTGACTTAAACCCAGTCATCAGGTCGGCTGGGACTGAGATGTCACTAAGGACGGTGAGATGAAGGTGGAGGCTGTACTGCATGGGGAAAGAACCTCGGTTCTGAACTTCAGGAAGCCATAAACTAATGATCCCATTTGCACCTTTTGTTTTTTCCAGTATAAAAATATGCATGATCGATTATTATTTTGTTTTGCTTTTTTCATAGGTTTTAATCTTGAATTTTCCTTAAAAGGTTGGGATCACTGCTATAATAGATGGTAGATCTTTGGAAAGAAAGTAGTATGGAAAATAAAGGAAATATAGGCTGGGAATAATTGAGATGTTAAAGAAGATTTGTAAGCATAAGGAGAGAATTAGGTCAATACATCTACCTTAGGGTTACAAGAAAATGGATGGAAATAAGGATAGAAATAAATGAATAGAAATAGTATCTATCTATCATCTATCTCTATCTATCCATCTTTCTATTTATATATCTATCATCTACCTCTATCATATCTATCTACCTATGTATATATCATCTATCTATCATCTATCTACTGATTGATCGATCATCTATCTATTATCTATCATCTATCTATTATCTATCTACCTATCTATCTATCTATCATCTATCCATCTTTCTATTTATATATCTATCATCTATCCCTATCATATCTATCATCTATCTACCTAGCTATCATCTATCTACTGATCAATCGATCTACCTATCTATCTATCTATCTACCTATCTAATTTAGGTTGAAAAGGCTCAAAGGAGTTGTTACATAGGATTCAGAGCCTAAATAAAGGGTGACTGTGACTGTTGCTATGGAGAATCCAATCCAGTAGTGCACGGGTAGTCAAAAATCTTAGAGACAAAGGCAGTAACCTCACATTTCCTTTAAGTGATGTATGTACAAGAATTAATAAACGCATTACAAATATTTATACATCTATGTCGTATGCTATTTTTAAGGCAATCAGAAAAATATGTTAAGAAATATCTCTAATGGGCCTTTTGGAAAGAACATATCATCACTGAATAAAAATATTCCTACTGCTGCCACAGAGTATTTTAAAATTTCACAAGAATTCTGCTTCACACTTGGGAAGAAAGCTGAGATCCGCCCAGCCATAAATCCTTCCCCAAAGACTTTAAATGTAATTGGAAAAGTCTGTGCAAATATGAGCACTTCTGTAAAAACAAAACAAAAACCCACCCAGGAATGTGTTTTGTTTTAAAAAGATCTAGAGAAGAGCTGTCTGTAGAAATACCAAGAGCATGTGCAGTTAAAATGAATTACATGTCTGCAGTTCTTACATGCCAGCTCAGTACACCGGCCAATTGCCAGCCCTGGGCCTCAGCTCCCTGCCTAACCGTGCTCTTTAAGGCCATTGTTACAACCAAGATGGTCTCTGAAAATCAAAGAGAAATGAATCATTTCTCCTCTGTGTACTGCAGCCAGTTAAAATAGCACTGTGTGCAGAAAGCACTAAATATGTAAATCATATTTCTCTTTGCCTTTATGACTGCTCAGATCATTTTTTGGACACACACATAATCAAATACAAAGACATGCAGCTGCAGACTGCAGAGCAGAGATAGCAAAAAATGAATCCGTTTTCTTTTTGTGTCTGGTAAGCTAGCAATTGAATGGCAGGACTCCAATAAATATATATACACATGATCCCCCTTCTGGCTTGAGCAATGACATCTCTCTC
>JAQHUG010000188.1:847881-858700 GCA_028555095.1 Dicrostonyx torquatus
TCCATTGACATGAGTGCAGTACACAAGTCTCCCACTATTAATGTGTGAGGTCTGATATGTGAGTAAGCTCACACACACACACACACACACACACATACATACACACATCCTTTTCTATCTCTTTTGATTAATTTTGGTTTGAAGACTATTTTGTTAGATATTAGAATAGCTTGTTTCTTGGGTCCATTTGCTTGAAAAATCTTTTTCTAAACCTTTACTCTGAGGTACTATCTATCTTTGACATTGAGGTGTGTTTCTTGTATGTAGCAGATACTTTGGTTCTGTTTTCTTATCCATTCTGTTAGTGTGTGTGCGCGCGTGTGTGTGTGCGCGTGTGTGTGTGTCTGTGTGTGCGTGTGTGTGTGTGTGTTTAATTGGGGGAATTGAGTTCATTGATATTGAGGGTTATTAATGACCAATGGTTGTTAATTCCTGTTATTTTGTTGTTGTTGGTAGTGTGTGTGTGTGTGTGTGTGTGTGTGTGTGTGTGCGTGTGTGTGTGTGTCCCTTCTTTGGGTGTTGCTGGTGTGAGATTATCTATTGCTTATGTTTTCCTGGATGTAGTTAAGCTCCTTGGTTTAGAGTTTTCCTTCTATATCTTCTGTAGGGCTGGATTTGTAGATAGATATTGTTTAATTTGACTTTGTCATGAAATATCTTGTTTTCTCCATCTCTGGTGATGAAAAGCAAAACTTTTCACCAGAGATGTCTGGGCTGGCATCCCTAGTCTCTTAGAGTCTGCAGCAAATCAGTCCAAGTTCTTCTGGCTTTTAGGGTCTCTGTGAGAAGACGGGTGTGATTCTAATAGGGTCCCAGCAGTGATCCTTAATCCAGGGATGAGGCACCGGAGAACACATTCTGCTAGGTTTACCCAACTAGTCAGAACTCTTGTAAAGATTGTTCCTGACTTTAAGTCCATTCTCAGACCCTCTCATGTGCTTCTTGGTGAGATGGTAATAAATTTCTATACGGCACTTTTGTGCCTAGAAGCCATGCTGTATGATGACACTTCCCAAACCCATAACCAAAAGCCTCAGGTCACCCGCACTACAGCAACCAAATGGCCTCTCTGGGAAACTCCAGCTTTTACCATCAAAGAAGTATCAGAAAAACTTCCCTTTCCTTAGCTTTGAATGCAAGTTGATGAAATTTGACTGCAAATTAAGGTTTAGAGTCAGTTTACTTGCCTGACAAACAATTCAAAAGAAATCAGAATACACTAATTTTAATGACACGACTGCATCTTTTATACAATTATTGTCTGATATTTGTTTTTATTTTCTCCTTTCTTAAAAAGATGTACATTCGATGCTATCATTGCTGTTGTTGACGTTATATTACCACTTTTCTAAGCTTACCACTTTATTAAATCACCTTCCATGTCATGGTTCACACATTCCTTGCTACCTCTAATAAAAAAAATCTCATGGCTGCTTTACTTATTTACCTGTTTATTTACATGAGCTTAATGTATGCACGTAGCTTTCAGTGTTTTCTAAACATCAGATCCGTCAGTTCTAGAAAACCTGCCCTGGTTTTAACCCTTTCAGAATCCTCTTTCCTTGTTTGTAACCGTTCCACAGCGCCCTCACTAAATTTTCAATGTCTATGTCCACTCATCCATACTTTCCCTGTTTCCCAGGACTCTCTGTTTCCTCAGAGCCTCAGAGCCACTTTTCATCCCAAACGTTCGGCAGTTATTTGCATCTGATATAGTTTTCTCCTGGTCAAGTCTATGGTCTCTCAGGCTACTTTCAAATTTGACCTTGTCCGTCATTATATTTTTTTTGGATAGATGAATGTGTCAGATACGGACATATCCGACCATTCTCAATAACTGAAGTTGTGAGTCAGGAGAGAGTTTTATCCAGTTTCTTTTGCTATTGATTTTTAGTCCAAATGAGTTTTCTCTAATTGTTTGTAATTCTAGTCTGTGAGCTCACGTTGGCACGCCGGTGACAGTGGATTCCTGGGGAGCAGCCGGTGAGAATGTGTTTCTCCAAGGCGATTTTCTTTTGACCCAGGGACTTTACAGATTCCTGCTGCTGGCTTTTGAAACCCTTAAGTTGTACAGATTTATGCAAACCTATAGGAATTCTCAGGGGAGTGGTGGCGCACACCTTTAATCCCAACACTCAGGAGGCAGAGACAGGCGGATCTCTGTGAGTTCGAGACCAGCCTGGTCTACAAGAGCTAGTTCCAGGACAGGCTCCAAAGCCACAGAGAAACCCTGTCTCAAACAAAACAAAACAAAACAAAACAAAAACCCTGTGTTTTTCATCTCTATCTAGAGGGAAAACTGCCATGAAAATTTTTTTCTTGCAGTTTCTCTTTTCTAGAAGCAGGTTTGTTTGTTTGTTTATAAAATCGAAAAAAAAAATGCAGTTTATTGGTGAAGCTGAGTTCTATTCTGAAGCCCATTCCTGTGTGTTGACCCTCTGTGTGGGGCTCTCAATCCCTGTGTCCTCTCTCTCTCAGGCTCACAGCAGTGTTTTCGACTTTAGACCACGACTCCAAGAGAATCGCGACTTCGTTACTCTGGTCTACTTTTTCCTTCATTCTTTGCCCTCCTAGATTTTCACTTATTGATGCACCTTAGGGTGCACTGCAGATAATTTCTGGTGTTAGTAAAGAGAACTTACAGTCACGTAGACACACAGGCCCACAAACACATACATACACACATACACGTTATATGCGCGCGCACACACGAGTCCCCACAGTCCGGTAACTTGCTGTAAAGTCATCTACAGCTGTAACTTTCTCAGCCTTATCCCTGGAATCATTTCCTCATGCCCCACTTCTTCCTCTTTCCAAATCAATTCTTTCCGGTCTCCGCTAGGTAGGCTCAGTAGCTGGCCATGTGACGCTGACTTGAGGTGCTCTTCTTTTACCACACAGCATTTCATGACCTCTCATCGACCTCTGACTGACGGGAGACCATTCTACCTATCAGGCCAAAGAGGCTGTACTCAGTGAGACTCTATGCTCACTAAGGGTCAAAGAAACCTGGCAGCAATGTGGGGATGTTCACTCCCTGTCCATTTTTAACAGTGATTGACTGGCGGAGGGACAGGAGGTTAGGTGCTGGGTACCAAGATGACCTTAGGACACAGTTGGCAGATAGAAGACAATCTGTGTGACTTAGGTCCCTCCTGCCACCATGTCCGTCCCAGGGGTCAAACTCAGGTCCCCAGGCTTGGCAGCAAGAGCCTTTTCCCCAGGAAGCCATCCCGCTGGCCAATATATATTCATATTTCTAGAAAAGAAAAAGACACTGCTGTTTGAAGGAATTCTTTGGGGGAAATTTTAGAAACAGAAAAATCTTAAGTTAAAATTATAAGAAATAATTCTTATCAGATCTGGAGCTTGTGTGTGTGTGTGGACAGAATCTTACACCACGAATAACTTTCAAGCAAATACTTCTAAGTTCACTAAAAATTGTGCTATGCTGCCATTGAAATCACAGTCAGTGGTCCACATTCCTCTTAACTGCTCTGCCTCTCTCAGTCTCCATCTGTCTTTTCTAATTTTCTAATCAGAAAAGAGGATCAATAGCAGGCAGTATTTTCTCTATTTTTTTTTTTTTTTGCATGGGGTATTTTGTGCCTCACTGAGAAGGCACAGACGTTTACCAGTGCTCTGGTTGTAACCTGGATCTGAGAACCGGTTCTGAAGTAGAGGTGGGAAAGTTAGCACTGGCTTTCCAGAGGGATCCACAGATCAGACGGTGCCTTCCATTTCTCCCCGCGCACCGCGTACCCAGCTGAGGCAAAGCTAGCTGGAACTGCACATTCCTGAATATGAGGAGCAAGAGAAATCCAGAATCTGCCATGAGACTAAAGAAGACTGGCACACTGAGGAAATGGCTAAGCATTTGATAAAGACTGAGCATATCAATGTAGATTATACCTTCAGAGTTCATCTTAATCTCAGAAATAAGAACTTAAAAAATAAACATTCATTTTTAAACAACAAAAACTCTATGTTCAAGTCCTGATACCTCTTCAAAATACCTGTTCCTGTGGTGACATTTGGTTTGTGCTATGACAAATAAGCTTGAGGATCGGAGGGTGGGGTGAGCCACTAGTTAGCCACAGTGGCACACACCTTTAATCCCAGCACTCAGGAGACAAGAGGCAGAGGGATCGCTGTGAGTTCAAAGCCACCCTAGGCTACGCTGGATTGATTCAGTCTTAAAGACAAATAGTCAGGTGCTGGTGGCTCAGACTTTGAATTCCAATACTTGGGAGTCACAGGCCTTTAACCCCAGTACTATGGAGGTGGAGACAGGAAGGGAGGTGGTTGGGTGGAGAAAGGAATCTATGGTGGGAGGAGACGGGAGCTGGAGGCTTCAGTCTGAGGATTCCTAGGCTCGCCGTTTAGGTCTTAGGATTCAGTAGAAACCAATTAGAATTCATGCTACAAATTCTCAGAGGAATGTTATTTTACTTCTTATTCTTTCTTTCTTTTTCACCTGGGATTGAAATCAGTCCCTGTTTCTTTGTTTTTGCTTGCTTGCTTTTTTCAAAGAAGCATTTTGTCTTTTTAAGAAAACTATTTATTTCTATTTTATGGGCATTGGTGTTTTGCTTGCATGTTTGTCTTGTGAGAGTGTCAGGTCCTGGGGTCATAGGCAGTTATGAGCCGCCGTGTGTGTGCTGGGAACTGAACCTGGGTCCTCTGGAAGAGCAGCCAGTGCTCTTTACTGCTGAGCCATCTCTCCAGCCCCCAGCTTCTGTGTTTTCAATAGGTGTTTTGTTTTTGCCTTACACTGTGGTTCCAAAGGATCTTTCCTCCAAAGCTTATGGAAGATCTGCTTATAGAATGATGAAGGAAAGTTCCTTTTGTTTCTCTAGAGTTGACTTGAAAATATATATTGTAATATATAATATTACTTTGTAATGTATTAATATAATCAATACATATAATATACTAATCTCCATTGGAATAGCTGGATGTTTCTGCTCACGAAAGCTGGATATAATGAGTGGAGTTAAGGATAATTTACTAACTTCATAATTCAATAAAAAGTAATTTCATGCAAAAGTAAGAGATGATACAGAACAGAGAGTTTCAGACTAGTCTTCACTTGCAATCCATGCAGTCTGGGGACAGAAGTCCCTAAACTGAGGCTGTGTCTGAAACACAATTACCATGGTTTGTTTCATACACTGCATAAAGACCTGGAGAGATGTGAAGGAGTCTATGCGCACTTGGGTCACAGTGTATACTTCCACAAAGAAACCCACAGTGACACTTTCAAGTGACGCTGTGCATGCTGGCTCTGTGGAGGAGCCAGTGAGTTAAATACCTGCCCTCTTGAAACCGCCTCAGTGATCTGCGAAGCAGCCACGTACCAACCACGACAACCTATCTCTCTGTGCTTCTCAACCCCAAACAGAGCTGTGGGATGTAGCTCTCCATCTTGTCTGCACATGGGAAGCGAAGTGCTCTCCTTTGGGTTCTAGAAAAGGGTCTTAGTTGTAGGGAACTACGTTGAAGTTTATTGATTTTCTAAAGAGGGTTTGGTGATTGATCAACCGTGACTTGATGGATTCTGTGACAGTAGGAGAAACTCTAGAAGAAGACAGATTAAAACAAAGGGAAATAGAAACTTGTGCAGTAAATCTGAGGTGGGAGGCGTGTAATACAATGGGCAACCCTTATCCAAGAAACAACAAAGACTCAGGGCTGGTTAGCACAGAGATCACGGCTCTTTGCCGGTGCTATACTATCAGCAAAGTCTAGTGAGATTCCTCCCCTCCATGTAAACAGGCAACATTGTTAGAGTAATTTCCAGAAATAAGTCAGGTCTTAGAGCATGGAAGATTGTTTGAGTCTCACTCATTTATCCTAACGACAATCTCCTTGCAAACGCTTGTCCCTATAAACGCTAATCCTCTTTACTTTACGTATCTATAACGATAATGCTGCTTGCAGGAAGCTCTATAATCTGTAAACTGTCTTTATCAATATCATTTTATTAATTCAGATGATCAAAGGGAGGAGGGCAGTGAGACAGTGCTTCTTGGACATGGCATGACCTCTGACCTCTGCCCCCATGAACTCCCCATAGCTGTTCCCTGCAGGAGATCTACACACGGTGGGGCCAGTTAACATTCCTTCACAGATGAGGCCTTACCGGAAGTGAGCTGCTGGGGGACGGCAAGTAATGTGTTTTAGTGGTGTGGTCGCTGGTACGTTGCCTGTGCTCTGTAGATACAAACCTGCCCAACGCATGTGAGCAATCTCAAACACAATGTGTACAAAACAGAAACAAAAGAAGAAATAAAATTTTAAAAGCAACAAGAAAATAGGAAGAAGACATGTTGGAAAGAAGGGATTCACAGAGAATTGGAAGTGGATGAGGGAAGGTGATGGATGGGTAAAAAGAGGCCAGAATGCATATGCACATCTTAAAACAGGGATTATTTATGTATAATAGAGCTGTCATCAGACTTTTGATACTTAGATCTTTGTCTAGTGCATGCCTTGCAAAATATTTACTGCTAAAATATGAGCTGAGAAAGCTGCATATCACTTAGATAGTAAAAAATTATTGAGCTAATTTGAAGTTCTTAGAGACACATTTCCCTATATTTCTCTTTTCCTTTAATTATACTTCCACCACTGTAGAGATATTCTCTTCTAATGGTGACAGCTCTACTGCCACACACTGAAGAACAGGCAGAGTCCAGTCTAACGGCAGGATGAACCTAGTCTTAACCTGGACTAGACAAATAATCCCCAAAGCTAGGTGTGTGAGCCCACAGTGCTGGGCAGAGGCTGCAGAGGTAGCCTGTTCGTGGCACACACACGACCTGGAGGAGATGTAAAGTCACGGGGGCCCCTTGGGGTCTGCAGGAATCAGAACTGCAGAAACACTCATGCCAGCCTTTCGAAAGCTATGCTGCACAGTGGGCTGGACAGAGGGAAATAACTTTGCAATCTTGATGTTTAAATGACCATTTTCCCTGGGGAAAAAAAGGTGGGGTCTTCAAAAGCTTAATTTCACTACAGAATAAAAAACTGGCTATCCCAGGACACAGTTACACTACTCTTTCCCAAGGACAAGTATGTAGCTATTCTCAGAGTTACACTTCACAAGTCCACTGACACACACAGTGTTAAAAAACGTATTCATGGTGAAAATTGAGAGCTTTTTGTTACATTGTTTTCAGTAAGAGCCCATCTGTTTTTAAACTTATTTTTGCTTAACAACTGTAAGCTTTGATCAAACATTAGTCCACCCACTTAATGATAGTTACGTGTTAACTACTTTCTTACATTCAGTTTGCAGGGAATCCATTTTAATTCCTCTCCCAATCTCTAATCCAAGTGGAAAAATTCTCTGACTTGTGAAGTTTTACTTACTTAACACTGTATGTATATGTATATGTATATGTATATGTATATGTATATGTATGTGTATGTGTATGTGTATGTGTATGTGCATGTGCATATGTATTTGTATACGTATATATAGAGTGTGTATAATATATACAGATGCTACATATTACATATATAGGGTATAATAAACAGAACACTTAAATACACTTAAAGTATAGTTCTATATCTACAATGTCAAAATAATATATAGTAAATCACACTATAAATTGTTAGAACTTACCAAGTATTAAAGTTTTCCTTTCATAAGACAAAACAAACCTCTCAGATAGTATGCTTGTGTCTCAAGCTATGTTTGAAAGAGGGTCACAGATGTAGGGCTAATAGCTATGTGGTTCTATAATTTTTGTTAAGTATTTTAACAGTGCAGTTAGCTGCAGAAGCACTGAAAGATTGTTTTAACCCTATGACTGGGGGACACAAAAGAAAAAAACATTTTGATAATCTATGTTTTATGTGATACCTCTAATCAGAAAGTTACAGCTTTTAGAATACTTAGATGCTGTGGGTCTGTATTCTGTCAATTATATTTTAAATAAACACTGATTCACCAGTAGCCAGGGAGGACGTATAGGCGGGACAACCAGACAGGAAGCAGAGGTGGGTCAATGAGAACAGGAGAATTCTGGGAAGAAGAAAGCCCATTGCTCCGCAGTCCTGACCACAGCATGAGTACGATGTGACTGCTTCGCTGAATAAGGTACCGAGCCACGTGGCTAGCACAGAAAAGAATAATGGGCTAAGATAAGTTATAAGAATTAATAAGAAGCCTGAGCTAATGGGCCAATCAGTTTATAACTGATGTAGGCTTCTGTGTGATTTCTTTGGGACTTAACGACTGTGGGAAGTGGACAGGAAAGAAAACTCAGACAACACTTAGATGAAAATTCTAAACTTAGAAGATGCTCAAAATCAAAGGTGTGTGCGTAAGAGAACAGGTCTCCAAATGTCTGGTCCTTTCCAAGCAGTATATTCGATCATTTGGTCGTATTGTGTCCCCTCCCTCAGCATCTCTTAGATCCTCCATACCACTCTACCCACGCAACTTCAAGTTCTCTCACGCGCAAAAAGAAAAAAATGATACAATTTTTTTTTTAAAAAAAAAAGCAAATGAGCAAAAACACCAGTAAAATAAAAAATAACAAAACAAAAACACACCTGGGGTTTATTTTGTGTTAGTCAACTGCTCCTGTGTGTGGTTTATACACCTGGTGACAGTATCGGGAAGTGTTGTGCCCCTGTCTCAGCAGATAGGAACTGTACGAGGGAGGGGCTTTGTGTCCACCTCCCCTTCACCCTTTGGGAGTTTGTGCGGTTTGAACCTGGACATGTCTGGTGAGGCCGTCATAGTCTCTGTGAGTTCATATGTACATCAGACTATTGTTGGACAATGCTATCTCCTCGGAGTCACCCGCCACCTATACATTGAGACAAAACCACGAGACCGCCATAACTCCACAGCCTTACCCCATGAGACATTCTCGAGGACATCAAGGGACTCCCAACTTCCCATCATCCTATAAGTAAGGGATTAGCGGCTTTCTCCTGCTTCCCAGAGTTGCTGGAAAGGCTGACATTTTATATCTTTAACTTGCTCACATTGATTACAGATGCCTTATTATTTCATCTATCTCACCAGCTCTTAAAGGAACCATGAGTGAAGGAACCACGCGATGTTCCGGTGTTTATCCAGGTTAGCCAATTCTGTGACTTCACAGTGGCCGGTTAAAGCAGGGTTCCATCTGAAGAGGATAATTCTTAGTTTTGATGATAAGATGGAACCAAGAATTCAAAACTAAGTCTTCACTTATGAAAAATAATCAATCCACATTGAGCTTTATAAAGGGGTTCTGTTTCAGACAGATCAGCTATAAATATTTAGCTCAGAGTGCACGGTCGGCATGAACCCTTCCACTGTAAGAGGCAGAAACCGTAGGACTTCGTGGCGAGTCTTCTTGAGGTAAGGAGTGCATAGCAATGGGAGCGGCTCAAGCCCCGAGGTCACAAATGTCATCTGCAGAGGGGTTTCTGAAGGCAGACACCTGCGTCACCAGAAGGGAACGGCGTGTCCTTCTGCTGTAAAAAGACCTCATTTTGTGGGGTATTATTTTACCAAAAGAGAAGAAAAAAAAATCTCTACCCCTGAACAAAACCTCTTCAAAGTTTATGTTCTCAATAAAACGTTCACTGAGAACTGAAAATATAACTCAGTAATACAATAAATGCCCTAACAAATATGTCAGATTTTTCACTTAATGCCTTTTACAGGCTTAAGGCAAACGGAGGAAGAGGAAATCCCCATGCATAGCCTGAGTCCTGCAGGATCCCCGCTTTGCTGCGGTCCTTTAGGTAGGCAAGGTGAATTCCTATCAACTCTGCTGAATCTTAGGGAATGACAAAGGGAGAGAGACCTGACAGCAGTTAATACCCCACAGGGCTCTTTCTTCATGTTTATTCCCTCATGACCTGACACAGCGCAAGACAGTAAGGAAGATGGGGAATCTAAAACCCTCAAGGCACAAGACACACTAGTATTGTATGTTGGAAGACAAGTGTCTCTGCCCTTTAAGCAATGTCACCTTGTTTGCTGATGGCATTTCATTACATACAGCAGCAAACATTTGCTGTGTCCCACGGTTTCCGAGGGTTGGCACTCTAAGAGCAGTGTATCTGGGTGGCTGAGACTCAGTCTCTCAGAAGGCTGTGATCAAGCTGATGGCCTGAAAGCTTTTCCTGTCCTATTTCCAATGTAGCTCGCTGTTTACATGACTATGGGCAGAGGCCACGGTCTGGTCATGTGATGTGGCAGCCAGTTTCTCCAGAGCCAGTGAGGAGAGAGGGAGAGGGGGGGTGGGGGTGGGAGCCAGAGTCCATGGGAGATAAAATCTTTTACCACCTAAGCTTAGAATTAGTATTCAGTCAACTTCCACTGCGTACTACCAGCCACCAAGACTGACCCTTGGTGACGTGGGACTGACAAGGGCAGGAGAGATCAGAAGATCCATGGGGTCACTGAGAGCCATGGAGACTGCTGACCTCCTTGATAATTACCAAAGATACATCGCAAATGCTAACTGTGAGTAGAATATCTCTCCGTCTCTGTGTGTGTGTGTGTCTCTTTGTGTCTCTGTCTCTGTCTCTGTCTCTCTCTCTCTCTGTATAGCCCCTAAAATTGTCATGGAGCATTTGTAAATGTCCAAATCAGTGGTAGTAAAGTCATGTATCAATCAATCACTTCTAATATTTATTTCCCAAACCGTGATATCCACCTAAACAAACCACTTATACTAGTCAAAAAAATACTGTCCTTATAAAATGACAAAAATAAAATTAATTTTTAGAAGTTATAAACTAAGCCGGGCGGTGGTGGCACATGCCTTTAATCCAAGCACTCGGGAGGCAGAGGCAG
>JAQHUG010000188.1:969333-982663 GCA_028555095.1 Dicrostonyx torquatus
ATGCTCCGACGACCTGGGTACATTATTTTATAAGACGAATTTTAATCAAACAGCTACAGACTTTCTTCAAGATACGTGATAAAAAGACTTGAGAGATGAAGCGAGGAGAAAATATTTTGAGGAAGATTTGTTTCCTTGCAGGGGTTTGGGCAGGTGATGATTGAAGAATCCCCTTTCAAGTGAAGCTATTCTTCACAGCCAAGACCAGCTCACTTGGAAGGGTAAGCTTTCCTGGGGAGTAAGAGGAGGGGGTCACAAAATCAGTGTGGGAAACACATTATTAATCAAGTAATGCCTGCCAGAGATCATCAGTCACGGTGCCGGGACAAGCTGATCCGGATCCGCATTTCCTCGGGCGCACGATACTGGGTACAGAACAGCATTAAAGGAAAAGGCACAACTGTTTTCTCAAAAAAGCTTATTTTTTAAATTTGGCATAATTTTATGTGTATGAATATTCTACCTACGTGTATGTGCACCAGAAGTCAGAGAAGGGCAGCACATCCCGGAGCTGGAGTTAGGAAGACTGTGAGCCACCACGTGGATGCTGAGAACAGAGCCCTGGTCCTCTGTGAGAGCAACCAGTGCTGCATGTGGATGCTGAGAACAGAGCCCTGGTCCTCTGCAAAAGCAACAGTGCTGCAAGCTGCTGAGCCATTTCTTCAGCCTGGCAGCTTAGGCTGGGAAGGGCTGCACATCTCTACACTCTAATTGTGAGAAACAACTCACTGTATCCAATTCACTTTGCCAACAAGGAGAAACGTTTCAGATGCTGCCTACACAGCAAGAGAAGTTCTGTTCTGAGGAAGAAAGATTCTTTTCCTTACCTGTGGGTATATACTTACAAAGAAAGGCTTCAAAAAAGGCAGAATTTGAGTTATGTGACAATCCATTAACGTCGAAGAATTACGAAGTGTTATCTCCCGACCTGTCTCAGATCTGTTACACTACAGTGATATCCAACCAGGTTTTCAGTCGGACACATCCATGAACTTGCTGGCGTAAAGGGGAAGAAAGGAGGGCGAGCGAAGGAAGTGCCCCATGGCCCGAGAGAAATAAGGTGAACGTTCACGCCTGACCATTATCATGGCAGACAGCACTGTGAGGGATACAATCAGCCTTGGGGAAAAATGCGGAAATAAAAATAGGAGTTTGAAGAGAAAGTTGGCAGAACATGTCTCCCGACAAAGTTGTTTGTCAGTCTCACATCATTTGATGAAAATCGAGACAGCCAGATTAGCAGTTCTGTATCTATTTGATATTCCTCCCTCATAGAATCAGAGTCCGCATCTTCTGGACTTTGGATGTATGATTGCTTCGCCCAACACAGACTACTCTGACTTCTGAGGCTCCGTTAGGAGAGACCCAGTAGCTTCATTTGCTAGTCTTGGGATACCTGCTCTCAGAACCCAACCGTGTGTGAGGGAGCCTAAGCTAGTCCCAGCAGAGAACCACTGGGATAACCAGGACTACAGAGAGGGACAGAAGTGTTTAGCCGGTCTGCCTGCTCTAACCTCTGCTCAGCCCAGCACTAGCCGTGACTTCTAATCCAATCCCAGAACTTCCCAGGCAAGCCTTTACTGAGCTACTTACTCTGAAACAGGAAAGATACATTTATGAAATTATTAATATTAATTAAAGCCCATAGTTTTGGGTTGGCTGCCTGAAGAAACATGATTGGAATAGTCAGGAAGCTTTATATGGACAATACATCTCTTTATTGGCAAAATGGTAAAATATTTATTATTTTATATTAATATGCTTACTATCTATTATAAATATATGTAATACAAAACGGGACTATATTAGTTTAAAGTGAAAATAATCATTAGTAAATATTCCTAACCGTAGCCAGGAACTACAGACAGGCTATAACAACTATATAAAAATGACCATATTAATAAGAAAGTAAACAGTTATAAATTCAGAAACTGGAAATAAAACCATTACTGTTTTTATAACAATGTCTCAAATAAACAAAAGCCCTCAAAAAGTGGGCAGCAACTGTCTTCTCTCCTGGTCAAGTAACAGTCACAAATTATTACCTGTTACTGTCCCTACAGTGGGGCAGTATTAGAAACCCTGTCACTGTCTCCCCATTTACATGGCTGTGCTGGCCCTACCCCCTTTCATTTATAGAAGCTGCGATTGTACTTCTGAATTTTTCATTGTTCTCTACAGGTACTATTCAAGTCTCTCATCTTCAAGGCACCACCTCACCTCCTCATCCTCTCTGGCTTTCTGCGAAGCTGTGATCTTCACAACTATGCCTTCCTCAATCTTCAGTGTCGTTTAAAAACACCCTAACCTACATCACTGAAAAATATTTGCGATGGTACTCCACCCACGGAAGCAGATCAGTGCCTTGCTCAGCCATCCCCAGAGAAGCCCCTCCTACAGCACATGGCAACAAATCCGAGAGCCATGGCCAGACACTATGTGAGACACCTTGGAACACTCAGCCCTAAACAGGCTGTCTCCATGAAACTATTTCCCAAAAGGGCTCATGGAACTCGATGGAAGAGGGGACAGAAAGAGTGTTAAAGGCCAGAAGGGATGAAGGACACCAAGAAAACAAGGCTTTCAAAACCAACAAGATCATCACACATAGGGACTTAAAGAGACTGAGGCAGCATTCCCATGGGGCTGCATGAGACAGGGTCCAAGAGCTGAACACAGAAGTGGACACAGGCCCCCATCCCTAACCCAAGAGCAATCCCCGATTAAAAACCACTTACAAATTAAAATTTAGCTTCCTCCAAGGGAGTCTCACTGGGGAGACAAGCTACAGTTAAGGGCAGCTGCAGGCCAGCAGTAAATGGCCAGCAGGACCAGTAGAAAAAGAACCCAAGAGCATCTCGGAAGGTTCCCTGTCGCATAACATCATGTCGGGATTCTCTCTTTATTATTTTTAATTTTGTCTTATTATGCATATATATGTATATATGTACGTATATATAAAATCTTTTTTTTTTACCATACAGGTTCTTTGTGTATATACTCTGGCTTCCAGAGTTTTTATGGAATCCTGAGTGTGTGAATGGGTGGGTCTCTTGCTCGTGCCTTCTCTTGGTCTCTTTTCCTTCTCTTTGTTTGTATTACCCTATTACAATGTATTAATTTTCATTTTATTATTGTCCCTTAGAAGCCTGTTTCTTTTTCTAATGAGAGACAGAAAGGGAATGGATCTGGAAGGGAGGGGTGGTGGCTGGAACTGGGAGGACTAGACGGAGAGGAAACCCGTAATCACCATATATTATATGAGGGAAAAAAATCCATTTTCAATAAAAGAAAAAAGATACATTTATGATGTATCATACAACATTTAAATATTGATGAAAAAGTACCGACAGGGTAGCATCAACCCTCTATACCGATCCATGTTTTGGAGATGGCTATATTCATTGGTTTTCAACTTGCACAGCCCATTCACATAACCCCTGTAACTTAGCTTTGCCAAGCTATCATCATAGAAGTACTGGCTCAAAAGCTACAAACAGGGCCTTTTTCCTTCAGCAGCGTCATTAACCTTCGGGTATACAAGAGGCATAAGAGAAGCCCCTCTGCCCCTCCAGCTCTAGTGCTGACACTACGCAGGAGGCAGAGGAGAAACCCTTCACCTTCTAGCGCTGACATTCAACAGGAGTGCAGGCTTGCTGCTCTGGACAGCTTCTCTCTTCTCTCCATGCCAACTCTCATGGTGAACTAACCTGGAAGCCCTTATGGCCAGCCTTCTCATAATTTCGTCTTTGTAAAGGCTCTTTGTTGATTAGGTTTTGTGTTTGATACAGTGAGCTATACCGGACCCGAGTGATTCACACACAGCAAACATCCCAAGGGGAGAAACGCGTTTGTAAAGGAGGTCACGCGGTAAGAGTGCGCAGATTCACTTGGAATACACAGAATGGCTTTCACTTCACAGACGTGGTGTTGAGGACTTTCCCTTCACCGCTATGGTCATGAGCTACTCTTTCCGCCTGAAGTACTCACGTTCCTGGTGTCTTGACGCCTTCTGCCCACTACCTTCAACCATTAAGTACCATCTTCAGAGACAGCACCTGAACATGGTAAGAAAGCCAGTGCCGCTCACGGCAACAATAGAAATACAGTATCTGGTTATTTGCTTATTGATCGTCTCCTCTCGTGGGAAGGAAATCTCACCCAGCACCAGTCCTGAACGGCCCGCTGTGTACACATACAAGGTCCTCTCCTACTGACCCTACCCTAGAGCTAAGCCACAAGTCCCCCTTGTTCCCACGTCTATCTTCAGCCTTGTTCTTCCTTCGATGCTCAGTAAAACCTCTCCTAGAAATGTCTTCTGTAAGCATCTACAAGCTTGAGAGGCCTAATCTTGCAATACCATACATCTTTAGAATTAAAATTTTGGTCAACAAGAGGTAAATTAATTTAACAGCGAGCATGATGGTCATACACAGCAGAAGGAACTGACTCGGAAAAGTTGTCCTCTGCTCTCCACATGTGCACTGTGACATGCGAGCACACGCATACACACGCGCACACATGCACGTGCGCGCGCACGCACACACACACACACACACACACACACACACACACACACACCCTGAATGACGCGTATACCAATGAAGGGGAATAGTTTTAATCAAATAATTTAAAGCAGGTTAACAGCTGCAGGCTAGGAGACCTAGCAGGTAGAGATGAGTGAGTCTGTCAGGGTCACCAACATTCAAAGACGGGAGAGAAAGAACAGGCCTGTAAAACAGAACCACGTGCCCTCTCTGTCACCACTGCTGTGCTGGGGGCCACGAGCCACATAAACCCAGAAGCGCCTGCCAAAGTTTCTGACAGCTGCGCGTGCGCCCCTGCCATTTGCTCAGCTGTTTGGAAGTGGGAGGCACATATTCCCAGGTCCTGCCGTGTGGGCCTCTTTTCTCAAGCCAGACAACGTGCTCAGAATCCACACTCTTTTTATTAGTTCTGATTTTGCTCACCCACCCAAATGAACGTATCGTATGCTTGTGCTCAGCTGAGCTGACAGAGGTAGCGAGACCACGCCGTGTTGTGTTTTTAACACAGGCAATGCTGACGAAATGAGAACCAATCACTCTGTCCGTCTATCCGCGGAGCCAGCTGCTCCTTGGAGAACTCACTCCCTATTCACATGGGGTAAATAGGCTTTGCAAAGACTCTGATGCCTCTGTGTCTTGCATATGGACATCATGAACCCAAGGAAAATGATTTCATGTAAGACTGCAGACTGCAGCAATGCCGGCTCCCTTTGTGTGCGCCAACATGGTCTTGATGCTCTGGAACTGAATTCATTGGATTTAAGATGGAACCAGCTTTCTCCCACCAAACCAGTGAAATCCAAAGAAAAAAAAAATAGAAAGGCTTTAGCTGGCTGACCTTTGCTGCCTTGAATATGTTTAATAACGACTTGGTATGTGCGAGCTAGTTATATCGCCTATGGTGGGTATTTCAAGGTTATCAACCACCTTTGAATATTCAGTTTACAGGAAAATAAATGGCTTAATATCAAAATTAAGATGCCAGACAAACCAAATAACACCATGTTCCATGACTTTCAATGTTGATTGTCTCCTTGGCAATGCTTTACCAGAGCCCAGATATAAAACTGCCACTTTAGAATAAAGGTTTCGCAGTTTCACGTAGATGCCTGGTAAGGGGTTTCTATTTAGGCCAGATGTAAAAGGTCACAGAGGAGAAGCAAGGTTTCCCTTATTGAGTTTCTTCAATGTCCTTATCCAGGAATCAACGAGTCCCGAGGGTGGCTTCTGAGCATGTCATAGAGCCCCACTGGCAAACACCAACAATCCAGGGGAGATTAGAAAATATTTAAGATTATAAATTTCTAGACTTCTTAGTTTGATTTTTGTCTACTAATTCTTCTAGGCAAAATGTATGATCATTTAATTCTGAACCAGCAATCTTCCACAGATGATCTTCAGCTCCTAACGACCAAAGGATATTTCATCCTACAGGGTGTTATGTCCCTCAAGTACCCATGGGAAATGAAACCACTGTTGCCAGTAGTCGAGATGTTATCTGTATTCACAGGTCTCTGTGCTCGAAGAGCCAATCATGACTTGCTACCTCAATAATCCCGTGGGAAATTTGTAATGATTTGTTTTCCTGGCTTATTAAAAGCCTAGCCAGGCTCAAATGTCTCTGGATACCCATAAAATCAGAAAAGCATTGCCATAAAATTAAGAAATAGGAGCTAAATATCCATACAGAAAGAGATCCAGCAAACGCTCCCTGATGTGGATTGTTTGCGTGAGACAAACATTTCCAGTAAAAATTTGTTGCCGAGAAACTCAACTTCTTAGTTTTATTGCTTTATCATATAATTCACGTTGTTTTATCTCATCCTGAAATAATATGCAAGAAGAAACTAGTCCCTTTTATGCTTTGTCATTTATTTATTTAAGAGTTTTTTGAGATTGGGTCTGGGCAGAGTGAGTGGCCTTGAACTTGCTACGTTACCACGGTTGGCCTTGAAATCCTGATCCTTCTGCTTCTGCTTCCCAAGTGCAGACGTTGAAAAGGTGACACACCTGACTTTCTCGTTTTAAGTATAGGAAAGTAATTATTTTAGCAAAATACTAATTGTAAAACTTGGAAAGGTTATATAATTATTGTTTGATAGGATATAGAATTAAAAATTAACTAGAAATGTCGAGAATGTAAGAAGAAATTAGTCTCAGAATGTAACTGAGTTATATAACAACTATAGTTGGGTATTAAATTCTGAGGTTAAATATTTAGACATGATTTAGCATGTTATAGATAGTATATAAAAATACCTCATTAAAACGATCTTTTGCAATTGTTTCATACAGTCACAAGATATGTAGAAAGGGCTCATGGGAAAATGGCTCAGTGGTAAAACAGTTGCTTCAGGAACTATTGGTGTTTGGGTCCCTGGAATCCACCTAAGAAAAAGGCGTGCCCACGGGCATGCTTATAACTCCAGTGTCAGCTAATGAATTCAGGGATCCTCAGAGCAAGTTTTCCAGCAAGACCAGCCTCAGGGTGAGTTCTGGCTTTGATTAAGACAACCTGCATCAAAAGAATAAGACAGAACCAAAATCCAGAAAGATTGCAAGATCAAATCTGACCTTCCACACGTACTCGCGTACATAGACATGCACTCGGCCACCTCCACACATGTGAACACGCATGCACACACCATATTTAGAAACAGGCAAAAGGAATAAAAGGAAATGAAGCCTTATGGATCAACTGTTTAAAATAATGAATTTGAAGATTATAGAAAAAAAGAAAACAAAAGTATGTGTATAAGGGTTACACATGTCAACATACAAAGTCCTAGGGTCGACCCCAGTGCCACATAAAAGTAGGCATGGTGGCCCACATCTGCCAGCCCAGCGGTTGAGAGACGAAAGTCAAGGTCACCCTCATCTTCGTAGAGAGTTTGAGGCTATGCTAGACCGCATGAAACCAAAAACAAGAACAACAACTACACTGCCTGGGATGGGCAGATGGTAGTGGTTAAAATACCCTTCTTCTAGAGGACTCAGGATCGATTCCTAGCGCCCGCACAGCACCTTACACCTGTCCAGAACTCCGTACCGAGGAATCCAACACTCTCGTGACCTCCGTGGACACCAGGAAAGCATGTGGTACAGACATACATGCAAGCAGATCACTCTTAAACATAAATCCAAAACTAAGAAAATTAAACAAATTATTCACATATTATGACTTGTACATATTATATGAATAATTTATTTTTAGGAGAAGTAGCTCAGTAGTATATTATTTGTTTCTCAAATAATCTACAGACCCAACACAGTTCAAAGAAAAAAGAACGTAAGAGATTTTGACGAGTAAAAATGGATGAGGAGCTTCGAGTATTTAGATGAAGTAATGGACATATAAGAATAGCCAACAAATTTATGAAAATTTACTTCATCACATTAAGAATTTTTTCAATTCTAATAATTAGTCTCAACATGGATACAATGTAGCTTCTAGTAGCTTTCTAAAAATCATAGATCAGACACAGTGTCTCATCCATACAGTGAGACGTTCTGTCATTAAAAATGATGACGCTTCCAAATCTCCTCCAATGAAAAGTGTTTGTTACATCTTATGAAATGAAAATTGGAGCTACAAACGACAGCTAAGACATGATCAAACTGTACAGCACATATAAAGAAACTCAAAGACGTGTATATATCAAAACATGAAATGCGGGTTTGTGTGAGTGGGAGCATGACACCTCAGATTTCATGTTTTGGACATTATGGAGATCTTCCTTTATAAAAACGCATTATTCTGTAGTCACAAGAGTCCACTTCAGCACTGTAGACAGAACGTCTAATAAAACTGAAAGAACTGAGAGGAAGATAACCTCCAGGAGAGAGAGAAAATTCAACCCTTCAGCTCTTTGAAGAAAGGCTCTCCTATTCTTCCGTCTGTCATCACAGAGCGGCTAGAAGAGGGGACACTGCGTGACGGAATCCCGTGTGCTACAGTCTCTTTGTTTCCAGTCTCCTTTCCCGTCATTCCATAGCTGACAGTGAGGGAGACACAGGCGTGGCAGAGTCTCAATCTGTGGACAGTTTCCTCCTGTCGTTCTTATACCGAAGGGGCGAACTCACATCTCCAGAGTGAGTGACATCACCTGACAGCGCCTACACTAAAAGCCCACCTCAGTGTCTGCACAGGGAGTTTCCTAAGTAAGGAACCCTCTTGTGGGAATGTGTGCTATGGCAATGTGCTTAGTTTAAACACTTTTAATAAAATCTTTAATTTATCTACATGGTATTCTGGGTTTTAAATAATGTATTTCTGACTACTGCCGAACATAAAAATTCCAACGAACGAAGCTCCTTGTCCCGAGAACGATACAGTGAACTGCACGGCGGGACTTGAGAAACACTTTCTATTCCTAAGTTGGTGATTCCTCAAAGCGACCTCTCAGAGGCATCTGTTCACACCCCTTTCATCTACGAGGGGACAGTTTCAGAAAGTGAGGGAGGCCTTGTCCAAAGACACCGGGACAAACAGGACAGACCCAGACAAGCTGCCTCACCATAGCAGCTTCGCCAAAACTCAGGGTATGCCTTCAGTTTTACAAAACTTTTAGTGAGAGTTCTTGAATACCCTCACACAGCTTCTCTTGCTCAAGCTTTATCCGTACATTTGCAACAAATAAAAACACCCATTTATACATGGACATTAGCTAAGCCCCCACTTCATGGTTCCCCCCACTGTGTTCTGCTGATCCAGGGATCCACCCTTGCGACCACTTTCCTCGGGGCCATCACGTGCTCTCAGTGTCCCCCGGGTCAAGATAGTTTGTCAGACGTCCCTTGTTTTTGATGACAATGGCAAGGTTTGAAGACTGTGCATAGGGAATTTTGTAGAACGTCCTGCCTTTTTGTTTTTTGTTTTTGTTAGAGAGGAGTTATGGTTTGAGGAAGATGACAGAGGGATGTGCCGTTTCCCTCACCTGCCACCATGTGACTTCTCGTACCTGAGAACAGTCTTAAGGACCTGGCTGTTTCTCTGCATGGTCTCCATGCCCCCCACACCTACCATTCTCCATATTCAACCTCACAGACGACAGCTCGCAACCGAAGCCTGCTGCGCAGGCATGGAGGGAAGGGCCTAGATGAGCTCCATCTTCTCGGAAGTCGCTGGATCTGTACATACTTTATTTGAAACCACTATGCCTGCGTATTAATTACGGCCCATCATTCTATACTCCTCTTATGTCACTCATTCTTACAATTTTATCACTTTATCCACATATGATAATTTAAAGGCACACTTGTCCATGAATTCCTTGCTTCTTAAAGGCAAAAGCAAGTGTGACAACATGGACAAAAATGTTTTAAAATATTTCCAGCAGATCATTAAGTCATTAAGGAACTAATTAGAGACACATTTTTCCGAGAAGCACTTTGTGCAAAACTTACCAGAAATATTCGCTCAAGTTGATCCTGAATGTCTTTCATTCCTGGAAATGCGGCGACTCCCTGGATCATCTCAACAAAGATGCAGCCAACTCCCCTGTAGAGAAAGGAGTCATTACAGAAACCTCAACAACTCTGTTTACAAGTCCAGATCAGAGACTAAACCCCACCCCAGGGAGGAGGCAATGAATCAATAACAAACACTCTGATCAACCAAGCTGAGACTCACCTAGACTACACTGTGCACCCCACGTTTTCTGAGACACACCTACACCACACTGTGCACCCCACTTTTCCTGCGATATACCTAGACCACACTGTGCACCCCACTTTTCCTGAGGCACACCTACACCACACTGTGCACCCCACTTTTCCTGAGGCACACCTACACCACACTGTGCACCCCACTTTTCCTGAGACACACCTAGACCACACTGTGCACCCCACTTTTCCTGACACATACTAGACCACACTCTGCACTTTTCCTATTGCCCGGAAAGGGCTCAAAACATGTGCAGCTATCCTGGCTCTGAGCACGAGGGAAACCAATCAAGCAGCAGGTTTCAGAGGTCCCTTTACACCTGTAGGTCACAGTGAGACCGTCCTTGGCTTGACACAGAGGAGCCCCAGAACTCCGTTTCCAGTTCCCTCCCAGTTATGTTTCACAGCTCCTAATGGGCTGTACCTTCAGCTGCTCAGCATCGTCTGGGCAATTTTTTAAAAACCACAACGCTCTGACCACAGACCCCAAAGATTCTGGGCTACTGAGATGGCTCAAGGCATCTAGGCACAGGGTCGCTGCTTCAGGCTCGCCGCTGGCCAAACAGAAATGCTCCCATTGCCTTACCCTACAGCGCCATCTCTTTACCTACTGACTCGAGCACCAAATGCAATTCAGCCTCCGCAATCCTGCGTCCACGTCATCTCCTCCGGGAAGCCTTGCCTGGACTTCCTAGCAAATAAGATAGTTCCCCTCCCCCATGCGCTTACTGGTCACACCCTTTCTCAATGCATCCCTCATCCAGTGAGCCCAGCCTTGCCAGCTACCTGAATTTCCTGTGCTCATAGCACAGGCCAACAGCCAGTCAGATGCTTGGGTTGAGATTTGGAAGGACAAGTCATTTAGAATAGGATGGCGGGAAATGGGAATAAACCAGAAGTCATGCCAACGGCAAAGAACTAACGTAGAGCTCTCATTCCTGCACAGGAGACCGGAGTACAGAGACGGCTCCTTCATCATCATTCGCTAGCATTTCTTTTCCTGTTTCCACCTCGAATGTGTTTACGTTTCCTGACTTACCATACCATGTCATTTCTTCAAATGCTGTATTTACTTTGATCTAGGGAAGGAAACCATTGGCTCTTTGACTTACATCAGAATCCCTCGGGGTCAAGGACGAGTGACCCACTTCTGTGCAGCTGCTCCAGTTGTCACCACAGTTGTGACCCACACTGTTCTGCATTAAAATCACACACTCGTAGAAACTCCTTTCCCGCAACGCACGGCACATAACTTCAATGTAAAGACACACGCGAGGGTGTGCGCTGCCAGAACGTCCGCACGAGGTCCCGTGTTACGTCATAAACACAACTTCACTTGGGGAATGAGAATTAGCTTCATTCATTCTAGACAGATGGGGTTCAGACGTCTGATTACATCTACTTAAAATGCTAGCATGGTGGTTTTCTAGATTTTTCTCTGTCGAGAATTCTTTCCAAGAATACTGACCTGAGTTCCCACTGTCTCCACTCTGGATTTGGGATTCCCTCACCTTCCTGTTTGTTTGTTTCTTTCTTTCTTTTTTTTTTTTGGTTTTTTGAGACAGGGTTTCTCTGTGGCTTTGGAGCCTGTCCTGGAACTAGCTCTTGTAGACCAGGCTGGTCTCGAACTCACAGAGATCCGCCTGCCTCTGCCTCCCGAGTGCTGGGATTAAAGGCGTGCGCCACCACCGCCCGGCCAACGAGTTCTTTTGAGAATCCGAACGATTCTCTAATTCTTCACTAAGAATAAGACCGGCAGCACTGCAGAGATGGCTCACAGTACTTGCTCTGCGTGCATGAGGACCTGAGTTCGAATCCCCAGCATACACATACAGACCTGGACATGACCACGCCTTCCTGCAATCCTAGCACTGCTGGGGCTGACACAGACAGGAGGATCTGGGGCTTGCTGGTCGTCAGCTTAGCTCGAGGTTATGTGGGAGACTGTTTCACCTGATGTCCTCCTCCAGTCTCCACACGTGGGTGAACTAGCCCCTGCCCCTGCACACACGGACATAGAGCACACGAGTACACACAGCTATAAAGAGAGAACATGGTCTGGTGACCAAGGCCCAGGTAAACGGTCTCATATGATTCCATTTACTGAAAGCCAACTTTAGCATTAGCTGGATGGTCAGGTGACTCGATACAGCCACCCAGGCAGACACAGCTTTCAGATTTTTGAGACTCAGGCTTTACAAATTTAACTTAGGTTACCAGTACATTGATCTTTCTTTTGAGTTAAAATGCACAAGAGTGGATTCTAGTCAACACCACTAGCCAAAATACCTGGGGGCTGGAGATTAGCCTTGGCAGTTAAGAGAGTATATGTTCTTTTAGAGGACGTGTCTTTGGTACCAGTGCCCACATTACTGGGCTCACGGCTGCGTCTAGGGAGGCCCGAGGCCTCTGGCTCCCAGAGGTACTGTGTTCACCTGTAGAACATACGTTAGAACATATGTAGAACATACATTAGAACATATGTAGAACATACGTTAGAACATATGTAGAACATACGTTAGAACATATGTAGAACATACGTCATAACATATGTAGAACATATGTTAGAGGAGTCAGGGTACTCCCACACCCACACATACACTAACTAAAAACAAAATCTTCTTTAAAAACTTAATATAGGACCTGAAACATAATTGATAGTTCTTTGATATAATAAGCAATGGAAAATACCCTTTCAGGCCTGGAGAGCTATAATTTCGGAGTATTCATCATGAAGAACGGATGCAAAGTTAGGCATAAAAATAAAGTATAAAAATGAGTTCAAATAAACTTAAGTCAAAAAAGCTACATGATTTTAAGTGCTAAAATGCAATCTACAGTGTGGGGACAATCAGTATGGGTCACTAATGTCACAGAAAAAGTACTCTAGTCCTCTCTGCAGTTTGGCTGGGTAATCTACAATCTACAGTGAATTCGTATCTTAAGATGTTGCTAAAAATTCATTTGCCTTTGCTTCTCTCCTCCTTCATCGTTTATTTATTTTCACTGATGCTGGGCTCAAAGTCATGCCTGGTACCTACCAGGCAAATGGTCTATCTCTGAGCTGTTCCCGAGCCCAATACCCTTTCTTTTCTCATCCAGTTTGGTGTAGGGGACCA
>JAQHUG010000188.1:998867-1010857 GCA_028555095.1 Dicrostonyx torquatus
CACAACCATCTGTAATGAGATCTGGTGCCCTCTTCTGGCCTGCAGGCATACACACAGACAGAATATTGGACACATAATAAATAAACATTAAAAAAATAAAATAAAAAAAAAAATAAAAATCCTTTCAAAAAAAGTTACATTTAGGAATATGTGTGTATGTATTTATATGTATACATATATATATAATACAATGTAATATACATACAATAACAATTAGTGAAAACATGAGGTCATAAATGTGAAGGAGATGAGGGCATATGGGAAGGCTTGGAGGGAGGAAAGGGAAGGGAGAAGTATTGTAAATAAAACATAATATTAATAACTAATATATATGATTATTAGATAAAGTGATTTGCGATATGTCTGAGCATTTGGAAACATTTTTGCAAATAGGCTACATAATCATTTTTTAAAGTTTAAATAATTAACAATATGAATAAAGGGACTGATACTAAAAAAATTAAAATGTAATTAGAAAATCCAGAAAACAAAATGTTATACAAAAAAGAAAGGGAATATAATGAATTCTACCTGACTTATTAATTTTCAGTAATTTTTACACACTCATATATGAAAATATAAATTAGATTCTACACAGGATACTAGGATAAAAAGAGAGCGGGGCACAATTGGTAGAAGAGTCCAGTCTCCATCCACCACAACACGCACTTAGTATAACGTCCAAAAAAGGAAATCAAGAGTGCTTGCATGGCCGGCTGTGGTGGCGCACGCCTTTAATCCCAGCACTCGGGAGGCAGAGGCAGGCGGATCTTTGTGAGTTCGAGACCAGCCTGGTCTACAAGAGCTAGTTCCAGCACAGGCTCCAAAGCCACAGAGAAACCCTGTCTCAAAAAAACCAAAAAACAAAACAAAACAAAAAAGAGTGCTTGCATGAACAGTGCCATAGATTAGCTCTCCACCAATGCAAATCAGCCAACAAATTAAATTGATAGATAATAAGGCAAAGAATTATGATGAACCTATGATAGGTATAGTGTTGCCGGAAGAGCTGAGAAGGCATAGCTGCTCCTGAGGGAGTAAAGAGCTATACTTGAAACTGTCACAGTTGTTCTCTCTGGAAACGGAAAAGAGTAGTTGAAAGCTGTGGTCAAATAATCTGGATACAGCACCAACGGTGGGAGACGGAAGTGGACGTGGGGCTTCAGTATGGTTTTGGTTAAACAGCCTCTTCTTTAAATAGAAAAGCATTGCATGTTCAGAGAGACGGTCTCTATGCGAATATACAACTTAAGACATGAAAGGGGGTGGGGAGATGGCTTGGTCAGTGTCTGCAGGACAAGCACAGGGACCGGGGATTGGATCCCCAGCACGTGACTAAAGAGTCAGACACGGGGCACCTGCAGCCCGGAGCTGGGAGGTGGAGACAGGTACGTCCCTGGACCTCAGTCTTGACGAACCTATGAGCTCCAGGTTAGTGAACAGAGCTGTCTCCAAATAAATAAAAAATGAATAAGCAATTAAATAAATGGATACATAAATAAATAAATACGTTGGAGAGTGATATAGGAAGAGTCTCAACAATGATCCTTGAGTTTCATACATGTACAAGCATGCCTGGAGAGAAGAACATATCTACCGCAAATTAAAGGTACTAACTCCATGCTCCATTCCTTAATTTACATATTTCTATGTTAAAACGCAGAACCATATTGCACCAATGTCCTACTCTCCAATGCGAGACTCTTCCAAGTCAAATGTTCTCATTCCAAAGACAACCTAGATGTTTATAGGTTAAACATCAAATACAGCATCTTCCGTTTCACTGTCATAGTCCGTAGCCCTCTTGGATGTCATCACCCAATATAAACAAAAGGTATTTAATTTGGTTGATTGACAGACCCAAAAGACAGTATGAATACTACTTTCAACATTTATACCGTTTTATACTTCCCAAAAATTTCTTTCTCTTCTAGTCTGGTGAGTCAGTGGAGTGTACCAAGGTTATAATGCTGTCATGAAACTTAGTCTCTGTGACTGGCTATTTGAGAATCATTCAGAAATCCATTTGTGGGGAGCCAGTTATTTTGCTAATGTTGATTAAAAAGAAATTAGGAGAAATTTAATTTGTTTTAGAAATATTTAGCAGGGAAGTCTACATTAAATGATTCACTCTACGTATCATCATTACTACTAA
This sequence comes from Dicrostonyx torquatus, assembly GCA_028555095.1. Taxonomy (NCBI): domain Eukaryota; kingdom Metazoa; phylum Chordata; class Mammalia; order Rodentia; family Cricetidae; genus Dicrostonyx; species Dicrostonyx torquatus. The sequence continues at coordinate 1,001,023 of JAQHUG010000188.1, forward strand.
GTGGGCAAATACTCTGACTGAAACTCACTCTTAGCTCCACAGACGCACTGATAAACAATGAGATGTGGAAACGACAACCACAGATTTTGATAAGAACTGCTTCCCTGGCCGTTCCAGAGGCAGCTCTGGTTTGCTGTGTTGGCAGCCATTCCACAGGTTTACAACCAGACAGGAGTAGACCAAGAAAACTCACAAGCAATGATACATTTTCTGCAAGAGGTTTTTGTAGGCACCAGTCAGTCCTTAGGCGTGACTTAAACGTTAAAACACAGCAAATCTCTCCTGATTTGAAAGAAAAGGCCAAATACTGTTCTAGTGTATTCTGAGTCATACGGCACCATCAGACTCTCTGTACCCACAGTCCTTACAGAATCATTAACTCTTGAAGGTGTCATTATATATTGATGAGTTTTTTGGGGACTCAAATTTTAAGAGCCCTCATTAGTTGTGATGAACTGAGAACCATCAGGCCCATGTGGATCGCTGTGGCTAGCCTCAGTTCTTCTGTTCCGCTGCATTCCACTGCTACGGGAAATAGCAGGTCAGACAGATCATGTGTCATCGGAGCCCTGCTTGAGAGCTACCAGAGAACTATTAAATTTGACAGGGACCATTTCCCATCTTCCTGGGCCTTATGACTGCAATAATTAGAAAACATGCAAACAACATTGACAGAGAGAGAGAGAGAGAGAGAGAGAGAGAGAGAGAGAGAGAGAGAGAGAGAGAGGACTCTGCTGTAGTCCAGGAATAAAATCCTCATTCTTCCCTAGTACTCCCTTTAAGAATGGATGCATTCACTTTAGCAGAAGTTATAAGTGAGTAGTGACAGATAGCAAGTTCTCAATTCAATGATTCATGTCCTGACTTTTTGGAAAAAGCCTTCCTTGAATAAAATGATATAGTAGAAGCTATTGAAATAAAGCCACCAGGGGAGACAGACAGCACAGGCTTGTGGGGGGAGAACTAGAGCCCCCCAAATATCTGAGCTACACAAAAGACTAGCATGGACTGAAGTGTGATGTATTATCAAATACTCTGTGTTTCAAAGGTACGTTGTTAGTAAAAGAAGACCAATTTCTTAGAAAGCATCTTATGAGGACAGCAGAGAATGTGAGGAAGGGGTGCTGGGAACACTGCCTGAGACGGAACGCTGGCTGTTCACTCACCACGGGACCTGAATCACTTCCTCAGTGTTCTCTCCATTGTTGTATAATAGGGAAGTAATCTAAAAGCATAACAGGGCTCAGATAAAGTTTATGGTCAATAAAAGTACCCACTGTTACTATTATCATTCAGGCTTTCAAATTAACATAGACCTTACATAGAATAAATTTATGTCCAGTGTAGCGGGTGTAGGAAGGTTCATTTATGGTTCTTTCTCTTAAAACAACAGTAAATAAACCTGAGTCTTAAGGAATTTCATTGCATAAATTGCTTTGATTCAAGACAAAAAGATCAGTAACGATGATAACAGAACACTGGATATTGCCAGGATGTATGGCCATTAAGATATGTAGTATGAAGCAATGCCAAATGGCTTTATGATACTTAATGATGAGGCAATATTCTTTCCAATTTATTAAAGATCAATTTTGATGCAGACATTTCCCCGTATATTATGACTAGCACAGATTTTTTCCCTAACCACCCAGCTGCTATAATGTTAAATAAATTAATTTTAATCTTAAATCCGAGATGTAATAGAGACAGCGTGATTTAATATGCAATCTCATTATGTTTGACAGGCTTATTTATAAATGATCTACCCACATTTTGACAAGCATCGTTAATATGTTAATTAGCTTTAAAAAAGATGATGACAGGAAGTGCCTGACAAACCATCATTCTTTGCGCCCTGTGCTGGGGGCGGGCGCTGCAGCTGATACCTCGGGCCCCCTCTAAAGCACAAGGCCTTTGAGGAGATAATCATTTATTAACAACAGATAATTTGGCTACCTGATATTAAGAACTAATCCTGTAAAATAATCCCCAACAACGTTCTGCTTTAGACAGCCCGAGCAGCTGCAAGAGCGGCTCAGATCGTACAGAAAGGAAATGAGCTTATTTCAAATCCGGGCTCTGCAGGGAGAGCCATGCTCTCTAGTCCGCTGAGAGTTACACAGATATGCTGCCCTCATGCCCATGTTCCCTTCCTGGGCTCCGCGGAACCCACCAGTCTCTGGTTTAGAAGCTTAGCAAAGCTTTTAAATGCTTTGACGGAACCGGTGCATTAACAGACGTGGTACGAGAGGCAGCGTTCGATTCGATCCCTGAAAGGAAACAAAGCCACCAAAACCACCGCAACAGCTCTTAACTTGTTCTTAGCATTCACACCTCCCCATGGTGCTGGCGACACACAGGAGGAGCTCCGAGCGGTGCCAGCCCTGATTTCCATCACATGCTGACACTGTTACTGCATATGTGTCTTCATTAATATCTGTAGTGCCTGCGGCTATTGATCACTGCGTAGGGATCATCAGTTCTTAGTTACTCCAGCCCCAGGACAGTAAATGAGCTGTAAAAATAGCCTGAAACTCCTGCCACCTGCCTCCCTACTGCTGTCCTTGGGTTAATATTTGTATTTCTTTTTGGTGCAGCTGAGCCATGACTCAATTACAATCCCATTCCCAGGTGTCTGAATAGCCTGCATCGATGTCATTGATTATGCAAAAATCAGCTCCCTGTGAACGTCCTCCTCATGGGAAAGACACACACAATTTTACCTGATTGCAAAATAGCAGGGCAGCTTTTAGAGAATTGCTCGGAATGGAATCCTATTCAGAATGACAGGCATTGCACAGACACAACTTAGATTTTAGAGCTTAGACGTGGGAAGCGTTTTCTATTTGTTTCTGGCAATGAGTAATGTTGGAGTGGGGACAAGGGGGCACTCGGGGTCCCCTATTTTCTATCGGATTTCCCCCTTCCCTTTAAACAGCAGATTCTTCATATGCTTCTATTACACCTCTGTTCAAAGCAAACTGGCAGCAAGTGCCCGAACCATCTCTCCACACATGGAGGGAGTAAAGTAGGGCAGATTAGAAAACAGTGTATGCCAGAAACGGACATATAGGAGAGAGAGTCAGAGCCCATCCTGTACTCGGAACCATAAAAAGCACCCGAGTGTGTGTGAGCACATGTGTACATACGTGTGAGCACATGCGTACATGTGTGTGAGCACATATGTACAAGAATGTGTGTGAGCACATGCGTACATGTGTGTGAGCACATATGTACAAGAATGTGTGTGAGCACATGTGTACATGTGTGTGAGCACATGTGTACATGCCTACGTGTGAGCACATATGTTCATAAGTGTGAGCACATGCATACATACGCGTGTGTGAGCACATGCGTACATGCATGTTTGTGAGAGCATGTGTACATGTGCATGTGGACACATGTGTGCATATGCTTGTGAGCATGTGCGTGTGCATGTGCGTGTGTGATCATGCATGTGTGCGGGTGTGTGAGCACATGTGTACATGTGTGTGCACGTGCGTGCATGTGAGCACGTGAACGTGTGCGTGAGCACATGTGTGCATGCGTGTGTGAGCACATGTGTACATGTGTGTGTATGAGCATGCATGTATGTGGAGGCCAGAGGTCAGCTTTGAGTGTTGTTTCTGCCGTGCAGAGGAGGGCAGTTCTCTGACTGGCTAAGAGCTCTCCAGGTAAGCTGGGCAGACTGGACGCTGAGGTTCAGGGATCTGCCTGCTCGGCACATTCACAGTTGTACACTGGTTTGGGGGACTGACGAGGTCCTCCAACTAAGCAATAACTCCAACCACTTCGACACCATTCTGTGTGTGGGTGTGTGTATACGTGACTGTAGGTACATGTATTCATAGCAAGGTCAATGGTGTCCTTGTTGTGCACCTTAATTTTTGAGACAAGCTGTCTTCCTAAATCTGGAAATCACTGATCTGGCTAAGTTGAGCTCCAGGGTGCTGCCTGTCTCCTGATTTTCTGAGCTGGGTTACGTGCATGTGGCACCGAGCTAAACTTAGCAGGATGGTGCAACCTTAACTAAACTAAGACAAAACTGGCTCCACACCACAAATGTTCAAAAGATATTTTATTAGCAGAGAGCTTAGCTGAACTCACTGAAAGACGACTAAGAATTTCCATGTGCAAAAATAAACGGAAAATACTTTATATCTCCAGACTGTGATATAATTATTACTTGCATAGCCAACACTCAAATAACAGCAAAAAGTAGTAAGGGATTAAGAGGGCAACCAAATGGTGCCCTGCTGTGTGCACTGGCTCCATCTCTAACTTTCCGCCATTACAATGAAGGATCTAAGGATCTATGTTGCCCAAAAATAGACCTGTCCTTAGGGGAAAATATTAACTACAGAAACAGTAAATAGTCATTAAAAAGCCAAGGCCAGGAAGTGTGATAAAAAATGATTAACTCAGCCGGGCGGTGGTGGCGCACGCCTTTAATCCCAGCACTTGGGAGGCAGAGGCAGGCGGATCTCTGTGAGTTCGAGACCAGCCTGGTCTACAAGAGCTAGTTCCAGGACAGGCTCCAAAGCTACAGAGAAACCCTGTCTCGAAAAAAACCAAAAAAAAAAAAAAAGATTAATTCAGCCACTCAGCAATAGATGGTGATATTTAATCTTGGGATTTTAGAATCATTGCGATGCGATGCGATCAGATTTATGATAAAGCATACAAACGTATGAGAACAAATCTAGGGCATCTGGCGGCCTAGATTCTTAGTTTTATTGAAAGCTATTTATCTAGACCTACCATGTTAGCTACATGTGCATCAGAGTGCGGATGGCATCAGTGGCGCCACAGAACACCAAACCCCACAGTTAGGCGCATCTTCAACACAGAGAAAGTCCCTAATTCTTAAAAGCCAAGATTGCTCGGGAGGGGGCAGAGGCATGAAGTAACTACACAAGAGAAAGATAAATCACACATGCTGACCATAAACAGTAGCGGCATAACTAGGGGCCATGATCATTCCAGAATGATGGCGCTTTCATAAATCAGTCACAAGCTCCAAGAGTTATTTCCCTTCAAATGCAATCATGAATCCAGAAAAGGAAAAGCCATGCTCAACAGCCATGTGTGACTCTCTCCAGGGTGTTAAGAAAAAAATTAATTCCTTTTGATGATCATGACATTTAAATCTTACATCATTGCCAGTATGAACAAATATTACCAACCATTCTAATATCACTAAAAAGTCTTTAACAGCTGGTGAACTGCATGGAACTCTACTGTCCTGAAATTATTCCACATTTTAAAAACTCAAGGCATTTCATTTTGGACAACTGTTATCAATAGCTTTCAGTCCCACCAATTACCAGAGCTATGTAGCCCATATGAACTTCTTAGTCTACTGCTCTTTGGAGATACACACTTCCTCATTACAAAATAAAACAATAAACTATGACCTTACAAAGAAATTTACAGTACTCACAGGAAAAAAAAAAAATAAAAACCCTCTGACCTTGTCAATCAAGAACCCTTAGAAGGTTCCCTACAGAGCAGCCTCTGAGTACCATTCCCAACCAGGTTTGAAAGCAGCAACAGCCCTGCCACACACAGGCTGCACTCCTGCATCACTGGTCCTCCTCACTCCTGCATCACTGGTCCTCCTCGGTAACAGCCCTGCCACACACANTGCATCACTGGTCCTCCTCGGTAACAGCCCTGCCACACACAGGCTGCACTCCTGCATCACTGGTCCTCCTCACTCCTGCATCACTGGTCCTCCTCACTCCTGCATCACTGGTCCTCCTCCCTCCTGCATCACTGGTCCTCCTCAGTAACAGCCCTGCCACACACAGGCTGCACTCGCTCCTGCATCACTGGTCATCCTAGGCAACAGCACTGCCACACACAGGCTGCACTCACTCCTGCATCACTGGTCCTCCTCCAAACGGTTGATGTTTGTCTAGGTTTGGACCAGACCAAGCATGGCACACAGATGAGATAAAGTGTTCATGTCTTACCACATGTCAAGGCAGGTGGAATATTCTGTAGAGCCCAGGAGAACGTCTGGAGGTCTGTACCACAAGGTAACCACTTCATTGGAATACGTGTGGCTAGGGACGGATTTTGCTCTTGCAAGACCTGTGGGTTATAGGAAACATAAAGAGGTTGGATTGGCATGAAAAGAACATGTGTTTTACACTGAAATGGTCCATTTTAAAAGGTTAAACAACATTGCTGTAATTCAGATTTAGGAATGTAATGTCAAGGTCAACACGAAGTTTGAGGGGAATGTATGTAGTCTTTTATGTTTTTATCACGTTAATAACCATGAGATGATGCACGCGGACAATAAAGCACCTGTGCCAGGGCTCCGATCAAATGTCAGCAGACAAAATCAGAGCGACCTCCGAATCCTTGGCTGCTTCATCTGTTTCGCAGAACTCTAGTTCTGAGAGTTCCAAATACGGACGTCGTATCAGTAAGGGTTCTTCGGATATATTAAGAAAACCCTAAAGTCTCCCCGCTACATACAGGACCAGGGCTAGCAATGTTTACGTGTGCATTGCATCTGTAAGAAGAAACTGCAATACTTTTCTCAAAGAGTCGCCCAAAAAGTTTTTACGGCGTGAGTGTTTTCCAAAGACTCACAGGTGGGTACACACTCAGGGGGTTTACCTGAAAACCAGTGAGCTACAGAATTATAAAACAACGTTCAAATTAGAACATGCAGGTGATGAAAGTTGGTATCAAACCACAATGGGAAAAAGTGGCAATTTTCCTTTAAAGGCAATTTGAGCTCATAACCAAAAATATTCACATCCAGACACAAGGCTGCAAAACAGAACAAAACACGTATTCACGTATGTTCTCCATGGTTTTACCTCTGGGATATGTGATTATCCATTTTTAGAAAGATTTGTTTTACTCTGAACTTGACGTGTAAGGTGGGATATGCACGTAAGTATGGGAGCCCACAGGGGCCAGAAGAGGGTGTCAGAGCTCCTGGAGCAGGACTGGTGCAGTTACTGGGAGCAAACCACAGTCCTCTGCAAAGCAGTACGTTACACCATGCTCTTACCCGCTGAGCCATTTATCTGGCCCTGCCCCTTTCATAATTTACTAAGGCTTTTTTGAGTGTTTTTCCCTAGGTTGTATGTAGGGATTAGTTCTTTTTTAAAATAATGTTGCTACGGATTGAACACGCTCCCCCGGATGTTAAGGAGGCATACTACCAGCAAGCTATGTCCCCAGCCTAAGCCCCGTTTTAAAGGGATTCACTTTTACTTTGTGTGTGTACGTGTACACAGAAGTACACACACACACATACCTATGTGGACACACAGTGGGTGCCTGTGGAGGCCAAAAGAGGGCTCTGAATTCCCTGGAGTGGAGCTGCAAGCAGTTGTGAGCTGCTTGACTCCGGGGCTGGGAACTGAACTCACGCCTTCCCCGCAGGAGCAGTAGGCATTCCAAACCACTGAGTCATCTTCCCCCGCCCCCACCCTGCAGGCTTCTACTTCTTTTAAAGGTCATACACGTCACAACGTTGATTTTGAAAGTCAAACAGTCATAGTAGACCACTATGGCCATGCCATTACTGATCAGGGCAACATTTTAGATCTGAATGTCCCCTCACGTCCATTTGTCAGAGGACAGTTCAGTGGCCCCACAGGGGTACTGGGAGTCGGTGGACTGTCCAGGGGGCGAGGCCCAGTGAGAGGAAGTTGGTTCACTGGCCCATGCTCTTGAAGGGGAGGCCAGGGTGACAGCCTTTCTCCCTTAGCTCCTCCAAAGTGAGCGGCTTCGTTCCACATGGGCTTTTCCTGTGTTATTCTGCCTCACCACAGATCCAAATACAACAGGGCCAGCCCATTCCCGGCTGAAGCTTCTGAGACCGTGAGGAAAAACAAACAAACAACAACAACAACAAAAAATTCCTTCATTTAAACTCAACACCTCTGGCACTTTTCCACAGACATAGGACAGACAAATCAACACCACACGTATAAAAGATTGTTTATCGGTATTATACTTGAAGGATAAGACAAAGTTTTTGCTGTGAACCTCTTTTAAACGTGTTCATTTCAATGATATATTAAAATTATCAGAGATGTTTAGGAACATCACTTCTTCCTGTTTTTTAACCATAGCTGTTAATTTTCTGGGTTATTTGTAAACTTATAATTAATAGGGTAGCTGGTAAGACAAACAGTTGATAATTAATTCAATTATCACTGTAATCCATTGTTGTACAGTGTAGTTTTTACAATAAGGTGATGACATACAGAACTGGCTAATGTTCTTATATATCCCATACAAAAATGTACAGCTAAGCCGAGCGGTGGTGGTGCACGCCTTTAATCCCAGCACTCGGGAGGCAGAGGCAGGCGGATCTCTGTGAGTTCGAGACCAGCCTGGTCTACAAGAGCTAGTTCCAGGACAGGCTCCAAAGCCACAGAGAAACCCTGTCTCGAAAAAGAAAAAAAAAATACGAAAACAAAAATGTACAGCTATAAGCAATATATACAAATATTAGCTTACTACACCTAATATCTTGGACATAAATAGAGCTATGTCCAAGCACAGATTCCATGTAGCACATTCTCTACTTTGCAAGGTTTAATCCTACCTCAGTTCAGACAAAACCGTACTATCGATATGACATAAGGCTGGGAAAGTGTCTGCAGGGATCGGCAGTTCCTTCAAAGGACAACATTTCCACAGAGAAACCACAGCGCTAAGGACGGGTCTGAAGATGGGTTCTGACGCATCCCATGTGTGGCTGTCAAGTCCAATGGGTGCCAGACCATCCGAGCTGGAGCTTCCTGCTTTTCCTGAGGCCTTTTTGTCAGACAGCTCAGAGAGAGGCAAACGGAAAAAGGTGAGATTGCGTTGGACAGCTCACACCATCCGGCTGGTTATTAAATAGAAAGTGACAGTCTAAGACGAGGAAAAAATGTGAAACTTCAGAATCCCCTAAAGACAATGGAAGTCAGACCTACTAGATGTGATTACAGACCAAAAGGAGTTGTTAAATCGGTTAAGGATTTGTAGAAAATAGAAGGAAAGTTCCCAGGCCACATTATTTTCTCCTGTCTGACATACTCAGGTCAAGGAGAGCCACCACTTCATTTAGCTGGGCTACAATGTTCCCAAAAGAGCAATGAGGATGAGTTTTCCAAGTTAAGAAAAAGGGCTTTTTAAGAGTGTTTGCACACAGAGATGTCGTATCGAAAGTAATGGGCTTTAATTCAGATGAGTGCTTTCTCCGTCTCTCTAGAGTAGGTTTCAGGGTCACCTCAGTTGGGGTGACAGTCAGTTGGAAGCTGTTCTTTTGAAGGTGTACACACATCGATGAACAAAAGGTACTTACTCTAAGGATACTCACATTCATTTCCTAAGAAAAATGAACCTACGGTTCCTCAGGAAAGACCGAATTACTTCCCAACAATGCCTCTTTTTTTTTTTTTTTTTTTTACAAGAATACCTTGAAATATGATTTTCTAGTGCATTTCCTCAACCTTCTTGGTAAAGACAACACCATGCTGTTGTAAAGTCCACCAGTCAGACCCTGCGTACTCATGCAAAATGTATTGAAGCATATCTTCCAGCTGAAGGAGAACTGCGGGGCAGGATTAATTAGCACTGCAAGCCAGAAAGCTTCCTCTCTCTGGTCCCTGTCGGTTGCTATGGTTACACTACAGGAAGAGAGCTAAACCACCTTTAAAAACACCACCAAGTTCATGGGTGATTATCAAAACTTCTTATATTAATGCTTAATCTGAACTGAAAGTCTAAAAGGAAAGCAGATGAGGGTTAGCTTGTCTGCAATGTGGCACGGCCAAATTGGGGCCACCAGCTCCCGTGGGCTCCC
>JAQHUG010000188.1:1034151-1070350 GCA_028555095.1 Dicrostonyx torquatus
CTGAGCCTCTGCAGGTAGGCAAGGCTAACTGGCCAATAAACTCCAGAGAGATGCCTCTTTCTGTACAAGTGTGCACCATCTTGCCCAGCACCTTCCCTGGCTTCTGGGGATCTAAACTCAGTTACTCATACTTGGGAGGCAAGTGCTTTACTCAACACGAGAAACAGATTTTAAGAAACATTTCAAAATATTATAACTCGGAACTGAAATATCTTTAATTTACAGAAGTCAAGCTTGCTGAATGACTTGTCTTAGCTCACTTGGGTGGTTCTCTCGGCCTTGGCCTCTGCGTTTGTTGGCTAGGTTTGGGCAGGCATCACCTGAGCTTGTTTGTGACTCAGGTAGGGTCTCACAGAAACACTCAGAGCCAGCACTCTGCCATGAGCATCCTGAGTTTGAGATCGGCTACTTCCCCATTCTGATGACCCTGATGGACTGCAGCCCCTCAAAGCAGAGACCCTAGCTAAGCCTGGGTCCTCATCCCACAGAAACTGAGGCACAATAATGTGCGCCTTTTTAGTTATGTTAATTTATATAAATTTATCACAAAGCAATAGACAGTCTCTAAATTAACATGCAAGAGGGTCTAAAAATCTGTTCTTACTTCATAAATCTAGGGAATGCTATGATACATTTTACTTTTAATTCGAAAACTTCAAAAGTCTAAAATCATTAGGTAATTTACATGTGTATTCCCGTGGGAGGAGGGAGCCGGATGGCGGATACATACATTCAAATTTTTATTCCTTAAGTAAATTTGATCAAAGTAATTGTTTTTTTTTAAATTTTTAAGATGTTTCGTTCTGTGAAAAAGTTTCAAATATCATAGGTTGGCCTCAAATGGCTACGTAGTCCAGGGTGACTTTGAACTTGTGAATCTCTTGCCTTCATCTGGGAATACAGGGATCTGCTAGCCTGCTCGATGCAGTGCTGGGGCCCGAAAGCAGGGTTTGCACAACCGCTCTATCAAGTAGGCTACACGCCCTTTTCTAACACTGATTCTTATTAACGTACATATCAGGTGTAGAAATAACATTTTAGCTTTTAGTTGTAAGTTTAAGAGAAAAAGACACCCAAGGTTATCAAAGGAGATAAGAGTCTCCCAAATAATTGGGGGGATTGCCTTACTCCTGCTCCACGTCATACAAGGATGATTGGGGGGATTGCCTTACCCCTGCTCCACGTCATACAAGGATGATTGGGGGGATTGCCTTACTCCTGCTCCACATCATACAAGGATGATTGGGGGATTGCCTTACTCCTGCTCCACGTCATACAAGGATGATTGGGGGGATTGCCTTACCCCTGCTCCACGTCATACAAGGATGAGGAAGTTCATACAAAGTATACTTAGTCATTTCTTGTCTTCTATTGCTTTATAGCAAATAAGATACTTTTGTTAGCAAAATAAATTATGTATTTGTATTTCTCAACAAAACAATTTCTACCTACAAACAACACAAAACAATAATACCCCTTCATTCCTCTGTCCCTGCCACCATCACCTCATAGAAATAATTTCTAGGCAGCATTGTCATGCCTAAGGGCTAGGGTGAGACAGAGGAACTTAAAGAGGAAGAGAAAAGTGGAAATAAAGTAATGAGGATCCTGCTTGATAAGACAGTGTCACTGAGAAAAAAAATGATTAAAAAGTATCTTTCTGATTTCTACAAAAAATTCATCTTTGGCAAAGAAAACACAAATCAGGCAAATGTGAATGCCTCTGTGTCTTAAGTCATAAGTGACCCTTTGTAGATTCTGTAGGTCACTTTCTTCATAGACCTTTAAACATTGGTGTGTCCAATTCATAGGGAACACTTTGTAGACTGTGTAGGTTACTTTCTTCATAAGCCTTTAGATCTGATGGGTAAAGAAATGACATGTTTCACTCTTCATTCAGTGGTTCAAAAAACTTCAAGTTTGCAACAAACTTGAACTTCTGTATTTGGGCAAAGTTCTAAGTAAATTGATACTGTAATTGAGCATTAAAATCACTGATTCTAACTGGTAACCTAAAGGTTAACCCAGGAGAAGATCAAAGACCCCATTGGCGGCTCTTCAACTGGCATGTAAATTAAGTGGTAAGTTGACTGCAAAATTCATTTAGCTATAATTTTATATTTATAAGATCATTGTTCATAACACGACTTGGTACCATCTGAAGATTCTTCATGGTACTTGAAATATCTGAAAACAACCAAATAATCTTACAGCATTATTTCAAGATGAATTATCTTCTATCCTGCAGACTCAACAGAAATGCTCATTTAAAATACTGTTCGTATTTTAAATGACTAATTTAAACTGACTAATGTTGCAAGTATGTGTCAGTGCGGTACCATTAGAAACAGAGCAATCAGAATGGTACCGTTGTCTTCACAGAGAATAAAATAATGAGCTATGAAGCACCTCATAAAATGTAAAAGGGCCATCATTGGTATTAGAGAGAACTAAACCGAACGAGAGTCACTCTTCTGCCGGCAAAGCCATCCAGTGTCAGCTGCTGCAGATCAGACGCCCTTGGGGTTCAACAGTGAGGACACTTCCAGATGCTGAGGTCAATATTCAGAAGGAACAACACTCAGTCCAGGCTGGCTTCCTCATCTCGTACCAGGCAAGGTGCTCGTGCGTTGTGTCAACCGCACCGCACAGATGCCCACAGCCATGGCACTCACAGAGAAGGGCAGATGAACAGGGCACACCAAGTGACACCACTCGCTATCCAACCACACCGCACAGATGCCCACAGCGATGCCACTCACAGAGAAGGGCAGATGAACAGGGCACACCAAGTGACACCACTCGCTATCCGACCACACCGCACAGATGCCCACAGCCATGGCACTCACAGAAAAGGGCAGATAAACAGGGCACACCAAGTGACACCACTCGCTATCCAACTGCACTGCACAGATGCCCACAGCGATGCCACTCACAGAGAAGGGCAGATGAACAGGGCACACCAAGTGACACCACTCGCTATCCGAGCGAGGGGTGAGAACATGCAGCACACTGACATTCTTACTGCAGAGAAGTAAGTATAGAGGACACAGATGACTCGGTTTATAAATATGCAGAGTAACCCGTCATCCACTATTTCAAATCATATATTTTGACATTTAATCTATTTTTTTCTTAAAGATGGCATCGGCCTTAATTATGAATGTTTTTACTTCACACCTTTATTCTCAAGGTTTAAAAAGATGGGTCAATAAACTTTCAAAATTAAATAGATTAAATTATAAAACAAACTGCTCCCTAAAAACGTTCTAAAATAGCAAGTCAGAATGTGCTTCATGTGGGTTTTCAGTTAAACCTACTTCACCATTTTAGTGCGCAGCAGACCACTAAAGATGAGAAAGAATCAATATGCCATTACATTTCTGAGCTATTGGAGAAGAGACATGGGCAGCAGCAAGATTCATGCCCAGCACAACACAAGCCTTGAATGTGAGTGAGAGAATGAGGGGTGTGCTTCTAAAGGGTCTCCCCACATCCAAACAAAACAGAAGAAACCTCTTTAGCGTCCCCTCACATCCCCTATGCAGTTTTCTAGAATCCCCACAGATCAAAATCTGAGCAAGCTCTGTATCGCATACAAAGGTCCACTAGTTGCTTATAATCTACATATATTCTACTCTGTAACTGAAACAGGCTATCGATTACTTAGAGCACCTAATTGTGTCAACATTTGTTTGATCACTGTTTACAGAATGATGACAAGAGAAACCTGTAAACATTTCTTCTTTATATTTGTTTATCTGTAGACACGGTCTCGCTTTGTACCTGGTCTAGAATTCTTAGCAGTTTTTGAGCCACACGCATCCGTGTTCTGGGGCTCCTGATTTTTGCTTCCATTTCTGTCACAGGTTTGTCTTATGAAATCTGATACAACAGAAGCTTCTTAAAATATATACATACATGAGGGAAGTCTGAATTAAATCACCAAATAATGAGGATACAATGCCCCCCAGAAGTAACTGTCACCTCCAAGTGAAATGGGTTACATCTAACTGATTATTGGATAATGGGGGCTTCTGGATAACCCCCCAGACAACCCAGGTTAGTGCCGAGGCTGTTGGCTGCTCTCCACAAACTGCTGGGAAGGCCCCACTATTGCTGAAGACAACACCTATGTAACTCGTTGAAGACGGAGAAGCTGAGCAGGTGCCTAACTAGAGTCTTCATCTCTACTCACTGGTGTTCACGAGACTTGGAGGAAGGGACTAAAGAATCAATACCTGATTTGACTTAAGGCCCACACCGTGAGATGGAACCCAATCTCAACACAGCCTGGGTAGCCAAGAACCTGGGACTATCCAGACCGGGGGACCTAGGATCAAACCAAGTTGAAGAAAATACCACTTTAGTTATCTAATAGGTTAATAATAAACATGAAATTTATATTTTAACCCAGAAACTGTTATGAGATAAATTACAAATACTAACCATTTAAATTCTTCTAACAACTGGGTAAAACATACACATTTAAAAATACATTGAGACACAGAATTTGATGTGTCATTTACAAGCAATAAAGAGAACGCAGTCCCAGCAATGGGCCCCAGAGTCTGTATTTGTGGAGACTTTTCTTCATCTTAGCTTTTCATGAGTATCTTTGTAAAATCTTGTCTTTTGTAGCACTTGCTTTTACAAGTTTTTTTTTTTCTTGCTTTTTGTGTTATATCTCTGCTAGAGGCAGACAGAATTACCTCTAACCAGCATGAGGCATTATGATAGAAGTGTTTGCCTTTTGTCCTATTAAGGTTCCTAACATACTCCAGAAATTTCCTAGAGAGAAGACCTTGTTTAATCATATTTGGTCTTAGCCTCCAGTTCTTGAACTGAGTCTTCCTAAGATCCCTGAAATCTTGGAACTGTAAGACTGTTTTATTTGCACTCTAAGGAGATGATGGATGCCTGGGGCCCCAAGCTAAATGGCAAGCTGGAGAGAGCTCCGTGGTTGGTAAAACTCTGATGTGGAGGGAGCTGGCGTGCCTGGACAAGTGAATGCTGGAAGCTCTACACCCCGCCCCTCTCCTCTGTCTCCCTTTGCATTTCTCAGAGGTGGCTGTTTCCAAACTGTACCTTCTGCAGTAAACTAGTAAATCCAAGTGCCTTTAGTTTTGTGTGTGAGCCACTTCAGTAAAGTGTTTGACCGAAGGAGGAAGTTGTGGGACCCCTATTATTAGATATCTGGTTAGAATTCAGGGCTTTGTGATTGGCAGTTGGCACGTGAGCAGTCACGTGACATTCATTTTTTTTCTTTTTCTTTTTTTTTTATTGTTAAAAGAAAAATTTACATTTACTCCCCTTGTTCCCGGCCCTCCCGCTCCCCCAGTACCCCACCACCCTCCCCCTGCTTCCTTAAGATGGGGCAGGATCCCCTGCCCTGTGGGAAGTTAATCTCTGGTGACTGTGGGCAGTCAGTGGCAGAGCTGAGCTGAATCTTCAGAAAACCAGCTGAGATCTACGTTTTTGACAAACTGTTTGCTGGGATGCAGAAAGAGCCCAAAGCGGGGTCTGGGAATGTTGGGAGTGGAAGGAAGCTCAGCTCTAGACGGTAGAGGTCATAGAATACTGCGCCCCCAGGAATCACTGGCATCTATTCAGCCAGAGCACATCATGGCTGAACGGTAACAGGAACACTGCTAAAGAAAATTCATCTTTCTATCGCCCAAGGGCCTCTCAATGATTCAGTTCATCTCATGAGTTATGAGTCTCCGATCCCAACTGATAACTCCAGGAAGATCTCTAGGTCTCTAAGAAATGTCCCCTTTCTCTCTTCTTACAGTTTCCGTAGGAGACATGGCTGGGTCTAGTAGGTCATACAGAGTGACATCAAACATAATGGATCCCACTGAAAAAGAGGGACCTTACTGTTGGACTCAGGTCATTAGGTCGGTACAAACGATCATGTCTGGGATGCCGTGTTAACACTCTGTCCTTCCTATGTGTTTGGGGAACAGGTCAGAAATGGCTCAGATAAATTCTCTACTTGATGCTTCACCAAGACTCTGACCATAATAGAGGGAATAGTAGCATGAGGCATCTCTTCTTGGTGTAGCTGTCTCACCGCTAATGGATTTCCATCGTTGGGGTACTATGTCCATGTCTGAACTTCCATCGACATGCAGACAGGGGATGGGACATAATGCAGGGGGAGCATACTTGCTTGATGTGCATTAGACTCTGGGTTTAAATGCCACAGGGGACCATATCTACCTTTAAAATCCTGAAGCTGAAAATATAATATAACTGATTTATCTTCATTTCACCTCATAGATTTGGGGCCTCTATTTTGAAAATGAGGTCAACGGAAAAAACTCCTAACGATGTAGTTTACTGACAACTGGACGACGGCATCAACAACACCAAGTGCTTTAAACTCACATATCACATTGTTTTAGAGTTTTCTTGTAACTCTAGTTACAAGGATCGGTGACTTTTATAAGAGTTTAATGTTAACTATTCATAAACCATCATCATCACATGGACCTGGAATTTCCTACTCTTTTTTTTTAAAAATATTTATTTATTTATTATGTATACAATATTCTGTCTGTGTGTATGTCTGCCGACCAGAAGAGGGCGCCAGACCTCATTACAGGTGGTTGTAAGCCACCATGTGGTTGCCGGGAATTGAACTCAGGACTTTTAGAAGAGCAGGCAATGCTCTTAACCACTGAGCCATCTCTCCAGCCCCAATTTCCTACTCTTTTCTGCTCTTTCATCTATTGGTCCATCTCGTAATAAAAACTCCCAGTTTAGCTGGCTCTTTGACCCCATTCACCCGTGTACACCTTTCTGTCACTTCAAGGTTAGTTTCAGTGAAGTTCCCACATCCGGTACTATCTGCCAGGTGTTTTCAGGAGAGATTTCCCCAGTGAAGCTCCTGTGGTAAGGGTGGAAACATGTCTCTACCTGACTGATGCTCATGTGTCAGTGTGAGCTCCCCACAGAGGTGCATGCGCGATGTGGAGCAAGACAGAGCGAGGGCACAGCTCTCTCCACATCCCAGGTGGAGCATCTCATTCTAAACACAGTGCCTGTTTGCAGAGCTACGTGAAAAC
Organism: Dicrostonyx torquatus; assembly: GCA_028555095.1. NCBI lineage: Eukaryota > Metazoa > Chordata > Mammalia > Rodentia > Cricetidae > Dicrostonyx > Dicrostonyx torquatus. Next base: position 1,041,225 of record JAQHUG010000188.1, read on the forward strand.
AGCTGCCTAAACTGTGCATTGAAAATTGGTTATATGGGGGCTGGAGAGATGGTTCAGAGGTTAAGAGCATTGCCTGCTCTTCCAAAGGTCCTGAGTTCAATTCCCAGCAACCACGTGGTGGCTCACAACCATCTGTAGTGAGGTCTGGTGCCCTCTTCTGGTCGGCAGACATACAGACAGAATATTGTATACATAATAAATAAATAAATAAAGAAATAAAGAAAGAAATAAAGAAAGAAAGAAAGAAAGAAAGAAAGAAAGAAAGAAAGAAAGAAAGAAAGAAAATTGCTTATATGTTTACGGTCTTTTAAAAGTAGAGGGACACTTCATTGGGTAACACAGTCATTTATTATTACAAACTACACGTCAGATGAAACACACAGTAAAATAGAATCCTGTAGGCCATGACGAATGGGTGAAGCTCAACCTTAGGTCAGTTATTATAGCTCTAATGCTAAATTTCATTTGTGAAGAATCCAAAATCGTCGGACATCTATACCTTTTGGAATAAAAGACTTCATATCTAGCAAACCGACTGGAGGGACCCTACTTTTCGTCTGAAATTTTATTTCTTTGTGTTCTACTATTTCCTATGTGAATTCCAAGAAGCAGAGAACAACCAACCACCCACTTAATATGTCCTCTAAAAAGACACATTTCTAGTATTCCCTTAAATTAATATAAACTCGGTTTACAAAGTTCCATGAAAAAATCTCGGTGAGAACCATCAACCTCAGGAAAGTGACGTTCTAGGAAGACAGCAGCGATTTCCTTGACCAAACCTCACAGCTGTTCATCTGACTTCCTCCATTGAATAGTCAGCAAAACAAACTATGACTTCAAATGCTTATTAGAGATTTCTTGGAGATCTTTTCCACCCCCAGGCATACACTTAGCGTAACTGTCTTTCAATAGAGTCTGTGACCTTTAAAAACAGAAGAAACCTGGATGACTCCAACCCCTTATTCCAAAAACCTCATAAAATTGGAAATCTAAAGTCTATTTTCCTATAATCTAATTTAGATGAAAATACTTTGAGTCCTTACACTGCTAAACATAAAATAAACTTCTAAGTCTTGATGAACTCATGCATTTGCTGCCTGTGCGTCAATTTCTTTCTTTTAACATAATCAATAAATGACTGGACTCGTCTGTTTGAATGTCGACAACTGAAGACATATAAATAACATGATATGGACTCTGCAGGCTGTATTTACATATGTAGGGACAAGCACACATGCACACATATGTAACAGCAATGAAACAAAATGAAGCCATGCATTTGAATGAGAGTGAGGGGACATATGAGCTGGGTTAGGGGAAGGAAGGGAAAGGGGAAATGATGGGATTATGTTAATCTCAAAAAAAGAAGAAGAAAAATCAAAACTTAGATTCCTAGGATGCTGATTTAGACTTAGTGGACAGATTTAATTAACAGTAAGCTCCTCGTCACTAGAAAATAGGTTAGCATGGCCAAAACTGTTCAACAGAAACCATCAACACTAAAAAGACCATTGTCTTCCATTGCACACACCATAGCACAGATAATAGTGAGCAGGATAAGCAAAAAATAAAAATAGAAATGCAAGTGACTAGAATACCTTCAATGCATTGGAAATGTGAGCGAAGCGGTTAAGCTGATGAGAACACGGAGAATGGCCCTGTTCTGGGCAGGGTCACATGAACTGTCCCTCTACAGATGATAATAATAATAATAATAATAATAATAATAATAATAATAAGTGTAGGAGGTCCTTCTGTATTTCTGCTGCTTTCATTGGTTGAATAAAGAGATTACCTTGGCCTTTTGAATGGGCAGCCCTTAGGTGGGCGGAGTAGACAGAACAGAATTCTGGGATAGAGAAGGCAGAGTCAGGGAGAGCCACCGCCATGAAATCGCCAGAGTCAGACACGCTGAATCTTTCCCAATAAGTCACAATCTCGTGGTAAACAGATTATTAGAAATGGGCTGAATCAATATGTGAGAGTTGGCCAATAAGGGGCTGGAGATAATGGGCCAGGCAGTATTTCATTGAATACAGTTTCTGTGTAATTATTTCGGGAGTTAAGCTAGCCGGGTGCTGGGAACGCAGCCCATGCCTCTTACTACAAATAATAATAAGGACACCCACATGGGAAGCAGAAAGATGAGCATCCCAGGAGACAATAAAGGCCAGTAAGAGGTTGTGGTGAGGGGACAGGTTGGGGACTTTGTTGTTCCATTTGCAGCCTATGTCCTCATTACCTTGGTGCTGCATGACAGGTTTGAAATATTTTCCCTATAAAGTGAAGACAAATGGAAGGGAGTCCAAATGTCGCAGGCGATTTTACCACACAACAACAGAGTAACCCTCTGCAAGTGGTAAGCATGACTCAGCTTCCTGAAAACAGCTAAATTATATTCTGTTGTGAAGTAAAGGATCTACAAATACAGCAACATCTGGTTTACCTTACCCAGGGACAAAAATCGCCCTAGAATTAAAGCCCAATGCAGTTAGTTGGAGGTGGAGGTGCTGCTAACACTCCATGAACCGGCCCCACGCCAACTGCATGCTCCTATCTAGACAACTGATTGGTCACTGAAAGTTCATGGGTCATGCTCTGCAGATCAGTCTGGACCAAAGAACAGATTCTGTTAAAACGCTCATCACTGCACCGCTAGTCCATCATTCTATAGCCACAAAGAGTGAAATACACACACACAGGAGTGTGCATAATTGTGGGTAATTAGGGAAATTAAAACACCCTTCACAAAGGCTTGAACAGAAAAATCCCAGCTGATACAAATGGTTTTTGCCATACTTCTTACCATGAATAAACATTAAAGACATATTAGATAAAAACTTAGACAAGAGTTTGCATCTATTTTGAGAATATGTAATAGGTAGATGAAACAGAGTGTAAGATATCTTACACTCACAAAAAACTATATAAAATTGTTAAGATATAATTTCTGAGTTATTCATTTTGCTAAATTTTCTACATGTAAAAAAAAACCACTGCAGGTTTTAAGACTCAATTTGTTACTTAATCTGATTATTTAATACATTGTTTGGAAACATATATTCCAAAATATGACCTATGTAATGTTAGTCACATGAATATTTTCAGAACTAACTTGACTGATATTGAACAAGCAGAAAACTTAAGAATGTCTTTGAAGATGAACGTACCTTGTTAAAATAATAACACCTTAAAATGTAAAACTAGTCATGAAGCACACTTAGACAATTCTACTGTGTCTTTAGTTGTACAGACCATCTCTGTAACGCACATTTATTGAGATAGTCAACACAAAATGTAAGGCGCAGGCTCAATTCAGTTAAATGGTCAATGCAACAATAAACTTCAACAGATATCTTATACTGGCAAACCACGATTTAAAAAAAAATCACTGTTAAATGTAAATTCTTTCAAACTTGACAGCAACAAACTACAACAGGACTGCCGCAAAGCTAGGGACCTGAGGAACTACACAATTTCTCTCTACCACTAACCCCCCCATTACTTGTTTCTGTATCGGAACAGACTTTATGTCCGGCTACCTCATAAAATCCTGATGCCGAATCTGGCAATGATCAACACACGCGTGAGGCCATACGAAGCTTCTCTGTTTACATTAAAGAAGTGATGAAGGAAGGTGTTTTATAACACACGCCACTAATCGTGCTAACGTTGCGTCCTCTTCTGTCTGGAAGAAAACCCAGTGGCGTAAACGAGTCTGGTGGTGCTCAACTCCCTGACCTTGAAATACACAGCCACTCCCTTCCCTCTTCTATTTATTCAGGGTTGGGATAAAGAAAAATAATTATTTTCCTCAAAAGGTTGTCTCAACCTCAGGCATCTTTATATCCCAAGGGTAATATTTTCATTCCATTCTTAATGGAACAAATTTTCTAATCTGAATATGTATTCAGAAATGATTGATTGAGGCAGCGTAGCATCAACACAGCACGTTGCCATCAAGTGTCGTTCCCACTGCAGGGACCCCAGTGAGCCACAGCACAGCGGCAGAAGGGAGAGGCGCCAGACTGGCTTCCTTGGATTTGCAAAGGTGTGAAAGGCCGAGTTTCAAATGTCTAAGAACATCTTCTAAAAGGCCCGCTCTAGGACCTAGAATCGTGATGAGTGTTCTCGTTCACAGTGCTATGAGGCATGCCCAGATTAGCAGTCACTCCTGGTAAGGCTACACTAGACCCTACATTACGGTGTCCTTAGAGGGACATATACTTTGGAGTGCTGCACGCCCAGGATGCCAAAACCGGTACCGGGATTTCACCTCACAGCTGCTCACACTTAATAAAATGCTTAGACTTCCGGAAATTGTGTGGTAAGCAACCCTGATATTTGACTTCAGATCATTTTCGTAACAAAAACTAGGAAAAGAAACTAGATCTCCTCGAGTATACTTTATGTTAAAAATTTCCTGAGATTTTGTTTGAGGTCATGTGTGTAGATCTGTGACTATATAAGGAAGATAGTAAACCATCTTCTAATTTATAGAAATCCACCAACCATCATGTTTTACTTTATCATTTTTCAAAGGATGGAAATCATTTCTTTGTTCCCGAAAAAAGGATTACCAGGATCAGTGATGGCAGAGAACGGTGCCTACACAAAGGCCGTGCCACCGTCTGCCTGGCATTCGCACAGTGAGACAAATGAACTGGCAATCAGCTGCCTTCCTACCGAAATCTGCCAGCTTCAGCTCCCCCGTGTCACTGATGAGAAGGTTCTGCGGCTTCAGGTCTCTGTGCAGAATATACCGCTGGTGGATGTACGACAGCCCTCGCAGCAACTGAAACAAAAACAACTGGGAAGACAGAGGGGAGGTGAGCGTTAGAACCCGAATCCAGATAAATCACACTTCATACACACAGTCTGCCAAATCCATCAGTGAGCACGGGCAGCCACCTCTGGACTTCCTACCAATTAGTAAGCAAAATATGCAATGCTAACATAGCGATCACTAATCCATTAGGAAGTAAGTCAGAGAACCTTCTAAAACATCACGGTGTCAATCAAGACACGTCGTCAGTCACAGAGTTCTATAATCTATGGATGACAGAGAATATGGAGGATAAGGTGATTACAGTTTTACCGCATCAATCTCTCTAGACTAAAATGACGTCTAAGAGAGCAATCTATAACATTACAAAAGATAAGAACTTTATATTACGATTTATTCTTATCTGACGCTATAGAAACGGCATGAGCATAGCACCCAAGGGTCCACCACTACCATGCTTTAAAGAATGGAAAGGTAAGATGACCTGAGACAATGAAAACAAGTCACTCATGTGATCCAACTAATAGCAAATGGCCAGCAGGCTGCCTTTGTACAAATGGCTGTGAGATTGGTTATCGCCTGAAGACACATGGCACCTTCACTAATGGCAGAGCTGACCTTGCCTAGAAGACACAATAGTTTGGGTGTGACAAATATTGACAAAATGACTAGAGGTCTTCGCTTTGGAGTTTACATCAAGCGAATGTTTCTATTTTAGTAACTGAAGTATAATTCACTCGTCATCCCAAAGCCCCGCTTGCGGGGAAGTTAATTTCAAATAATTTGCTTGCCAAAGTCACTCTCATTGACCTAGTACTTGAGCAATCAATCTCCCAAAACAAAAACAAAACAAATGTATTTTACATTTATCCACCAACTATATCCCGCTCATGAATCCAACTCGCAACAAAAGGCTGTGCCAAAGAAATCCAATGTGAGTTAAAAGAAGGAAGCTGGAACCACTCTGGAATATTCAAGTGGAAACGATTAGCAGCTCCTGGAGGGCACTGGGAGCTGGCATTTCTGGAATGCTCGCACTAACCAGGGCTACGAAACCCAAGCACACTTGTCTGCTGGCATAACATGTAGCAATGACAGCCCAATTCGTTCACCTCAAACATCTTTATTTTTTTTTATATTTATTTGTTATTTATACAATATTCTGTCTGTGTGTACATTTGCAGGCCAGAAGAGGGCACCAGACCCCATTACAGATGGTTGTGAGCCACCATGTGGTTGCTGGGAATTGAACTCAGGACCTTTGGAAGCACAGGCAATGCTCTTAACCACTGAGCCATCTCTCCAGCCCCCCCTCAAACATCTTTATAATTGGTAAATATGCACGGGAGAGAGAAGGCCATGGCTCACTATTTCCAGAGTGCGCGTAGACACATGAGAGAGAACAGATGAAAATTCTCTCTCAGAACTCCAGACTCCAGAAAACAAACATCTTTCCAGAATTCTTCCTACGTGGAAGATGGAAAAGGCTGAACACTAGCATCACCCGTAACTTCCCACCCTCTTTATCCTGGGACTTAACTAAGGTGTATGATTTCTATGACACCCTTACTTCTGGGCGTTGTTTAGAACCTACAGGACCGAGGACTTGGCGTTTAACCATGGCAATGTCTTCAAACCCGACGGGAGCAGCACAAGGTATACACTACCGTTATCCCCATCACAGTGATGAGGAAACAGTGGTAGCGTCTCAAGATTTCTCAGCAATTAGGAATAAGACCCAGGGCACGAGCCAAGATTGCTTAATTGCAAAGCTGACACTCTTACCTAACCTGTCCAGGAACCAGAGACAAGGATCGACGTGTGTAGGCGTAGAAGCTGCTTCCTCTACCTGATGGGATAGCACATGCACATCCAGGAACACGCCTGGGAGCCCAAGGAACTGAACTCTACCTTCAGCCGGATGCTCCGCCCCTAGGAAATTTCATTCCTGACTAAGAAATCTTGCCACACCAGAGTCACAGGCATGCTGCTTTCCAGCTCTGTGCCCTGGTCCCTGCTGCCTTCCCTGACTTCCTTTCTGTCCCCTCGCAGCCGCTATGCTCTGGATAAAGCATTCCCACCCTATGTCTCCATTGTAGTTTCTGAGAATACCACACAGAATTTACCCCAGCTCGCACAAATGGTGTCCCTTACACCACATCATAAACCGGATACACAGTTGGCACTTCTGCATCACTAATGGTATTACCAAATGGATTAGAGACATCTGGATAAAGACAGATAAAATGATCACAGATAGAATGTCCTGGAATTAGGATGCTCAAACAGCTAAGAGCAAAAGTGGGCAGATTAAGTAGGAGCAAATACCCTCAGTAAGTAGAGAAAATATAGAATCCTTCTGCTAATCCAGAAGCTATGCAACGAGGATATCATGCTGAAGATTAAAACCGGTATTAGAGAGGGATGCGATCACACACTCAGCTTTAAACGCACAAAAGCTCCAAACTTTGGGGGCCAACACGACCCCCAGAGTCGTGTTTTTTTACATAGAAAGAAGATAGCGTACGACACTGTAAAATCTCAACAGCACCATAAAGGTACGAGAGTCAGGATGGCAACAGCAAACTTCACCAAAGCTTGGGTGTGATGGTGCACATCTGCAATCCCCACACACGGACGGATGCAGGAGGATGGCAAGTTCCAGGCCAGCACGAGCTATATAATGAGACATTATCAAGAAATCAATGAGAAGAAGGAAGGTAAGAAGGAGAAGGGTTGCAGGGAGGGGAGGGAAGGGAAGGGAGGAAAGGGGAAGGCGAGCAGAGAAAGAGGGAAGAAGAAAGGGCAAAGGTGAACGTGTCTCACCAGGAGCATCTGACAGTGGCTAACACTCTATGCTCTGGTAAGCAGTGTGGGAGACACTGAGAACGCCGTCCCTTGGTGAGTTACACAGAGCATCCCATGTGGGGTCTCAGTAATACTGGAGAACTCGGTCATGGGGGTTTCTCCTTATGCAAACCAGGAAAGGACCTAACATTTGCATCTGAGTTTCCGGGAACGCCGCATCTCTCAGATGCTACATAAACCTTACCACAGTTAGGCTGTCACTTGACCTTCTACCAAACAACAGAGGATGTGAGGGGGAAAGGACCCCCAGAATGGCCACACGGGCCAAGAGAAAGATCAGATTAGCTTGGTTGTTAAAATGACCAAATGCCAGTGGAACCCCACAGAATGAAAAAGAAAGGATAAAGACTCACTGCTAAGGGTGCTCCAAGTCCGTTACATGTATTATTTTAATCCTTTTGATCTCAAAGTCTGCATCTCTGATAAAGACTTGCCAACAGGGAACGTCTGAAGCAAGCCTCCCCCGAGTTCTCACGATGCTTGTGGACCTGCATCACATCACGCTGTTGCTAAGGTGGTGAGCATGGCTGAGCAGCCCTGCTCCCGAGTAACTAACGTGCTCCATGATTAAAGGAACACTTCGTAAAAGATCCGACGATCATAGAATACACGAAAGGTTCTCAAGCTTCCCATTTCGTTCTATTCAAAAGTCTTCCTAGAAATAAATAATATGGCAGCAGGCAGGAGCATGGACGAGACTGATGGGAATCAGCTGGGAATGTGATTCCTAATACGATCTATCAGTCATCTATCTATCTATCTGTCTGTCTGTCTGTCTATCTGTCTATTCGTCTATCTGTCTGTCTATCAGTCTATCTGTCTGTCTGTCTATCTATCATTCAGTCTGTCTATCTATATATCTATCATCTATCTGTCATCTATCTATGATCTATCTATCATCTATCTATCATCTATCGATCTATCATCTGTCTGTCTATCAGTCTGTCTGTCTGTCTATCATTCAGTCTGTCTATCTATCTATCATCTATCTATCTATCTAACATCTATCTAACATCTATCTGTCTGTCTGTCTGTCTATCTATCTGTCTATCTGTCTGTCTATCAGTCTATCTGTCTGTCTGTCTATCATTCAGTCTGTCTATCTATCTATCATTCAGTCTGTCTATCTATCTATCATTTAGTCTGTCTATCTATCATCTATCACCTATCTGTCATCTATCTATTATCTATCTATCATATTCTGTTATCTATTATCTATCTATCATCTATGTCATCTATCATCTATGTGTCTGTCTGTCTGTCTGTCTCTCTATCCATCTCTCCACTGCAGTGTACAGGAGGCCTCCCCAAGACCACTCGGTTATGGAACATCTGACTTAATCCTTCACCAAACCCATCCACACACTCTCTGAAGGTTTACACCCCAGTATGAGCATGTTCAATTTCTGTAACTGTAACCAGGAGACAGGCCTTCCACAATGATCCAATCAGCAAGGACGCTCTGACAGGAGCAGACCTCTAGCCCCCAAACCTTGCAGGGAGCTGTTCCCATTCTCAGTGTCGTGGCATAACCTTGCTAAAAATACCCCTTTTTGTTCTTTATCAATGCAACACTTACTTACAGATATGAACACGTTGTTTCATAGGTACAAGAAAAGGGAGATTAAAATTTAATAAATTTCATTCACAAGTGCCTTTTAATACTTGATTCCTTTCTGAAACGTGTCAAACGGGTTTTCAAAGAGAAAAAACATGCATTTTAATCATGACTGTGAAAGTTGTTGAACTTAATATGCTGTGTTTACTCCTCAGCATATTGGAGATACAGTAACAAGCTTTTTCAGTAACCCCTGGACCAGAGTCTAAAATGTAACTTCAGATACACTGTGCCTTAGACTCATTGGTTTCTGTGAATGGTCAGAAATACAAGCATTCTTTAATACACAAGATTCTCCTTAATACAGGATTAAGCATGGAGAACATTTTGCAGATTTCCAAGGCATGAAAAATCCCCTTTAAGGAGTTTAGGGTCTCGGGGATTATATAGGACCTTCAAATCTACCAGGAAGGGCTACTGGCACTAGTGCACATCCCCATGGCACACCAGTAGTTCCCTACAAAGAAAGCTAACCTATGTTTAACATTTCTCCTTCGCAGGTTTCTCAACCTAAGAAGGACTGCTTGAGTCTTGGATGGGTATTAACAGACACTTGAACCACAAATTGTATCATCTCACAACTCCATGAATAACAATGGAACAGGCACTAGGAAAATTGACTGTAGCGTTAACCACTTACTCAGACACTAGGAAAAATCACTGTAGCGTTAACCACTTACTGAGACCTTGTTGTGGTGTGCATTGTTCTAGGTGTTGCTACATGTCCATCTTTCTAGAAAAATAACTAGAAACACTGACAAAATATCCTAAAACTTGCATCAGATAATACTTTTCTTGTAAAGCTAGCTCTTCAATGTGAAGACGGTACAGAATGATTCATTATGACTCATTCCACTTAATTAACCTTCAAAGACTCTAATATAAATATTGAGTCCCAACTTTCAATATAATACATTCAATCATGTCTAAATACTTCTACTTTACAAAGTGTCACTGCAGTTTGATATGTCAAATTTTCAGCAATAGCAAGAAGGTTATACAAGGATAGCAAGTAGGAGGAAATTTTCTTAGAAACTAGCTTTTCAACAAGGAACGTTACTGGCTACTCCGTGACAGTACTTGAAAGACTTTAACGCAGTAGAGAGAGATGTCTCTGTCATTTCTAGTTTGTAAGTTGCTTACTTCTTGTTTACTTAGGTAATATTATGTCCTTCTGGAGTCTTTGATGGAGTTGAAGAATGGATAGTTATAGTTTTCCTTAGTTAAGATAAAAGATAAAATAGATCTAAATACTGTAACTGTAATTCTTGCTTGATAACTGTTTTGTTATATGTAATTTTACTATGTTAAAATGAAAGCCTTTCTTTTTGGTTTAAACAGAAAAGGGGAAATGGTGTAGGAGATGCTTCTGTATTTCTGTTGCTTTCATCGGTTAAATAAACTGCCTTGGCCTCTTGAGAGGGCAAAATCTTAGATAGGCAGGGAGGACAGAACGGAATTCTGGGATAGAGAAGTCTGAGGGAGAGAGAGCCCGCCATGAAATCACCACAGTCAGACATGCAGAATCTTTCCCGGTAAGACCACTACCTTGTGGTGACTTACAGACTATTAGAAATGGGCTGAATCAGGATGTAAGTTAGCCAACAAGAGGCTAGAACTAATGGGTCAGGCAGAATATAAATGAATATAGTTTCTGTGTAATCATTTTGGGGGTTAAGTTAGCCAGACGCCGGGAACACAGCCCGCCCTCTCCAGGAGCTGGGCTGTGGGACACAGCTGCACACTTACTACATGTTCAGACGGTAAAATGCACAGGGATCCGTGGCAGTGAACTGGGCTACATGGATGCATTTTCTGCAGTGCTCTGCTCAACATCCAGCTGTCAGGAAACATGTATGGCAGAAGAGACAAACCGCACTTCCACCCTCTTGGATTTCTCTACGTTCTACTGCCTTGTTATATTCCTATACCATCTTGAGAAAGACAGATAACATGCTTCCGAATCCCTAGGTAATATCAAAATTAGTTGACAATTCTAAGATCCTGAAACACTAATAAGTTTTGTTTTCCAACGATAACAGCTTTCTGAACAGGAACACATGTTTTTAAAATGAGACTTTGAGGTATAGGGCCAGCTATTGTGGGAAGAACTGTTTTCATTTGATTTGAGAGTTGGGCTCATCAGATCAACCGTCCTCCATCACAGCTCAGTCTGCTGGGGGACACCAAGCAAGAAAATGCCCTTGGATGGAAATGCCCAGAGTGAGCAGGTTGAAGCTGCAAGATCTAGAACTAGGAGGCTCCCAGGGGATCAAATTTGTTTGAGAGATAGATCTGTCTTCTGTAGAGTTCTGTGGAAGCAGACCTGATAGAATAAATAGGCTTCTAGTAGCTACCGGGCTATATCTGATAAAAATGCACAGAGAGCCATGGTCTTAACTAAGATTTCTATTACTGTAAATGACTGCAATGACCGAAAGCAACTTGGGGAGGTCAGGATTATTTCAGTTGACAGCTGCACATCACAGTTCATCCTGAGGGGAAATCTGAGCGAAAACTCCAAGCAGAAACATGGAGAAAGGCGTCACATATGTGCTGCTTTCTCACACAGTTCAGGGGCCTCCTGCCTAGGGAGCAGCACCACCCGCAGTAGGCTGGACCCTCCAATATCAACCTTTAATCAAGGAGTCGACAGGCTTGCCTATAGGCCGACTTTATGGAGAAAACTTCTCAGTTGAGAAAAGTTCCCAAAAGATTGCAGCTTGTTTCAAGTTCACATGAAAGTGACCGAAACACAAGGATTCTTTAATGAATTGCTAATCATCCCACACTTAAAAACTCAGTGGAAATTCTTTTCCACACGATGAAAACGAACAAGCAATTACATTTCAATGATTTTTATGCTTATATAATCTTAGAGACTAAACCAGCATGAGATATCTTGATATGAATCGAGAAGGGTAATATGAATTTGTTTTAGAAAGAGATAAGGATACAGCCTGGAAGACTGACAAATAATGACTCAAGCTGAAACGTCTTGGAGAATATTCATCAACGGAAGATACACGACAGAGAACTAATTCCAAGTGAAATGTAATAATTAAAGACGTGTGAGTTTGGGTATATACGACCAATGGATTTCTTTCAATAACCTCCCAGAGGCATGTGCAGTAATAGAAATTTCCATACTGATGAGATAGTACCTGTGGGCTTTCCTGGCTTGTCACACAAAAGCCACGCTTAGACAAGACGATCAAAAAAGTGCTGAATACTGAATCCGGTGTGCAACTCCACTGCACCTGCTGGTTTCCCTGGTGGGCATCTTGTCTTTTTTGATAAACAAAACACTAGCGTACTGCTACGTCCATCGTAGAATGGAGAGAGAGGAACATAAAAGACACTAGTGCACTGTGCAACATCCACGTGAAATGGAGAGAGGAGAAAATAAGACACTAGTGCACTGTGCTACTCCATCGCGGAATGGAGAGAGGCAGACAGGATAAGCCGGTTAAAGTCTGAATCCCAGGATGGCATCTCCCCGTTCCCAATGGGAACTTCTGCTGTCTTGTAACTACATACAGCATGCCTCCGGAGGCTGCATCCTACCAAGCTTTAAGTCTGAGTTTTAGAACTGAAGAATGTACTATTTAATTATCTGCCCTTGATTTCTCTATCAGACCCAAGCGGTTAACAAGAATATCAATAATGATTCAGTTCAATGTTGGCCCCACGTGTTAATCATGAAATTTACTTCTTAGCTACCCCTTGCATGTCTAATGCCCTAGGGATTGATATGCACAATTTTATTATAACTTTATTTTCTATCAATTCTTTAATTTCTAAGTAGGGAGTGTAATTTCTTACTACAAAAATAGGACAAAAGTGTTCAGGAAATTCCTGGGTAGGCACTAATAATGTATGTAGAATTCTGTAAAAAGCACTATTTAATGGGATGATGAAAAACATCGTATTTCCCAACATATAGAATTAGGGAAAGCTCTCTAGTATTCCCGGCAATGCATCAGAAGGTATCATTACCAGGTCAATGAGTGCTCTAATGAAGACGGTGGAGAAAATCAGGTGCCATTCGGTTTCCTCTCTAAGCATCAGAGAGTCTCATTTAGGAATCAACTCTCAGTGCCATCTGTATCAGACAACCTTAATTTGGCATGACATTATTTTATCTGCTACACAGCTGCTTATTCCCTGAACTACAGAAGAAAGAGGCCACTTTTCACCATAATAAACTTCAGATTTTAGCTGAAATGAAAACCAGGACTAGTCTTTTAAACCAAGAGGATTGCAGATACTTCAGGGAATACAGCAAGGAGTTCAAAATTATTCTGGTTATTTTCAGTTATTTAAAAAAAAACGGGAAATATAACGTTGTAAAATCATGTAGAAAAGTCATTACATCGCAGGAATGGAAATACATGGCGTGAAACACAGGAACCCTCAATCTCGTCATGATAATAAGATGCCATCATCTATATGTATGTCTGCCAGCTAGAGACAGCAGCAATTAATCTTTTCTTTTTTTCCATGAACCTTAATTTCCAGTCTCTCGGGCTTATCAATTTTTAAATACATGAAAGCAGGATAAAAGGAGACATTTAAACGGTTTCAGTTGTTTTTAAAAAAACTCAATGTCAAACTACAACTCCCTGATAGGTATACGATCATAAACTGAGATGAGTCTTGTGTGTGACTCACTCATAACCAAACTCTAATATGCTGTAAGGTAGCCAAGAAAGCTTAGAAGTTCCCACACACCAATTTCTGTCCTGCGGAAATGGGTTTCTATGTCTTTAATCATCATAAATATTTATAACAAGACCCTGGCTTTAACATCAGGTATTAAATCATCCTCTTGGTAACTAATTGCTGAAATTACTCATTTGTCAAAAATGTATATAATGCTTAGAAACGAACTATTAGTTAAGGGTTAACGTTTGTTTCAGAGTACCGTGTTAATAACAGACAGAGTCTGCAGGCAATTTAAGCAGCAGCATGGTTTGGGAAATTTAGTTAATACTGACTAATTTTCTTGCTGCGAATGCTACACAGAAACAATAAAACTTTCACAATTTTTTTTGGTCTAAAATTAGTACCAAATGAACTTAAAATATTTCAGGTGCTCCTGTAGAGCCAGGGGCCACAGGGTGGTCCAGGTGCCCCTGTTTTTCTCTGTTCTCCCACAACACGTTACGCTTGGGGATACTTGGAGTCCTGCCCAAATCAAACTTAGAGAAAAATCCCATCAATTCACAAGGGTATTGACTTATCGATTGTATCATTGGCATGCGTGTTTATGGGGGACGGCATGTGTGACATCACGTGTTTCAGAGTTTGCTCTCTGCTTACACCACGGTGGGCCTAGACATGAGACTCAGGTGCCTGGGCTCAATAGCATCTCCCTATCCTGACATTGACATTTTATAACCAACAAAGAGAGTATGTAAGTTTAAGATAAATGTCTAAAACGTTTCTACACATTGTCAATTGCAAACCGAGAAATCTGTATGCAAAAGAATTTGATCATTTCACTTCTTTTTTTTAAATCATAATACATAATGAGCATTATCTTCTGATCATCTGATATCTGACACGTTTAGCCAAACACCGAGCACTAGATGACTGAAAAGGACATATCCTTTGATTTAAACATTTCATTGTTATTATTACGTACAGATTGTATGTGAACGTGAGAACACGCTTGTCACAGCAGCAGTGTGGAAGACAAAGTTTGGAGCGTGTGCTGTCCCTTCCATTACAGGGTCCTGGGATTCTAAGCAGGTCATCAAGCCTGTGTCTGACAAGTTCTTTGACCCACTGAACCATCTAAACAGTCCAGGACGTACTCTTTAAAGATAATAACATTTCACCTCATTTTCAAATCTTCTAAAAATATAGAACTGTTTCAGTGTCTTAGTTTTAGTTCGAATGATTTCCTTTTTTTTTTTTTTTTTGGTTTTTCGAGACAGGGTTTCTCTGTGGCTTTGGAGCCTGTCCTGGAACTAGCTCTTGTAGACCAGGCTGGTCTCGAACTCACAGAGATCCGCCTGCCTCTGCCTCCCGAGTGCTGGGATTAAAGGCGTGTGCCACCACTGCCCGCCACAAATGATTTCCTTTTATCAATCTCTCACAGCATTATGAACAGCTGCTAATCTAGTAAATATTACTATTATGTTCTTCATTTTGTAGTCAGAGACTTAAGGGACGATAAATATCAGCACATGAACGGATACGTTAATACATCGAACGGAAATAGCAATGGGACATCTGTCACCATGCCACTGTCAGACATCGTTGAGACTGATTTCACGTGCAGTGTAATCCTAACTGTAACCCTGGAGGAGCGACTTGTCTCTTAGCACACGGTGGGGAAAATCCAACACATAAATAGGCGAGTGGCCTCCCAAGGAAATGCAGCTGTCAGCATCCATGTCTGCATGTCAGATACGAGAACGCAGGGCATTCAGACTCACTGTGTTCAGTGTCTAATGTTTTGTAACTTCAGAGAAGAGAACACTATTATCTTCAATATAAAATGGGAATAAACCTATATGATGACCAATTGTTAATAAAGTCATACTACAGCTACCAACAGTAATTTAATGTATTAATTTTGTGCCACAGGGAAATAAACATTGGACAAAGAGCCATGGTCCTTTAACAAATGTCTCAATCTCAGGAGCTGCGATGTTTACTTTCTATGAAATGTGGGTTCCAAATGGATCACATCTCTGTGGGTCTGGCATTTTCCTGGGCACAACGACAAGTTACCCTCATTCTTCACCTGATGGTTGGTATGTAGTGCCAGGTTGGAAAAAATTTTGCATCAAAATTTTCAAACTATTATTCCACCACCACCCAGCATCTCCCTTTGGCTGGTGTGGTTCTTTCTTTCTTCCTTTTTTTTTCTATTTGAAACTGACATTTTACTTTAGCACAATGTTGAAAATGTTGAAAACATTAATTATATAAATCAATAAACATCTGCATTTTAGTCAGTTTTTTCTCATATGCCTTTAGCTTTTCGTGAAGCCACCCTTTAAACCAAGGTTAAACACCCAAGGGGAGTAGAATACAGTGAACATCCGAAAAAGAACAAAGTATAAATTTTTTGCTAAAACTTGAGCAAATACACTCAGTTTATCCACCACAAACGCTCTCTTAACTCGGTCATCTGAAATTATCATGTACATTATTGTGTATAAGATATGATTCAAAAGTGACCATGTACAAAACAATCTAAATGTTTTTATAGTAAAACTATCTAACGTTACAACACTATTAATTTCCACCAACTACAATAACGACTGGTTCTTTTTAATTTGATGTCCTACACACAGAAGATTTTTAAGAAACTTTCAACTGTCATGGAGATGTTCGTCTTGGACTCAAAAATCCTTATGAAGAATGTGAACCCTTGGCTCTCACACCCCTTTTCCTACCTTCACATTCTCCGGATGGAGTCCTCCGGGGTGCTTGTCCATGTACTGACATAAATCAGTGTGCTGGAAGAAAGAAGTGGAAATGTATTAATATCCCTCTGGCTATAGCACGATGGATCAATATTTTCTACTTCAAAGTCACCATTACCTCCTAGACAAAACAGACAAAGGACATGTGAATGGGTTTTTTAGAGCATGCAATCATGCTCCACCATTCCCCGTTTTATCCATAATAGAAGGACCTTCATCTTTAGTTTTATGTCAAACATGTATGCAGTAAGACAAATACATGTTTACAGTTTGTTGAGTGTCAATTTCCGCATTGACTATATATCCTGACACACAACAAAACTCTAATCACAAGTTTTCCACAAATGAATTTAAGTTCTGATTTACTTTATGTGAGTTGAAAACACCTGAAACCACGACAGTGAAATTAACAACTGGAATTTTCACAAGTATACATGCAAATAATTTTAGTTTTCAAGAAGTGACTATATTTAAATACAAATTATAAATTAACAAAAACATATTCAAAGTAACAACTTTAAAAAGACAATTATGCATTAAAGCACTAAGATAATAAGCAGTTATTTTGCAAGTATGAGAAGTCAGCATGCCAATAACAATATCTCTCCTTACGTCACTCGTGTTTATATGGTGAATGGCACAAAGCTTCTCAAAACTCCAGTTTACTCAAAAGTTTGCTCTCTTAGTGTATGGCATCACCTAACTTACAAGACAAAGCGTGTGCTCAAGTGACTCTGTGTCCATTTGGCTGGGTGACTAAGGGTGTGCAGGTCTTATAACGCATTCAAGGATCTTGCTGGAACCATCATATCCGCAATTCAGATTTGCTACTGGGATTTGATCGGACATCAGACGGCAACCGCTTATGACACAGGGCAGAGCTTAGCCCTGCCCTTCACGCCGAGCTTCTGTTGCCCGTGCACCTAGGTTGGTCACCGAGGAGATGGGAAGGATGAAGTAGCTGTGGACGGAAGTGCCGAGCGCCACAGCAGAATGCAGAGCACTCCTGTCGGGCACCCGGTAAGGTCACCAGTTCAGCAAGGGGCAGAAAGCCTGCTGGGAAAGCTGAGCCCATCCGGGGACAGATTAAGGGGGACAGAGGAGCTAGTCCGTAAACGCTCTTACAGCACTGTCTTCTATCTAGAGCCACACAGCGGGCTGAGGATCAGTCAAATTCCCTGCTGTTGGAACTCTTTAATTTGGAAATTATGATCTATAAGACCCAGACAGCTGACACAGAGGACATAAACATATAGAGTTATACAGATAAGATAAGCTCATTAAAACAAAGATAATTACAGTGGGTCCATGGGGCTTTTCCGGAATAACTTTATGGAAATTTTATTTGAAACATTTAAGACACTGAGGGACTCGTCTTGATCTAAAACTGAAATTTTTTATTATTTACTTTCTCATTCTTTCAAATGTAGCTGAGCTAGTTTCAACCTCAGAAAGGAGCAAATAAGCACTTTGCTTTCTGAAGAACAAACAAAATTGTATAAGAAAACTTTTAACCTATCAGATTCTGCATACAGTGTGTATGTGTATATGTATGTGTGTGTGCATGTGTGCATGCGTGTGTATGTATGTGTGTGTATGTGTGTATGTGTGTATGTATTTGTGTGCATGCATGTGTGCATGTGTATGTGTGTATGTATTGTGTGCATGTGTCTATGTGCATGTGTGTGTGTGTGCATGTGTATGTGTGCATGTGTGTGTGTATGGTATAAGATCCACAGGATAAGAATGATACCAAAGTGGCTTAATATTTAACACACGACAAGCAAAGTGATGCACAGGGGACACGTCAGGTCACACTGGCAGTGCCTGCTGTGGTTGGATGCACAGGGGATACGTCAGGTCACACTGGCAGTGTCTGCTGTGGTTGGATGCACAGGGGATAAGTCAGGTCACACTGGCAGTGTCTGCTGTGGTTGGATGCACAGGGGATACGTCAGGTCACACTGGCANCCTGGACATCAAGAACCCAGCCCTCTACAGTCTCCAGAGCTGTCTGTCCTGGACATCAAGAACTCAGCCCTCTACAGTCTCCGGAGCTGTCTGCCCTGGACATCAAGAACTCAGCTCTCTACAGTCTCCAGAGCCGTCTGCCCTGGACATCAAGAACCCAGCCCTCTACAGTCTCCAGAGCTGTCTGCCCTGGACATCAAGAACCCAGCCCTCTACAGTCTAAGGAGCTGTCTGCCCTGGGATCTCTTCTTCCCTTCCCTCGACCCCCTCTCCCCAGTCACGTTCACCACATCACCACTGCTCATCTGCAGGATGATGCCGTTCAGAAGCACTACAGATGCTTCTGTCTGGCAGGTTTATATTTGATGCCAGGGAGCTTCAAATCAATCTTACAGGAAGTAGGGGGTTCCAAGTGTGGTTAGATTGACAGACCATAAAGATCTAGCGCCCCCCCCCAGCTATCTTTTCCTCCCTTACTGCTGACTGCTCCGGGAACACTTCTAGGGGAAGGAATCTGAGACAGTAGCTGAAATGAGAACCCAATGACAACAAGAGCATCTGTAAGATACGGAATCTGTTGGTCATCCTGACAGAATTTCTTATGGCTGGATAAAATTAGAAGGCAGGAGGGAACTTTTGCTTTATAAAATGCGAGGTATGGAGAGAACACAGAAAATGAACGGGCTTCACCCCATAAGCACTCTGGCCAAGTAGGGTGTTGGTCAATTTTAGCCACAGTGACCACCATCGGTGGTCATAGGCTGGTCAGTCACGAGGCCTAACTCACGAGACGTGAATGAGAAACCGCGGCATGGGCATGGTAACGTTAAAACATGTCCACGTTAGAACAGCTCTTAGGAAAGAGACCCAGGAGAAAGGGGGGGGGGAGGGAAGGGGAAGAACACAGGGGAAGTCAGCCAAGGGCTAGATTGCAGCACACCACACCACAGTCTGTTTTGTTCCAGGTTCCATCCCTTTGTCTTTTTTAATCTGGCCTGGGTCAGAGGACAGAAAACACGGCACGTTCACAGACCACTCTGCTGGGAAAACTAGTGGAACTCCGGCCGGCAGCCTCTCGGACATGAAGATTTGCCCATTTTCCACTAGCAGAAATGACTCCCTTCAACGGTGAAGCACAGCCCAGCATTCCTTATGTATTTATGGATCTTTCTATTCCAGCGTATTCTTCATGAATTCAGGCTTCAGTGTGGTTGGCTCCACGCAATCAAAGTTCCGACTCAAAAGTCCTCAAGTGCTTCGGGGCATTTTTGGTTTTGAATGCCTTGGGCTAACAGAAGGGACTTCCCTCCTTGGACGCACAAAGCCCCTTCCCAAGTGTGCATGTCCGTTTCTGTTCACTGACAATCTTAAGTATTTGTCAGCAAATCTGGGCGCTCACTGGAAGCACTGCCAAAATATGGGACTGAAAATAGCACAGTCCTAATTTGAAGCATCCAGACTAAAAATAAAGATCCCAGAGGGGATAACCCACAGAACCCATCATGTTGAAATCACATTAGGAAAAGTTTCCGTAGCGTTCACACGGCTGATTTAACTTTCCAGAGAGAGGGAAGTGAGTATACTCACACCTAGTAAAATTCTATAACTGTGAGAAGAACAACTGTGTCGTCAGCATTAGAATATGGAGAGATTACAGGGATTAAAAACTAACTCAGAATTTCTGTGTTCTTAATACATGGATTAATCTTATGTTTAATATAATTCTATCATGAAATTAATGACATGTAACATGAACAAAAACTCACTGAGGCATGTAGGAACCAACGGCTAAGATAGATAAACTGGAGGCATCAAAACATAAGGCCCTCTTCACATTCAGTATCCTTGGATTGCTTGAAAACCCTCTTGTTTCACAACCAAGTTTGATTCTAGGCACCTTCTCTTCATCCAGGCAATAGGACCGTTACAGAGGACCTTTAAATGATAATCTTGATTATACGAGATCAAGACACTGCAAATAAAAACACTGTGATTTTCTAAAGGAAAAGAGCTATTATTCACTCTTCAGTGGTTTCTCACGTGGTCCCAAATCTAAAGCAATCACAGTATTTCCGAGTGTGCCAAAGCTGGTAACTGTAGTGACTAAGGGTACCTTTATCACGGTGCCCTGTCTAGGACATGATACCCTGTAACTCTTCCCCAACTGTGATGATTAACTATCATTGTCAGTTTCGAATAGGAGTCCCCAGTGAGACCCATACCCAGACATGGCTAGGAGGGTGTTTCCAGAGACCCATCCTGAAAGTGGGTGGCACCACCCCTCGGGATGATGGTCTAGCTAAATAAAAATGGTAAAAAGAGGAAGCCGGATGAAGACTACCAGCCATCTCTCTGCTTTTTGACAGGAGAGGCAAAATGAGCAGCCACCTCACAGCCTCGCTATGTCTTCCTGCCAGAGAGGAATTGTATCTCTACAAATGGGTTGCGAAATAAATCCTTCCCTCCCTTAAGTTACTTCCCAACAGATATCTGGTGCCAGCAATAGGAAGAGAACAAGACAGATGACAGTTTTTTGGCATGCCATCCGAAGGTCAGTGTGAAACTCAACCAGTCCTTTCACAACGGCTACGAACTTTGGAAGACTGTATCTAACCTTAGTCCACGACCCTCACACAACTCCCCAGGGTACTGCCACTGCTCCACAGGAGGGAAGGAAACTGAGAGAAGGGAGCACTCGCTTCTTCCACTGCATCTCCCTCAAGGTAAAACCTCCATGTTAAGCAGTCCAGAGCATGGAGGCACTGAGCAGTTAGGACTCAGACTGCTCTTCCCTGCAGCCCGCAGGTTTAAACTGACTGAAAGTGTATTTCTCCCTGTGACGTTCAACGGTGCTCACTTATTTCAGCCCTAAATCACAGCTAATCAAATTATAACGCTCCAAGGTCCAAAACAGGAGAATCATTCATTAATGATGAGAAATGAAAGCGTAACCCAACATTTAAGACGCGATCCCAGGCAGTGCAGGCGTCTGACGAAGGGAGCTTGCACCCCCGTCTATAAGAAGGAGCTGCTATTTGCTAAGCTGTGGTGCTAGGGTCGACTTTCAGCAATCAGCTGTGACTCAGGCTGTAGCACTGGGTCATGGTCACTCCCCACCGTCCTCAACAAACAAACGTGTGGGGACGAGGTGCCACCTCTTTCTGCTGAGGTTCTCATCAGAACTGGAGCCCTGTGCTCCTGCTGGGGTTACAAGAGACAATCTATAGATCCTGACATAAGCAGAGAGATTATTCTCAAATATGTCACTAGTTCTACACAAATGTATTTCAAATGTCACAAAGTCGACTTTCAGACTATTTTATTTTTATCTGCTTTAAAACCACACAGGAAATGTTTGAAATTCTCTCAATAAGCCACACGCACACTCCGTAGGGAGGGGAGAAGTAATTAGGATAAAAGTAGATTACACTACACAAAAATTCCCCAGTAATAACCAGTGTGGAGCAGTTTGCTTCTAATTGAATTACACATTTCCTTTTGATCATTTAACATTTTCTCCTCCTTTGTGGTAATAACAAACCTGTCAATAATTCTGATTAAATGCTTTCAGCTGTCATGTCTCAGGCCAAGATGCACGAGCAGCCTGGGGCTGGTGCACGAACAGGAGACATTTCCAACCACATTCCCATCATGCAAAACCAGCAACCTAAACTATCCCTTCCATTAGAACAAAACACTTACTATTTGACTTCGGGGAATAACATGACAGGGAGAGGTATTAGACAGTTCCACAAAGGACAGTCAGAGTTTCTGCAAGCCATGTTTCTCTCACGAAAGGAGTGCGGACATGCACTCTGCAATAGTTTATGTCTCCAACAGCTCCAATATTGCTACGGCTAATTCGTCAACTCAAATGCATTTGTATCTACAGGAGAATTAGGGAACTTTCAAAGGGCAACCATCTTCTCCTTCGAAATTAGGCAAATTCAGTGGATAGCTTGGAGACGACTCAGGAAACCTGGGGAAACTGGAGGTGCTCGCCTAAGCCAAGGGAGGAAAGGGCTGCCTAGTGTGTGGACCAGGGGTGATCCACCACGCCACTCACCAGCCTGAACCACAGAAGAAGAGGGGATGGCATCAGCCTCAAATAATCCCTCTCTAAATAAACCCTGTCTGTGGTACTTCGAGACAAGGTTGAGTTTGTAAAAATAAATAAATAAAACACAAGATAATGGAATATACTAAACATTGA
The DNA here is from genome assembly GCA_028555095.1 of Dicrostonyx torquatus. Taxonomy (NCBI): domain Eukaryota; kingdom Metazoa; phylum Chordata; class Mammalia; order Rodentia; family Cricetidae; genus Dicrostonyx; species Dicrostonyx torquatus. The sequence goes on from JAQHUG010000188.1 coordinate 1,064,132, forward strand.
ATTACTATAAGAATTTAAGAAACAAAAAGAAGTTAAAATTATTTACTCTTTTCTTTTTCTCACAGTGTGTCCTAAAACTAATTATTTTAAATAAGGATTATACACACATGAAGCTCACTGCGGGATAGTTGATGATCTAAGCTATGCATCTCGTCCCAGACCACGCGAGGGCTGTCAAAGCTCATACAGAAGAGGAGGGGACAGTTCAGTGGATATAATGCGGGCCAGGTAAGCATGCAGACCTGAGCGCAAATCACCAGGACCCACATAAAAAGTCGGGGAAGCTTGGAAGCCACCACAGGGGAAGCAGAGACGGGTGCTGGAGCGGGCTGGCTGCTTAGACTAGCTGCACCGGCTACCTCTGTGTTTGGTGAGAGATACTGACTCGGAACAAAGCAGAGAAGCAATGAGGGAGACACGGCTGGCCTCCAAATGCATAGTCACGTATGTTGCACATGTGTCCCCACACAGACGCGCTCACACATGGAAACACAGACACACACATACACATGTAAGACAAACGGATCTGGAGTAGTGCTCAGGAATATCTTAATTCTGTTTTTTGGGTTTTTTTTGTTTTTTTGTCTTTTCGAGACAGGGTTTCTCTGTGGCTTTGGAGCCTGCACTGGAACTAGCTCTTGTAGACCAGGCTGGTCTCGAACTCACAGAGATCCGCCTGCCTCTGCCTCCCGAGTGCTGGGATTAAAGGCGTGCGCCACCACCGCCGGGCAAGAATATCTTAATTCTGAACACACTCTCTGGATCTGCCCTCTTGGAAATAGGAACGGCCATAAAATTATGGAGGGGGAGCGACAGTAAAGCAAGCGGGATTTGAAACACAGAGAAATCAGGGGTGGTGAGAAGAGACCAAGACCAGAAAGAGAAGGCAGTAGTAAACAGCGTGGTAGTCTAGGATTATTTTGGTTTGGATTTGTTGCTGTTGGGAGTTTGGGGGACACTTGGAACTCCCCTTATCGTTCAGGCCGGTTTCACTTTCCCAAGTGCTGAGGCCACAGCACCTTAGCTACCACGCCCAGCATGGGATAGCGGAAGGCTACAAGGATGGCAGAGGAGGCTCTTCATTAGCTTGCTCTGAGGGAGGACAGCGCTCCCACGGGAGCTTGTCTTACACAGGCTTGTGGCTTAGAAGATGAACGGCACTGCAGAGAGCTTCGAGAGTGTATAATTTTTAATTTTAAAAATACTAATTTTAGGGCTGGAGAGATGGTTCAGAGGTTAAGAGCATTGCCTGCTCTTCCAAAGGTCCTGAGTTCAATTCCCAGCAACCACATGGTGGCTCACAGCCATCTGCAATGAGATCTGGTGCCCTCTTCTGGCCTGTAGACACACACACACACAGACAGAATATTGTATACACAATAAATAAATAGATATTTTAAAAAACACTGATTTTAGGACACGCTATGAGAAAAGTATTAAACAATTACACTTTGCTGCTCTGGTTTTTGCTTTGTTTTGTTTTGCTTTTTGGCAAGTCACCTGAAAGTCTGTATCAATCGTCCAGGGCGTTATAAACAAGAAAAAGATCATAAAACTCTTAAAGATGAGTACAACATCTTCACTCCACAGGAACTTGCTAACAGGTATGGGGGATACGAATGAAACCACGCGTTCTTCCTCTGCACAGTGAAGGGAAACAGGCATCAGCTCGCTCACACCCTCTCTCTGCTTGTAACCCTTCCCGGAAGCTTTCCCAAGACAGCAGAGAAGGGCACAGTAGAAGCAACGTTATTAAAATTTAGAGTTCTTTGTCTAGTTATGAAGTCTGATTTTCTGGGGAAGAAAGCCTATGGGCCACAAACGCCAAAATAGCTCTTGAACGAGAGGTTTCTAGAAAAAACATGAAGTCAGGAATGTATTTTCCTGACTGGAGTAACACACAGTGCACAATGAGGCATGTTAGAGAAAGGCTTTTCAGGCAGTAAAGTCTGCAGGTGTCTGTTACGGCCACGGTGGAGGGGGTAACTCACACTGCTGTCCTGTGGCGTAGGCGGTGGAGGGGGTAACTCACGCTGTCCTGTGGTTTAGGAGGTGGAGGGGGTAACTCACGCTGCCCCTGTGACATAGGCGGTGGAGGGGGTAACTCACGCTGTCCTGTGGTGCACGTGAAGCGTGTGAACTTTTAGGCAAAGATCTCGCAATTTTCCACTCACATTTTTGTTTATTTTTGTTTTATGTTGCTTGAGGCAGGGTCTCAATTTATAGCCCAGGATCGCCTAAATATAGCGAAACCACGATTTCCTTCTTTTTGACTTAAAGTTTAGATCCTTGCGACACGGCCAACAATAAATCCCTTCCCAGGCACGTGGCGTACTTAGCAGGAATACTTGGTGTTTTAAATATGACCCTGGAGGTTGCTAGAAGCAGAGACCAATGCTATTGCAAACCATAATATGCTTTAACTTCTAACGTCAACATCTAGTCAGTGAATTGCAGCTCACGATACCACTTCCTTTTCTCGATGGGTGCAATTTGTCAAAAGAAAAATAGTTTTTTTTTTTAAAAAAAAAATTCATGGAAAAGAATAAAACTTCACTGCTGAGTTACAGAAGAATTCACATTGTCCTTTCCTGATTCCAGGGTGCACGCATCTGAAATTTTGCCTCTGCCAATTTTTAAAACACAGCACCAGCGTCCAAACTTGAATGAATTATACCAAAAATAATCTGAGACAGTCACTCTAGAGTTTTGAGTAAATGGGCTCTCATTATTTACTTCTAACGAATTAGTGGGCTTGGCGCACGATCACCGGACTCATCAACTGAAACTGGTTAAATTTCTACCGAGGAGATGAGCACAAGACACGTTTGGCAAAGGAAGTGACGGCACACCCAGTGAACACTTGGTACCAGGATACCAACCCCGTGATAATGAAGCCGGGTTATGGCCCCCGGTGAGAAAAGAACTTGGTCACTGAAAGTTAAAATGGCAGGAACAAGTGAGTGTTAAAATGTCTGAAAATGATCACCACTCAGATTCATTTTATCAGGAATTTCACATTTATGCAAACTTTGAAACAGGGGATGCACAGGGTGTGTTCATTTAAAAATAGGAATGTACACCATACAAACATAGTACAGGTAACATATAATACATGTACATGCATAAACATCCGCAGGTTACATGCACGTGAGAACGGATCACATGTCTTCAGAGATAACACCTGGTAGCAGTGAAGCCTCTGGAATGAGGGACAGAATGTGGCGTGAAGTATGTTAGTCAGGAGGATTGGTCACACTATACAAAAGCAAGAGAAGACTCTTAATTCTTTAGCTAAGGAAGGGGTATGCCGTGTCCAGTTAGATAGAAAAGGGAGTACACTCTTCCTGAAAAGAGTAATATAGTATTTGATAATAGGCAACTCCTACTCAATATTTTGTTCATTAGTGATATGATAAAACATAGAAAAGATATTAATATGTATAATGTATACATATATTTATAGTTGAATTAGATTTTCTAAAAACTAAAAAACTATGATAAAAATTCTGTAACTTTAAAAGAATGCCACATTATATTAATATTTTTCAAAATTAACTTTTCTTCAATTTCTGGCTATATTTGGACTTTCTGGAACTGTGTCATATATTTGGATCCTTAAATCACAACTCCATACATATACTAACTGTATCTTAAAAGGTCAGTGCACCATTTGAAAAATGAAGGGTTAAAATCTATTTGTAAATTGGCATTTCTACTTCTTCAGCATGAAGAGGTCCTTTGGAAAGTAGAAGAATAATAAGTTTATTATATAGTTAGGAATAAAGCACATTCAGAACAAAGTAATATAGAAGGAAAAATGGAACCAAAATAAAAGAGCAAGAAATGGACCTGGATAAAGGAAGTCAACTATACTGGTGGCCAAGGCATCGGGGTGCACCAACAGAGTCAGGGCTTTGACCCCTCATGACCCCTCATGACCCCCAGTCTCCAAAGGGCAACAGCGTGACCATCAAAGTCGGTGATGAGCAGCTGGGGCAATCTTGGAGGTGGGAGCCGCTCCAGGAATTATTTCCAGCAGCTAGACCAAGGGCTTCCTTAAAAGAGGTATGGTTACCTTTTCTCTGTGTCTGTCATACTCTCTGAGGCAGCTTGGTGAAAAGATACTGTATTCTGAAACACGTGTGCACGCACACACATGTGCACACACACATGTGCACACACACTCACACTGCTGTTTTCTGCTGTGTTGAAGCGAAACTGGAAATCACCTGTTCCCAATGTTAGGATTCAGTACATACAGTGAGAATCTTGCTGCAGCCCTCGGGATGAAAAGCCGCCCATTTTCCCGTTAAGGATGCTATTATCAAAAACAAGAAAGATCCAGTGGCCTTTGACCCCTTCACAATCTCCTGTCAGCTCGCAGCACTGGTCAGTGGGCTGAGCTCTGATTTGTTTTATAAATAAAGATTATTGGTCTTTTGTTTTCTTCTAATAAATTCTCCATGAATAATCACATTCTCCCCGTGGCTCATCCCTCTTGTCATCTGACTTTGTGTTGTGGGAAGATTTAGATGGCTCCCTTCAACACACTCTCAAATTTCTAACTGGATTATAACACTATCTATTCTTACTGCTTCTGCTCCTTATCCCAGAAAACCAGAAATAGAAGAAATGGTAGAAAAGAAAATCGACTTGAGCTTATAGACGCCCCTGACAAAGAGAAGGCTAACTGGGGCTCCAAGCTAGAAAGCAGGTCACAGATCAAGGGAAAATGAAAAATCCCACAGACGGAAAGTTTTTACGGAGCAAACAGTTGCCGTGAGTCATTAGCTGTTGAGTTCCTGAATTACAAAATGCAGACGTCTGTTGAGGACTGAACACCGGAGTGTGCGTCAGCTGGAAAAGAGTAAGCTACTCGGTGGACCTGGATGTAACTCAAATACTGAAGCCAAAAAGAGGTTCTTAGGTTTGTAAATGATGGAAATGCAAAACCAAAAGAGTACATATTTTGAATAACTGTTTTCAATGCAGAGCAGCAGCTAGTTCCACACACTGTACACGCATGTTCCTGTGCACACTGCCACCACACACCCATGAAGACAAGTCATGACAAACACCAATTAGCAAAGATACATATGTCTACCGATACGAAAAATCCTAATAAAGACACACTTTGGATTTGGTTTATGCCTCTAAATTTTTAAGGATTTGAAGGTAATGGAATCACTGTTAACTTGAGTATCTTCACTCCTGTGACCTTTGTCACATCTAATAAACTATTAATAATTGATGAACAGCAAAACGGTACCAGCTTCACAGTGTTAATGTGAACAAATTAACCAATTATGCAGTGATTTTTATGATCACAAGCTTTTATAAGATTCCAAGATATAGATGAGAAAGAAAACGTATATCTACTTTATACTCCGCCAAATCCACACCTCACCACATTTCAGATGCTCCAACACAAACAGCAGCCAGAAGAGCACAGCAAAACACAGAGGAACAAATATCACTGTCGGGGAGGAAAGTCCAGAAGCAACAGCTTATATACAGGCGTGTCAGCAGGTAGTGACACCGAGACACAGAATGGCTGCCAAGTCCTCAGCAGCTCCTTAATCCTGAGACCCCTTCCCAGCCCCCTACACACAGAGAGGGCATGGGGACTGAGAAATCAAACTGAAATCAGGTACCGACCAAAGACCTAATCTATTTCCACGACATTCTTCTTTGGGCATTCCAGTGAAGAGCCACACCCAAGACTACACGGAAAGCATACATTCGACTCCATGGGTTTAAAAAAAAAAATAGGAGCACAAAGTTGAGCAGGTAAGGAAGGGTGGTAGATCACACATGAATTGAGGAGCGGTGTATGAAAATGATCAAAATATTCTGTGTGACATTCTCAAAGAATTCATTTTTAAAAAAATTATAGGACACTGGGAATCTAATAGCACTGTGGGGAAGACAGGCAGCAAGGTGCAGAGCTTTTCAATAAAAGGGAAAACTTCATTGTCTTGCTGAAGAACGGGGCCTGCCAGCTACCCACGCGCTCAGGGAACTCAGTCAGCCTGTTTCTGTATCAAGTATCTGACCAAAGTCTTTAAAATTAACCACGGCAGCCACAACAAACTACAAGAGAAAATAAGTAACATGGGCAAATAGTTTCATTAGTATTGACTAGTACTGTTAGTTAATATTTTCATTAGTATTGACTAGTACTGTTAGTTAATATTTTCATTAGTATTGACTGGT
>JAQHUG010000188.1:1070665-1095404 GCA_028555095.1 Dicrostonyx torquatus
TATTGACTAGTACTGTTAGTTAATATTTTCATTAGTATTGACTAGTACTGTTAGTTAATATTTTCATTAGTATTGACTAGTACTGTTAGTTAATAGTTTCATTAGTATTGACTGGTACTGTTAGTTAATATTTTCATTAGTATTGACTAGTACTGTTAGTTAATATTTTCAGTAGATAAAAATACTGCACATTGAACATGAGAAAAGGATTCATAAACATTCTGATATAAGATATATCAGAAATTCATACAACTCAAAACAAGAAAGTTTAAGTAGAGTACGGAAAGGAGAAAAATGAGAAATTGTCCATTAATCCTGAGCTCAGGGAAAAGAGAAGCAAAAAAAAAAATGGCAAAGAAAGAAACAAAGATTGGAAAGCAACCAAACAGTCAGATATTTGAATTATACAGAGAAAGAATACAGAGAAGATGAAAGGGAGAAAATCGTACGAAATAATCTACGAAAACTGCTTAAAACAAAGTCTCACATTTAAAGATGTTCAACTCATTATTTTTCAAATGCAGATTCAGTGGTGACTTCTGAACAGTCAGAAAGTAGACAATCACCAGCGGCAGGAGCATGGGAAATCTGTAATCACGAGCCGTGTGTTTCATATCTAAAATGGGGATCAACTTCAGAAAACTGTTTGGTAGTCTCTCTGCACGTTAAAGAGAAAACAGACACCACAAACACAACACAATACACACGAGCACACACAGAGACACGCAAAAAGTTAAGGAATTAAAAAGGGAAAGAATTGAGAAGACTTGAGATTCTACCATGAAAAGATGGACCCAGTGAGATGGAAGCCGCACGGTGGTAGCTTTTTTGCTTCCATATAAAACTTCAGCACCTTCAACATGAAGGGAAGTCCTTAAACAAAATGATAGCTCTTTCTGGGCTGAGCAGTTAGCACGATTTCTGAACACTGGCACTGACTGAACCTGGAGAGATGAGGATCTAGGTTCCCAGCTGGAGAGCCCTGCTCTGTAGGCCCCTAGAGGCATAGTCCATGCCCCACCCCCACTCACTGAAACCCCAGAAACATGAGAGCAGCCTCCCCACAACCCCAATCATTCCCCACCACATCTATGACCACCTAAGCTTTGGCCCTGACTGCACCAGGACAGGTGAGTTCTGGTTCCCAACTGGCGGGCCCTGCTCTCTAGGCTCTAGGCCCTGGACGGATATACCACACCCCACTCACACTCCTGTAAGCCCCACAGACCTGGAAGCAGCCTCTCCACACCCCCAAATATCTCCCACCACATCTGTGACCATAGGAACCATGGTCTACACCAGGAGGAACAACCACTGGAGTGTTGGCACTGCCTGTATCTGGAGGAGCCCCAGAGCCACATCAGTGACCACCAGAGGTGCAGCCCCATCTGCACCTGGAGGAAGAGCCACCACCTAACCCAGGGGCCCCATCTGCACCAATAGGAGGAAGACGAACCCCCCCAAAGCACAGGTCCTACCTGCACCATTGGAGGAAGAAGTGGGCAGATGACAGTGTAAGAACACACTCAACAACGTAAGAACAACATGGCACCACCAGAAACTAGTGGTTCTACAGCAGCAAGGCCTGAGCATCCCAACGCAGGTGAAGCAGAAGAAAACGACCTTAAAAATAGATACAGGAAGTTGACAGAGGTGCTTAAAGAGGAAAGGAGCATTCCCTTAAAGAAGTGGAGGGAAAAAAAATTAAAAGTGCCTTTTAAAAGGCAAAGAAGGCCAAGAAAAAACAAACAGGAGAAGGAAATGGCTCAAGACTTGAAAACTGAAATAGAGGCAATAAAGAAAACACAAATGGAGGGAATTCCGGAAGTGGAAATCTGGGTAAATGACCAGGAACTACTGATGTAAGCATAACCAATAGAATGGAAGAAATAGGAGAGAGAATCCCAGGCGATGAAGATACAGGAAAGAGATGCATCAGACAAAGAAAACATTAAATCCAACAAATTCTTAACACGAAATATCCAGGAAATATGAAGCAGCATGAAAACAGAAAACCTAAGAATAACAGGGATAGTGTCTGTGCTACTTGGTTATATTTAGGAGTTGATCTCCTGTGCCAATGCGTTCAAATGAATTCCCACTTTCTATTCTATGAGGTTCAGTGTGGCTGGCTTTATGTTGAGGCCTTTGATCCACCTGGACTTGAGTTTTGTGCAGGGTGATGGATATGGGTCTATTTTCATTCTTCTATATGTTATCCAGTTATGCCAGTACCACTTGTTAAAATTTTTTTCTTTTTTCCCATTTTATATTTTTTCCTTCTTTGTCAAAAATCAGGTATTTGTAAGTGTGTGAATTGATATCTGGGACTTCGATTCGGTTCCATTGGTCCTCCTGCCTGTTTTTATGCCAATACCAGCCTGTTTTCAGTACTGTAGCTCTGTAGTAGAGTTTGCAGTCAGGGACTATGATGCCTCCAGAACTTCCTTTATCATAAAGGACTGTTTTGGCTACCCTGGAGTTTTTGTTTTTCCATATGAAGTTGAGTATTATTCTTCTGAGGTCTGTGAAGAATTGTGCTAGGATTTTGATGGGGATTATATTGAATATGTAGATTGCTTTTGGAAAGATTGCCATTTTTATTATGTTGATCTTACCTATCCAAAGAATCCTATCTCCCAAAGAATGGGAGATCTTTCAATTTTCTGATATCTTCTTCCATTTCTTTCTTCAAAGACTAAAAGTAGTTGTCATACAGGTCTTTCACCTGTTTGGTTGAAGCTACCCCAAGATAGAATTATGCTATTTGTGGCTATTATGAAGGGTGATGTTTCTCTGGTTTCTAGCTCGGCCTGCTTATCATATGTATATAGGAGGGCTACTGACTTTTTTTTTTTAAAGTTAATCTTGTATCCTGCCACATTACTGAAGGTGTTTTTCAGCTGTAAAAGTTCCCTGGCAGGATTTTCAGATCACTTATGTACACTATCATATCATCTGCAAATACTGAAAGCTTAACTTCTTCCTTTCTGATGTGTATCCCCTTTGATCTCCTTCTGAGGGGAAGGATGTGGAGTAAGGGCACTCTCTTCCATTGCTGGTGAAAGTGCAAACTTGTACAGACACGTTGGAAATGAGTATGGCAATTTCTCGAAATACCGGGGATCAATCAACCTCAAGACCCAGAAATACCACTCTTGGTCATATACACAAAGGATGCTCAATCATACCACAAAGACATTTGCTCAACTATGTTCATAGCAGCATTATTCATGACAGCCAGAACCTGGAACCAATGTAGATGCCCCTCAATCGAAGAATGGATAAAGAAAATGTGGTACATCAACAAAATGGAGTTCTACTCAGCAGGAAAAAAAAATGACATCTTGAAATTTGCAGGAAAATGGATGGAACTAGAATAAAACCATCCTGAGCATCCTGACTGGGGTAACCCGGACCCAGAAAGACAAACACAGTGTGTACTCACTCGTAAGTCGACATCAGAAATAAAGCAATGGATAACCAGCCTACAGAGAAGACAGGAGAAGACAGGAAATAAGGAAAACCCTGAGAGAAACAAACGTGGATACGCCAAGGAAGGGAAAGTGGACTACATCTCCTCAGTAAACTGGCAGTGTGGGGGGAGAGTGAAAGGGGAGCAGGGAGGAGAAGATGAGGGGTTGGGAACGTGGAGTCGGGTGAAGGACAGAGAGGGAGAGCAAGGAAAGAGGTACCGTGAAAGTGAGAGCCATTACGGAGTTAGCAGGAAACCTGGCACAGGGAAAAGTAAACAGAGACTGCGGTTTTCTTTCCCGGCCACTCAGACTTGAATAATCACACAATTAATCACAACACCGTTTGGCCGACAGCTCAAGCATATGTCTAGCGAGCTCTTACATCTTAAGTTAACCCATTTCTAGTAATCTATGTATCACCGTAAAGCTGTGGTCTACCAGTAAGGTTCCGCCATATTTCTCCTTCAGCAGTGACATGGCATCTCCTTGACTCCGTCTATCTCTCTATCTATCTCTGTTCAGATTTCCCGCCTGTCCATACTCTACCTTACCATATGCTAAAGTGGCTTCTTTATTAACCAATGATAATAAAACATATTCATAGCACACAGAGGGGAATCGCACGTCAGGGAAATTCCCATGAAACCGCAGGGCTGAACCCAGCTAAACATATAAGCAATAGTGGAGAGGGTACCTAACCTCTCCTTCCCCTCTAGTAAAATTGAGGACTACCACAACTGTCATTCTAGAACCTTCAGCCAGTGAGTGATGGAAGCAGACACAGAGATTCACAGCTAATCACTGGGCAGAACCAGTCATGGAGAGGGAGGAGTAATATTAGGAGCAAAGGGACCAAGACCATGATGGTGATACCCACAGTAACAGCTGACCTGGGCAAGTGGGAGCTCTCTGACTCTACACTGACCACTGGGGAACCTGCGTAAGACTGAACTTTGCCCTCTGAATATGGGTGACAGTTGTGTGGCTTGCGCAGTCTGTAGGGTCACTCGCAGTGCATGAACTGGCTCTTTGGAGCCCATTCCCTACAGAGAGATATCTTCCCCCATTCTAGATACAGTGGGGAGAGTCTTGGTCCTGTCTCAAGTGATGTGACAGACCTTGTTGACACCCCATGAGAGGCCTCACCCTCTCTGAGAAGTGGATGTGGGGTGGGGTAGGGAAGAGGTGGAGAGAGAGAGAAAGGACAAGAGGGAGATGGTATGTAAAATAAAATTGTTTTGAAAATAAAAAAAATTTAAAAAGAGACACAGGCTAACAGATTGGATACAAAAACAGAATCCATCCTTCTGCTGCATACAAGAAACAGACCTAAACCTCAAGGACAAATATTATCTCAGAATAAAGGGCAGGGAAAAGACTTTTCAATCAAATAACCTAAGAAACAGGCTGGTGTAGCTATCCTAATATCTAACAAAATAGACTTCAAACTAAAATTATTTAAAAGAGATGAAGAAGGACAGTTCATATTTATCATAGGAAAAATTCATCAAGATGAAGTCTCCATGCTGAACATCTATGCCCCAAATACAAGGGCACCCATATTTGAAAAAACAAACAAACAAACAAAAAACAAAAAACATTTCTACAGCTTAAATCACAGCTCAAACCACACACCCTAATAGTGGGAAGCTTCAACACCCCACTGCCACGACTGGGCAGGACTGCAGACGGAAACTTAACAGAGGAATAAAGGAACTAACAGATATTATAATATTATAATTCAAATGTGTTTAACATACATTTATAGAACATTCCACCTGAACACAAAAGAGTATACCTTCTTCTTAGCACTTAATAGAACTTTCTCTAATATCAATAACAAAAGCCAACCTCAACAGATACAAACAAATGTGAATGACCCCTGTATCCTATCGGATCACCATGGCTTCAAATTCGAATCCAGCAATGAGAGCAGAAAGTCCACAAACTCATGGAAACCAAACAATGCTCAAGTGAATCACCTCTAGTTCAAGAAAGAAAGAAATGAAGACTTCCTAGAATTCAGTGAAAACGAACGCACGACATACCTAAATTACGGGACACTTTGAAAGCAGTGCTGAAGGAAGTTCATAGCACTGAGTGCCCACATAAAGAGAGTGAGGGAATCGCACACTAGGGACTTAACAGCACACCTGAAAGCTTTAGAACAAAAAGAAGTAAACATATCCAGGAGGAGCAGATGCCAGGAAATAATCTAATTGAGGGCTGAATTCAACAGAATAGAAACAAAGAAAACAATACAGTCAAAGAGACAAAGAATCGTTTCTTTAAGAAAATCAACAACGTAGAAAAACCTTTATCTAAACTAACCAAAAGGCAGACAGAGAAAATACAAATTATATTCAGAAATGAAAATCCTAAATGAAAAGAGAGACATAACAACAGACACTGAGAAAACCCAGAGAATCATAGCTCATACTTCAAAACCTTGTATACCACAAAATTGGAAAATTTAAAGTAAATGGAATTTTTCTGGATAGGTACCACATACCAAAACTAAATCAAGAACAGACAAACAATTTAAATAGATCTATAACCCTTAAAGAAATAGAAGCAATTATCAAAATTTTCTCAACCAAAAAGAGCCCAGGGTCAGACGGTTTCAGCACAGAATTCTGCGAATTTCAAATAGATTTACAAATATTCCTTAAATTGTCCCACACAATAGAAACAAAAGGGACACTGACAAACTCTTTATATGAGGCTACAATTACCCTGCTACCAAAACCACACAAAGACATTACGAAGAAAGAGAATTACAGACCAATCTCCCTCATGAACATTGATGTAACAATACTCAATAAAATACTGGCAAACCGCATCCAAGAACACATCAGGAAAAGCATCCACCATGACTAAATAGGCTTCATCTCAGAGATGCAGGATGGTTCAACATATGAAAATATGTCAATGTAATCCATCATATAAACAAACACATAATCATCTCATGAGATGTTGAAAAAGTCTTTGATAAAGGTCTTGGAACAGACCTAAACAGAATAAAGGCAATATATAGCAAGCCAACAGCCAACATCAAACTCAATGGAGAGAAAGTCAAAGCGATTCTCCTAAGATCAGGAACAAGTCAAGGCTGTCCACTCTCTGCATATCTTTTCAATATAGTTCTTGAGGCCCTAGCTAGAGCAATAAGAAGGAGATCAAGGGGATAGAAAGAAGTTGAAATTTCACTGTTTGTAGATGATACGATAGCATACATAAGTAACCTGAAAAATGCTACCAGGAAACTTCTACAGCTGACAAAACACCTTCAGTAAGAGTCAGGATAAAAAAAAAATCAGTAGCCCTCCTATATACAGATGATAAATGGGCTGAGAAAAACATCAGGGAAACACTACCCTTGCAATACCCACAAACAACAGAAAATATCTTGGGGTAACTCCAACCAAACAAGTGGAAGACCTGTATAACAAAAACTTTAAGTTTTTGGGGAAAGAAATTAATGAAGATATCAGAAACTGCAAAGATCTCTCATGCTCTTGGATAGGTAGGATCAACATAGTAAAAATGGCAATCTTACAAAAAGCAATCTACAGATTCAATGCAAACCCAATCAAAATCCCAGCACAATTCTTCATAGACTTGAAATAAAAACGCTCAATGTCATTTTTTTGAAAAACAAAAACTCCAGGACAGCCAAAACAATCCTGTAAAATAAAGGAACTTCTAGAACCATCACCATCCCTGACCTCAAGCTCCACTATGGGGTTATAGTAGTAAAAACAACTTGGTATTGTTAAAAAAAAAACAGACAGATTGGCCAATGGAATCAAATCAAAAAAACTATGATATTAATCACCACACCTACGAATACCTGATTTTTGTCAAAGAAGCCAAAATTATATAATGGGAAAAAGAAAAAATGTTCAACAAATGGTGCTGGCATAACCAGATGTAGACATGTAGAAGGATGCAATAGAGCCATATCTATGGCCATGCACAAAACTCAAGTCCAAATGGATCAAAACCTCAACAAAATCCAACCACACTGAACCTCATAGAAGAGAAGTGGGAAGGTAGCCTTGAATGCATTGGTACAGGAGATCACTTCCTGAATGTAACCCCGGTAGCACAGACACTGAGAGCAACAACTAATAAATGGGATTTCCTGAAACAGAAGTTTCTGTAAGACAAAGTACACACTCAAGAAGACAAAACGGCAGCCTATAGAATGGGAAAAGACCTTTACCAACCCTACATTTGATAGAGGGATGATCTCCAATATATATATATATATATATATATATATATATATATATATATATATTTTGGTTTTTCGAGACAGGGTTTCTCTGTGGTTTTGGAGCCTGTCCTGGAACTAGCTCTTGTAGACCGGGCTGGTCTTGAACTCACAGAGATCCGCCTGCCTCTACCTCCCGAGTGCTGGGATTAAAGGCGTGCGCCACCACCGCCCGGCTCCAAAATATATCTTTAAAATCCAAGAAACTAGATATCAAAATACCAAATAATCCAATTTTTTTAAAAGTCAGATACAAATCTAAACAGAGAATTTTCAACAGAGGGATCTCAAATGGCTGAAAGGCACTTACGAAAATGCTCAGAATCCCTGGTCATCAAGGAAATGCAGATCAAAACAATTGTGAGATTCCATGTTACACCTGTCAGAACGGCTAAGATCAAAAACACTAATGACAGCTACGCTGGAGAGGATGTGGAGTAAGGGGAACAGTCCTCCATTGCTGGTGAGAATGCAAACTTGTACAGCCACTTTGGAAATCAGTAGGACAACTTCTCAGAAAATTAGGACTCAATCTACCTAAAGACCCAGCAATACCAACTCTTGGGCATATACCAAAAGGATGCTCACTTCTACCCCCCAGGACATTAACTCAACGATGTTCACAGCAGCATTTATTCATAACTTTCAGAATCTGGAAACAACCAAGATGCCCCTCAACTGAAGAATGGATAAAGAAAATGTGGCACATCTGCACATTAGAGTACTACTCAGCAGCAAAATACAGCGACATCTTGAAATATGCAGGCAAATGGACGGAACTTGAATAAGCCATCCTGAGTGAGGTAACCCAGACCCAGAAAGACAAACATGGTATGTGCTCACTATGTATCACTAATAAGTGGATATTAGACATAAAACAAAGGATAATGAGACTATAGTCCACAACCCCATAGAAGACAGGAAACAAGGAGGACCCCTAAGAGAGACATACATGGATGCCCCAGAAAGGGGAAATAGACAAGATCTCCTGAGTAAATTGGGAGCATGAGGGAGTGTGGAAGGGGACTGGACAAGGGGAGGGGGGAGGAGGGATCAGAAATGTTGAGTTGTGGGGATGCTGGAGAAGGAGAGCAGGGAGAGAGACATCTTAATAGACATCTTTATGGGCTTAGTGGGAAACCTGGCACTAGGAAAGTTCCCAGGACGGTGACCTCAACTAAGAATCTAAGCAATCGTGTAGAGGGAGCTTTAGCTGCCCTTCTGTGTAATAAGATTGACAACTACCTTAATTGTCATCATAGAACCTTCGTCCAGTAACTGAAGGAAGCAGATGTGGAGACCCACAGCTAAGCACTGGGCCAAATGCCTGGAGCCCAGTCGTTGAGAGGGAGAAGCGACATTATGAGCAAAGGGGCCAAGACCATGATGGGTGCTCACAGAGCAGCTGACCTGAGCTAGTGAGACCCACTGGGAGACTTGCACAGGACCGAACTAGGCCCTCTGAATGTGGGTGACATTTGTGTGGCTTAGGCAGTTTGGGGGCTACTGAGAGAGGAACCAGTATTTATCCCTAGTGCATGAACTGGCTTTTTGGAGCCCATTCCCTATAGAGGGCTACCTCTCTCACTCTAGATGTAGTGGAGAAGGGTCTTGGTCCTGCTTAAAGTAAAGGGAGAGACTTTGTTGACTCCCCATGGGAGGCCTCGCCCTCTCTGAGAAGTAGATGGGGGTGGGAGTAGGGTGGGAGGAGCAGGAGGGGAGGGAGAGGAAACTGAGATTGTATGTAAAATAAAAAAGATTGTTTTATAAAATAAAAAAAATAAAAAATAATGGCAAATAAGAAACACTGAGCACTCTGCTGAAAAGTGAATGGAATATTATTCCCGACCAGAATCACCCACCCATGTGTCGAGCAAGCGAGAGTGATAAACTACATACAAACACTTTCCCATGCTCGTCCCTGCATAGAATCAGAATTTATGTCCCCCAAGTAAACACAAAATGGGAAGGGGACTCTCCAGACCAAGCAAAGGCTGAGGGCATACCAGGAAACCAGAGACTTGCCATCTCTATGCTCTGTAAAGTTCTAATGCAAGGAAAAACATTAAAATCAGTAGAGGATTATTTCAGGGGAGAGACAGTGTGAGCAGAGAGAGAAGCACAATCACAGAATGTTATCTGCCTCGGCAACAAAGACACAATGACACATTCCATAAAAACTGAACACTAATGGAATCAATATGACAACAGTGCTATTGGGGATGAAAGAATGGGAGGCCAAAGGGGCCAGGAGTCTACTTTTAAGTGAATGGGTAGACGAGCAAAAGAGGACAAAACTCTATAAGTTATATAAATAATACTCTGTTACTAGGGACAAAGCAATGGCCGATCCCAAAGATAAATAACCAACCAGAGACAGCAAGAGGGGGCTAGAGAGACGGCTCAGCTGTTAAGACCCACGGTCAACTCTCAGCGCCCACGCGGCGGCTCACAAGGGGGTCCAGCACCCTCTTCTCATCTCTGTGGGCCCTGTGCACACACGACACCTACATACTCGTGCACATAAATACCGTCAGTAACAACTTTCAAAAAAAATATTTAACACACATTAAGAAGAAGTTTTATTGTATGTTTAGGAAGAGCAGAGTTGGTTTTCTTCATGTAAAAGGTGCGAAGTGAATACCTCTGCCTTCCTAAAGAATTAAAGCTGAAGGAGTCTAATCTCCATGCAAGCTGACAATGATGTCACCTCAAATACATGGCTGATACTGAGAGCGGCAAGTCCACCTTACCACAGCAAAAAATGCACACTAATTCACAATAAAAAAAGCAGAAATAACAACTTTTAAACAAGGGAACCTAGGCATTCTGACACAGGCCTGTAAGCCCAGTGTGTGGCAGGTGGGGAAGAGAACAACCTGTGCAACCAGA
Organism: Dicrostonyx torquatus; assembly: GCA_028555095.1. Classification (NCBI taxonomy): domain Eukaryota; kingdom Metazoa; phylum Chordata; class Mammalia; order Rodentia; family Cricetidae; genus Dicrostonyx; species Dicrostonyx torquatus. Next base: position 1,081,313 of record JAQHUG010000188.1, read on the forward strand.
GACTTTGTGTCAACACACACACAAGTGTGCACACACAGAGAGGAGTGTACACAACAGATGCACACAAATACATCCACATGCACACATGCACACACAGGTACACACACAATGCATGCATATGAATACATGCACACACTGGCATGAATGCATGCACACATGCACACATAGGGACACACACAATGCATGCATATGAAAACATGCACAAACTGGCATGAATGCATGCACACATGCACACACAGGTACACACACAAGTGCATGCATATGAATACATGCACACACTGGCATGAATGCATGCACACATGCACACACAGGTACACAAACAAGTGCATGCATATGAATACATGCACACACTAGCATGAATGCATGCACACATGCACACACAGGTATACACGCAATGCATGCATATGAATACATGCACACACTGGCATAAATGCATGCACACATGCACACACACACACAGGCGAATGCATGCACGCACAATAAACAAAATGAAAGTAGTACACACTGAAATGGTACAAATTTCTCAAGTTGCTATGAAAACTTTGAAACATTACCTCCTCTCCATTCTGTGGGCTATACAGAATGTGCACATTCCCACTTAGAATTTGCCAATGAAGCTTTCTACAAGCATTTACTGACCTAACCAGCCTTAATTCAAAGGTAACTGCAATCATTGATTATCTTCACCCTGATCTTGGGAACATTCATAAAATTAAAAAAAAAAAACCCTTGCATTTATAAGTAAAGGTTTCCCCGGTTCCTCCGAACTCATCAGCCTTGATATAGTCACACTCTACTCAATGTGTCACCGTCCTGCCTCCCACCCCCTAACAAGCACACTCACGCAATATTGTTATTTTCTTGAGAGATACAACAGCATTTCTGCTGAGGAAAAGAAATTAAAACTGTCTTCCTTTCCCAAGAAACCCCTTTTTTAATATAGCTGTTATCGTCCATGTGATTTCTCGACTACTAAATGCCTGTGGTTTAAATGATTGGATTATAAAATAAAATGAGAATTTAAAATGAAGACAAACCAAATCCAGGGAGGCAGAATGTATTCGAACAAAAATGGTCTGCGACACAGTGGACTACACACAACTGTGGACAATCAGGCAGCCTCTTAAGCAACTTGGAGATCAGACTCACTGTCATCTTAGACCATAGAACTAAAACCCCGAACTAGGACTGGGGCACGCAATCCGGCTGTCACCCACATGACAAGACACCACAGCGCAAAGTATGAGTGTGATACGAGAACAAAGAAAAAGACACTACCACCCCAGCATCCAACACGACAGTGACCAAACAGCTGAAATGCCTTGTTAGATGAAAACCGTCACCAGGGAACGGAGAGAAGAGGAGTTAATTGACTTTGTTTTTTACCAATTAGAGAAAACAGTGAGTTCATAGGAGAGCCCTGATTGAAAGCTAGCCTGGTCCCTTTTCATTTCTTCAATTTCTCCTTGCGGCTCAGAACCCTTGATGTCACGCTGCCTGCCGTAGGTCAGCCACGCTGCCTGCATCTGGTTCTCCACATTTGGGACTCCTGTCTGAATGACGGCTTTCCCGTGCAGAACATGTGATTACTAATACAACTAGTTCTCCATATGTAAAATAAAAAACTTCCCTAAAACCTTTTACCGAGGGAAGTCTTTGAGTCCAAGCCGGCTTTCCACTATTTTCACCAAGACTGCCATAGTCCCATCACACGTGTACAAGTGTGGCTGCTGCTTTAAACTCCAGCAGCGACACCACGAGTGTAAGATCACCAGGCTTACTACAGACACACATGTACGTAATTTCTCTTTTGTTTGTAGGCTTTCTTGTTGCTGTTTACAGGTTCCGGCTATGCAGTCCAAGTGTTGGGATCACCAGTGTGTACTGTCATGCTGGGGCCACGCTATATATCTATATATCTATATATCTCTAGACTCAAGAGGAACGGGCCTGTCAAGACAGCCCATTTACGCTAGAAGACAAATGAGTCAATTAATGATCAAGTGAAGGACCATAGAATGTTTAGTTTGTTTACAAAAAATGGTGCCAGATGAGACAAATTTATGTGATCGTTGCAAAACTTGGTCCTTTGTGATCTAACTTGAAGATACGTGGGCTAACACCAAAACCAGCCTGCTTTGTGAATCCTGATGGGAAACAGGACCTGTCCATCATTACACAGACACAAAACATGGCGGGACACAGCTACAGGAAAGAGCAGGAAGTATGTGAATGAACCTGGTTTTCTGCATCAGCAAAACAGAGGGATCTTATGAGAACTCCAAGGTCCCAGGAGGGACCATGACTTCAATGTACTAAGACACTCAAATAACATTTTACTACAACGCATACAGCACAGGCGAGGAACACCTTCCCCGCACACATGCAGACACACTGAATTGCAGCTGTGGTTCTACTCATCCTGATGAATAAACACAGTTAGCAATGAAGTGTTCTTTGCACTCTAAGACGCCAGGTTTAGTTTACTAGTACACAGAGCACTGGAATATTCTTTCCAAAATGAAGCTACAAGAGCCTCCTGGAAGTCTCGCCTTGGCCTCGGCACCGCTCCCCTCTCTGTGTGTGGATGCCCATCTCTTACGGCTGCCACCCTGCCATCTCATTATCCGCCCTGCTCCCGTTCCTGTCAACACACACACTCTGCCCTGCTACTCTCGTCTCCTGTCACATCTCAGTGCCAGCTCACACCGGAGCAGGGAAATTGCCAGTCTTGTTTTACACGAATCATTTTTAAGTAAACGTGCTTGCACTGTCTTTTTCTATATTCAGCTAACTGCCCTTTAGGAAACAGCCGAAGAGACTGTTTCACACAGAATGTACCTTGAAGGCTGGCTTGTCACTGCACCACACTATTTTCTGACCCCTGATGACATCACTCTGACTGTTAACTACAGGTGCTACCTATGACAAACGCAGGTGGCTAAGCACATCACTACCGCTTCTCCATAGAATCACTAACTATGGCACAAGGAGAACGGGGTGAAGGACACTGCCCTCTGGCACCCCCCAGCTGACTTCTGGCTCATGCCAATGTTTCATCAATGGCTTTGGGGGAGACTGTTGAAGCAGACAGAAACAGACAAGCGTGGTGACCTGAGAAGCAGACTTCATGGCCAGTCTGTAGGTCAGATTTCATTAGAGCTCATGGAACGGTCACATCAAATCCTAGGACAATCAAATAACACTTAATGAGAATGAAGAGTCTCAAAATTTAATATTGGACTATAGTTTGGAATTCTGCCAATATCCTGTGTTATCCTGCATATCTATAGATGTAGAGCTCTATCTTAAATCACATTTTTAAAGCTAGATTCATGCTCAACTACTTACAATTTGGAGGGTTTCTCAAAGGTCACTGAGAGAGAAGATGCGAGTGTGCCACCCGCAGGTCCCCTCACATCCTTCCCTCTAACTGAGTAACACGGCTAACGTAGTGACTGCTTATGTGACGGTCGGGGACCACGGCGAGCAGGCACTACACTGGAATGTGCACTGCATGCTGGGAAAACCACTGCGTGCTCTGTGAACCTATTTATCTATTTATTTAGATAGGGTTTTACTACACAGTGCTGACTGTTTGGAGCTCAGAGAGATCTCTGCCTACGTCACCCAGAGTGCTAAAATTAAACGCATGCACCATTAAGACCAGCCTATTCTGTGTCTGAAGAGAAACAGGATCTGTCTGCCGTTACAAAACACTGGACACACAGCCCTGGGGGCTCCAGTACAGTCAAACCATGACATGTGACTTCGTATCAGCCAACTATACCGAAACAATTCTGGCTCATCATTGGATGGCAACAACCCAAAGAAGCAATGGGGCTGCATAGGCTATTTTGACATCATTAGCGGAGTGGCGACTCGATTAACCCAGAAAGCCATGCAAGCAAGGAGAGATGCTGAGTGTTTGCAACACTTCCGGTGGCAGCAGGTGCTCAGAGCACACTTCCCAGCCGTAATTCTTGCTCTAGGTCTGACTGGCCAGAGTCACTTCATTTTTCTGTTTCTAAAGTCCAGTTATCAGGCTGCCAGTCACAATAACCCGACAAGACTTTCATGTCTGGATCAGCCAAGGAGAAGCTCCGTTTTGCAATAGGGAACTCTGATTGGCACGTTTCTTTTCAACAGAGAGTCTTTAGTCGCTCGGACAGAACTATGGATCTGTAGCCATGCCATTGTCTGAAGCTGCTATGACTGCTCACATTTCACGTTTGCTTGGGTAGGAAAAAAGTTTAAATGTGGGAAATACAGCTGGAATGTAGATCAGCTAGGTGGAAAAGTGAAATGCGAGTTAAATGATGATGTGTGAATAAAGTGATGAAAATTTTGTCTCTGCTCTGTTTCTGTCTCTCTGTCTCTCTCTATCCCTCCCTGTATCTCTCTCTCTGAGTGTGTGTGTGTGTGTGTGTGTGTACAAAAACATTTAACAATTTCGGATGCACCAGGCAGCCTGGTGTGCCTGAGAGAATTAATCCCTGCCTTTATAAACTTTGACTCATTTAGAAATGAGGCCGGGTTTCCGACAAGAGAGTCCTCAGCGTTGTGACCACTGAAGTGGGAGTGTCCCAGCGTTCAGGTCATGCATCTCTGTTCTAATCTACACTAATCTCTAACTGAGCCCTACGTAGTGACGAAGCCAAGACTTAGGGTGCTTAAGTAACAACCATAACAGTTTCACAATTTAACGGAACAACATTTATGGGAGTGTTTTATAAAATTAATAAAGCCATGGAAACACATCAAGGTATTTTTGGTGATCTTGCGATCATTTTATAGGATTTTTGGTCACACTGTCTTTTTCTCATGAGGCGTGATCTTACATTTTTAAGTTTTGAAATATGTTCCATATTAGTTTGGACTATTTCAATACTTTACATCATAGTCACATCGATTTTTCCTGGGATTAGTTATGAATTTCTTGGTTTTCCTCCTGTCACTGTTTGAGCAGTAACGCATACACTAACATTTGTATGTATTCTCATGACACCCGCACACACCCATGCTACCATCGCTGCAATCAAGGCAACAGAGTTCTTAGACATGGCCATCTCCTACATAACTGCATCCTTCTGCTGGTGTTTAGTCATGTTTCCATGGCATAAATAGTTGAGGTACTATCTGGTCTTCTACCAAACTCCTATATGCACAATTATATTTAATTATAATATCTTTAATTAAATGACCTTAATTATAATATGAAAGTTATCATAGTGATAACTTTAGGTACCATATTGTACATTAATCTCTATAACCTATATATCTTGCAAAAATCAAAACTTTGTCCATGTCTGATAACTTCATTCAGTTTTGTGGTTTATTTATTTTTGGCAGGGTCTTACTAGGTGACCTAGAATGGCCTAGAACTCCCAGTGTAGACCAGGAATACATGACGGAGAGCTCTGCCTGCCTCACTTCCTGAGTGCTGGGATTAAAGGCATTTGCTACCATGCTTGGCTTTCGCTTCTTTCTGTACATCATTAAATATGCAATGAAAAAAGATGTTCCAGATGGCTTGCTCTTTTGCAATTTAAAGCAAAACACAATGATTATGAAATTAATGGCAACATACATTTATATAATTGTGTTTACTATTAATATTCCTATTTCCACTTATGGAATATGCCTTACATTTTTCATCATACTGTTAAATACAATGTGGCACTCATTTGTCTTTGACAAAAACCAATGAGCATAAAGAACTAAATTGCTTAAGCTTTCTGTTAGATAGAAGTACAATTTTGTTAGCCTTGTCACAACTAAATGCATTCTGCAGTCAATGATTCCAAATGCTATCATATTTCTCGTCCAAGTTTAAACCCATGCCTGAAATGCAGAGAGCTGCCCAGTGTCTTAGACCATTAAGAAGCGAAGTGGCTGCCTTTCCAAGCCTGCTTGTCCCTTAGCGTCTCCATCTAAGAGATGAAACCAGTTCTAAAAGAACACTTCGCAGAGGCCCGTGTGACCTGCCACCTGGGGAGCCCCCGGCCAACGAACTCCAGCCTCGAAGATTCCAGATCATCACGCATGCACACCATGAAAGTAGGTAAGAATCCAGTTGCCCAGTGTTCTAACTTCCCTAGGTGTCTAGAGGATCACGAAGTTCTATTAGCCACTGGACTGCTGTGCTGAGTAGCTCCAAAGTCATTTCCTTGAGCATTTTCCCATATCACTAACATCCTGTCACTTATTTCATTATTCTGGCCTCCAGAAAGCTTTCAGAAACCTAAAATGTCACTTGTGGGAATAACACAAAAGAGCTAGCATTCGGGTTCTCTATCAAAGAAAGAGGTAGAAATATATTATATTGCATGGGCATTGTCAGAAGTAAGAAGCCTTTGCATAGTGAGGCTCACAGGTGCACCTGAGAAAGACACTGAAAACAATTCTATAGGAAAACAAGGAAGCAGTAGTGCCCAAGAAACTATCAAACTCCCTTGCTTTGCCTCTATATCTAGGATTTTAAGAGTGTGGCATATTGATTTTTCCCTTACATTATGTAACTATGTCATTTCATAAAATTTTCTTTGTTTTCTTGTTTTCTTGTGTGTGTTTATTTGTTTTGGTGGTAGTCAAGATTGATCCCACGATCTTCTACAACTCGTCATGAACTTGTGGTGGTCTGAATGACTAATGCCGCCACAGGCTCACATATTAGACCATTTGCCCCCTGGCTCACGGCACTGATGGGGAAGGTTATGGAGCACTGTGGCCTGGCTGAAGAAAGAGCATCAGTGACACCAGGCTTCGGGGGTGCACGGTCTCACCGCAACTCCAATCTGCTTCAGCTTTCTGCTCGCTGCCTGCTGCCATGCCTCGCCAGCTAAAAATGCCCAACTCTCTTCCTTCACCCCAGGATAGATTCGCCCCTTCTGGACCCTAAGGTGAAACTAATCCCTTCCATGCATTGTTGTGCTATGGCATTCCACCACAGCAAAAGAGAGCCAATGATACACCCTCTCCCCACAGCTGCGTTTCTCCATACCAGTCCCTGTGGGCACGGGATCTCGCTACCTTCACCGGGCTGGCCTCTAACGTTCTGTCTAGCCCAGCAGGCTTCGTACTTATGACTCTCCTGCCTCAGGCTCCGGAGAAGTTGGTGTTATGTGCCACCAGGACCAGCGGGAAGTAACACGGAACAACAAAAATCAATGCTGCTTATGAAACAAGTTTGAGGTCATCAACTTTAAAGAATGGTAATATTATAAAGCTTGAGAACGTTTAGATTGCAATGTTTGATACTGATTTCAGAGTACACTAAAAATCAAAACCAAGTGTGCATATATGATTATGTGTATACATTAACTTAATTAACATATACATATGTCTGTGTTTAACTTTACATCAGTGGACTGTACACGGAAATCAATATAAGGTCCGTTAATATAGGTGTCCCAAACATTGGGTTTTTTTTTTTTACCTAATTTAATTGCCCAATTTGAGGAGGGGAATAAGTACATCTTTAAACACTCTTTCTGTAAAGCATTGCGGAAGACAGTATAAATAGAAAAATCTAGATTTCATTGAAATATGTAAATCAGATATGCCAGAAAACATGAATGGAGAGTTACAAGCCTAAGTCAAGCTCAATACATTACTGACTCCAACTCATGGAGGAAACAAAAGAAATTACGTTTGTATTGATGTGTGAATCTGCTTCCATTCTTGGTAGCACATAATATATGCAACTCGCTGGCTCTAGCTATCCTTGTAACCACATTACCATATTATTCAAATGTATCTATCATTTATATGTAAATAGACAAGATGAATGGCTTCTTCATGAGACACAGTTCTCAAATGATAAAGACACAGGCCGACATTAGGAAGATAAAAATGCTTCAAATATTCATTCTTTTATACTTTAAGAAAAAATGGGAATTATTAAAAAAAACCCTAATTATAAAAAAAGAGACCTTAATACAGTCAAAATCCCAGTAGCTATTCCTCACAATAAAAAGTCGGCAGCGGTGTCATTTGTATCTTATAAATTACATGCTCTCAGATCCATCTGTGAAGACTGGGATGCTAATTATCATGGTTACATTTCATGACTCCACAGTTAAACGCTGAGACGGTGCTACACAAACACCATATGTTTTCGTGAGGGAAATGAAGAAAGATTAATTACCAGTTGAAGTTCAGGTCTTCCCGCAGTGACACCCTCAACACAAGAAGATGTTACGTGGTGGGCGACACAATTGGAAGCTTTAGTTCATGGCGGAAATAACTAAGGGGGAAACCTTGAAACCTAAACTTTAAGTATCTGGATCCCGCCCCAACTCCTGCCAATATATCTCTATATAGAAATAGATATATATCTTAAGGGTGCTTTTGCAAAACTGTATTACAAATTCCAAGGGAAATATTTTGTGTTGCTTCTGAGTTTCTTTGATGGTGACCGTCCTTTTAAATAAGTCTAAAGATCAAAACGTAAGCACACAAGTAACAAGTAAGCTACAAATAAAAAAAATATACCTAACAAAAGGCAACTTGACATTTTTCTGGACATTCTTTTAAGAGAGATACTTAAAAATCTCTCACAGGGCCATGATTTTACGCAAAACAAGGTCACGTGTACTCAGAAAAACGACTCATGCCAGTACAGTCATTAAAACATCAAATGCTATCACTGTGAGACTTTCATCCGTACTTAGACCGCACTCGGCTCCACTCACCACATACTCGAAGACAAGCGTCAGAGTCTCCTTGGTGTGGATGATGTCATGAAGCAGCACGATGTTTGCATGCTTGAGGCCTTTCAGCAGAGACGCTGCAAGAGGAAGCGGGTAGAGAAACAACTGAGCATCGGGGAGCCATGTCACGTTACCCATGTAGTTCCCACGCTCTACGCCGAGAACAACGAGAACAGTGTGCGGCAGAACAAGGTTGCCCTCCTCTCCCACACTTCAACTGTCAGTCGTCACTAGTCTCTGCATGCGTTCCATGGAGTTCAGACTACATGCTTGCTGTGCTTCCAACCCTTCCAGAGGAAAAGAACTAAAATGTGTGCGTGTGAGTTCCTGTGTGCACGGGGTTAGTGCACGTGTGTGTGTGTGTGTGTGTGTGTGTGTGTGTGTGTGTGTGTGTGTGTGCAGGAGCTGGTTCTGGCCTTCTACCACGTAGGTTGTGGGACAGATTCGTGCCATCAGTCTCAGCAGTAAGGGCCTCTGCGCACTGAGCCACCACACTAGCCCTCAATTCTGTTAAATGTTTGAAGTTTATTTTCATGAGGATGATTTGCTATTGGTATGGTTGATCATAACATATGTTCCACACGCATGTGTTCTACCAGGACTGCGCAGGAAGTCCTGTAAACATCAACTGAACCAAATGCCTTCGAGTTCTTCTCGATCCTTCTTGACTTTCTGAATAGAATAATAGTTAGGACAGCTATGGAGAGTGCAATGTTAATGAAATTAACAACTGAAACTGTGGCTTAATCAAATTATCTTTTGAGTTCTGTAGGGTGATTTTTTTTTGCTTCTTTTTTTATATTTACTTACTTTGTGTGTTTGTTTATGTCCTAAATTAGTTTGTGCTGTCATCCTGACATGGTCCACGGTTATCTGGCGTAGTGTCATTTAGGAGGCTACTTCAGTCAAACTGGACTGTGGGGATGTCTACGGAGCATCTTCTTGATTGCTACCTGACACAGGAGGGCCCGGCCTGCTGCTAGCGGTACCACCCCTTATGCAGGTGCAGCTGGGCTCGGTAGGGAAGCCATGCAAGCAGAAGGCAGGGACAGACCAGGAAGCAGCATTTCTCCACAATGTCCCCTTCGCGTTCCCAGCCTGCTGGCGTTTCTGCTGTTTCTGTTGGGTATGAGCTATTGCCCATATGATGTGAGGGACAGAATGTGCCTTTGGGCACAGTGCTCATCACGGCAATGGAAAGCAAACTAGCATGCCTGCACATGTGCACACGCGTGGATGTGGACGTCACATGTCTTCTGGTGGGAGTCAGTACTCTGTCCCGCAGGGTGCCAGGCTCGATGGCGTGTGTCTTCCCTCTACTGCACCATCTCGGCAGCCCTGCTTGCAGCTCCGAAGTGCTCACTGCACACACCTTTATGTTCTCTGTGAGTTGACACTTTTAGGGCTGTATATCGTCTGGTTGCTGGAAGTATCTGATGCTCTGCCCGTAAGCTTGCATGGCCTGTCCGGTTTGAAGGAGATTGCTAGCGTACTGGATCTTTTATGGTCCTTTTTCGTCTGTCTTACCAACACTGCCACAATGAGTAAAGTTTTACACACAGCATATGGTTTTGTTTTTAGCTTTGGAGCCTGTCCTGGAACTAACTCTTGTAGATGAGGCTGGTCTTGAACTCACAGAGATCCACCTGCCTCTGCCTCCCAAGTGCTGGGATTAAAGGTATGCGCCACCACCGCCCGGCACAGCATATGTTTTTAAATGCCATCCTGCCCATGTCTGATTTTCACTTAATGGGATTAGGCCACTTACATTTACTATAGATATTATGTAGATATTAAAAGTGTGGTCGCATACCATTTGCATTTCCCCTGAACACCTTGCAATTTAGCTTTCATTTATTTTGTTTTTTTTTTTATCTTCTATGTTTCTCAGGAGTTCAACTAACACTCACTTTATTTTCTCTTTTCTTCTTCCTCGTTTTCTGCTGAGTTTTGATATTTTCAATACAAGGCTGTTTGTTTCATATATTCAAAGGGCTGAAGAAAAAATATTTAATTCCTATCACAGTCTTCTACATGGTTTTCTTTAGTTTTATGGTGGGTTTCTGGTGTGAATCATTAGCTAAAGTGCACAGATTTTTCTCTCTGTGTGTTTTCAGATGCGGACGCCTTTGTTCTCTCCTTGCTCACTAACTGGACTGGAGGCCTTGTCTGAGAGTCCTCTCTCTCGACACTTTTATCCCTCACACAACTGGTGTCGAGCTCAGAGGCACATGACCTTTCTCATTTCCCTGTCCAGCATCATGAGTAGACGGCCCTTCCCCTGACGGCGTCAGCCCCACAGAGGTGATGCTTTGCAGGGCCAGCATCCTCTGCTGTAAACAGCGCTGCCATGCGCACTGAGTCCAGCTTCCTTCTCCAGCATTATCCTGAGCTTCAAAACACCCAACATCTCTGTCCCTTTCCAGCGTCCAGTTCCTTCTCTTCGGCCGCCCCAGCACCGCTCTCTGTCCCCACAAGCCTGCTATGGCTGTCTATTGATCCTGAAGGCGGGGACCACCTGTGCTTTGGGGGAGCTACCAACCTCCTGCCCCACAGCACAAAGGCCATCTTTTCCACTGGTGCACATGAGGCGGCACAGAAGGACTCACAGTGACCAGCTGCCACTCATTTCTAGGAGCAGCGTACACTCAACTTCTGGGCCATGTCTCTAGCCCCGATTCCTGCATTCTCTTATGGAATTAGAAACATGTAAGACTGAATGCAATATTCAGATTTAACAAGCAATGACTTGTAAATATACTGATGATTCTGACCTTGTAGTTCCTTTAGAAACTTTTGTTAATACGGCCATAGTCTGAAATTATAAGAAATTCAAATATATCATTATTGTTCATCCTAGTAATTTATAATCTGTCTTTTAATTATTCAACTCTCTCGTCAGCTTTGAACCATCAAAGCCTGAATAAGTTGCTAGGACTCAGCTATTCATCTGTAGTACAAATTCACATTTGCTGGTTGTCTCTGAGGTTTTGCTGCTGACTTCAAGAGAGGCTGCTATGTCGGATCGCAGCAGGGAATTGGGACCTGATGGGCAGGACAGGGCCTAACACCTACTCTTCCATACAGCAGGACCTCCAAAGGAAACAAACAAAGGACCTAGGGAAACCACCATGAACCGAGGGATCCTGGCTGGGCGAGGCGGGTTTCAGGAACATATTCTGTCACATTGTTTGTAATCTCGTCCAATTTCATTTTTCAGTGCTCTCCTGTGTTGTCAAGTTTAGTGATGACGCATCTGGATGGATAAAACTCTGACACAGAACTGCGGCTTTGACTGCATCGGGAATCCCACGCTCACCCGACCTCTGCCTTGGTTTATTCTTCCCCACGCCCCCATCATTGGCTGTCTTTTACCACTTCTTCCTCCAAAAGCCTTTCTTATTTCTCAAAAATAATATCTGCACACCCACTATGTATTAGGTACTGTGCTCTGCTCACGACCCCAGCAACAACAATGCCTGCTAATTCTCTTCTCGGGTAAAGTTTTCATTTCCCTTGAAAAACTCTAATGTCACAGGAGTAAATATTTTTGTAATTTGACCAATGTCATGTGATGTTTCAAAGCCTCAAAACACCTTTGTAATAGGTCTCAGTTTTGACAGTTTGTAGATTCCAGACTATATTTATGGTTGCTTTCCCAACATACTGGCAGCTAAGTATCACTGTTGGAAAGTAAGAGCTCTTCTGAGATTAACGTAATGAATCTGTAACTGGAAGGGGACAGTGCCACAATTTCCAAAGGTGATGACAGAAACATGGCATTTGACAGTGGTGAGAGTGGAAAACACCCAGCAGTCTACCAACACGGGGGCAGGTGATAGACAGGACCCGCTCTGCGGCTGCCAGCCGGGCAGCCGCTGTGGTAGCAGGTGCCCAGTGCTACAGTTCCCGCTGCCAAGGCGATCCAACGCCCCAGTGAGTTCTGGAACCAGCCTCTCCTCCTGCACCACAAAAGTCAAGATAACACCCTTGTGCAGTTAACTACATCGTAAGTGTACCATGTGTTATTTTCTCGGAGTTTGCAAACAAATCAAATCCGGCAACATTCGCACTGGTTCCTCAGTCGACTTCCTTTCCGCACAAAGTTTCATCAACCACCCAGCAACACTTTCAAGTCAGTTTACCAGGAAGGTTTGAAATGACATAATTGTGTATGATACAAAATTCTGAATCAGGATTGAGGGTGAAAATCATAGTTTTGGGGCTCTGATGTCACAACAATAGGATGAAAGGTTTTCCATTCTAAAAGGTAACTGTGGGATGCAGGGAACGCCACCACGGAGGGGCCAGCTTCACACCCAGCATCAGTCAGTCACACTGGGGACCTCCCACGCTGAGAGCACAGGGAGGGTCCACTCTGATTGAAAGGGGGTGAATTTTATCTAAAATTCAATCTCACCATGATAAAAAGAGAATCTGAACCAATACATAAAATTAAAATTGGTTCATTTGATGAAATCTCTGGTGCAACTGATCAAAACTGTTTATAACGAGGAAAGGAACCCGTCTTTAGAATATGAGGGTGTCTGCTTCTCCTCAGGAAGAAAAGACTGAAGACACAAAACATCTCTGTGACTTCAGCTTTTGAAAAGAAATAGGACATTTACCATTTCCGGTTATCTTTTCTGTGTGTTCTTACCCATGGCTGAGATACAGGTTGGTACCTAATTTTTCCCAGGAAATCATAACTATTGATAAGCCCTATCTCACTGTACGAAGACCAGATCCTACCCAGCCCCTGACTACCACAAGGGTCAGTCATCTAGAACTGACTCCCACACCACAGCACACACAACACCGCCTACTTCCTGTAACGCTCCAGAGAACAGACTCTGTATAAGTGTGGCTTCGCCACCTAAACTGCCGCTATGTGAAGCCTAACGGATTCAAAGTGACGAGGAATCTTCACAAATGCATTGTTGCCTTTTCCACCATTCACATTCACGTCAACCAGGCTGCCGTGAAAGAGCAAAGCACTGGCCTCCAAAAAACGGAGAGTACTCATCAAACCAATTTTCTAACTGAGGAGAAAGAATTTAATTTTCTACACCCACGTTTCTGTATCATTTGACTGGCTTGTGACAAAGAAGCTTCGTTTTCATATTTAAAATCTTTCTGAAAATTTCTTTATTTTCAGCAGACTGATAAAATAAAAAGCATTCAGAAGTCTAACTGCACGATTAACGAGCAACTACAGAGCAATTACAGAAAGGACTGTCCCCTGTCCTGCATCACGTCTGTCTTCTGTCCTGCATCACGTCTGTCTTCTGTCCTGCATCACATCTGTCCCCTGTCCTGCATCACGTCTGTCTTCTCTCCTGCATCACGTCTGTCCCCTGTCCTGCATCACGTCTGTC
>JAQHUG010000188.1:1097879-1109453 GCA_028555095.1 Dicrostonyx torquatus
GAGAGAGAGAGAGAGAGAGATTGGGGGGAGGGGGAGGGAAAAAGAGAAAACAGACACAAAGCCAGACTCAATTGAAAGTTAAACTCCTAAGCTAGAAGGTCAAAGAAATTCTTGGCTCTACACTTTTAATAGCATGTTGGCATACAGTTTTGTTATGTTGAGTTCAAAAAGGCAAAAAAGTCAATGCACAGGATGACTATGTGAAAAATACACTGGTAAGGTCATGGGTGTATGGCCTTTGAGTCACAACTCAATTTCCAGAGTCAGGGAAACTGGAAGATGTGCTGTGAAACGCCAGAGGAGCGTCACTATGAGAAGCAGACACCTCACTGTCTGGAGACAGTGCAAACAGATCAGCAGCCGGGCAGGAGAAGTGGGGACAACGGACACCAAATGCCGACTGTGGTTGAGGCCACCCTGGGATTTCAAGTATGCCAGCACTTCATTTGACAGGGTCACACTCCCACGGGAAGAAGGTACACAGGACAGCAAAGTTCAGGTCAAGGCGCATTGCCCTGGAGCACATAACGCATAAACCATTTACTTCCACGCCATCCCGCCACCATCACTGCTAGCAGAGGAGCTGTCAAGACATTGCGACAGGTTCCTAGGTACCTGTCTGGACAGGCCACCCTTACTAACCCTAGTGACTTACTGCAAGGTCACTACATGCAGAACCTAACCAGTTCCCCCTGATATCTACCCACACCCTCCTTTACGGTGACCACAGATAACCAGCTGCAGAGGATGTGACACTTGGCCCACTCTCACTGAACCCGGAAGTTCAAGTTCTTTACAAGACATCTAACGAGAGCAATAATGGCTTCGGCCCGCCCTCAAACCATGGTGGGAAAGACTGCAGAATGCCAGGCTCTCCTTGCTTGCATTTCTCTCTTCCTAATGCAACACTCAGAGGCTGCAGCAATAAAAAATAATTCTTGTTTATGTCAAGTCACAAAGAGCAAAATCTTATTTAATGACTTTGGGGAGATGCTTCTCCTGACTTATTCTGAGAAGAATTCTCTAAATCTCCTTACCACTAGCAAATCTACTTGCTTACCAACAATACCGCCACTTTAAAAGCTTGCATTTGGGGCTCCTAGTTTCCCACTAAAAGCCATTTTCTCCTCATCAGGAGCTGCCAACGCTGGTGCTAGATTTCACACAAGCGCTCCACAGACGCCTAGCTGAAGACATTTGGAGGTATGATTTACTACGAGAACCACATGAGTAGAAAGATAAGGTGCACATTATATATTGTATGATCTGAATTCACAACGTAAGTTCAGCTTAAGGGAATACCAGCTTTTCAAGAAATCAGACACACAAAAACAGGTTTATCTGCTACAAGTTAAAAATTTCCAAAAAAATTTGCATCTCTGTCTCTGTCATTGGCAACAGCAGAATTGAAGGTTCCCAGGTCACAGCCCTACTGTGCACTGTGCGTCTCAGTTACAGTGAAGAAAGCAGGGCTATCTCAGAGTCTGCGCTTAGTGGCTGGGGCCAACCACACTACCTGCCTTCGCATGCAGGAGAGACAGCTCCTGAGAAACACGGCAAGCGTCACTCACTCATATCCCCGCCACCTGGACAAACACACACCTATCTTCCATGGACTTGCATTTCCCTTTCTAGAAGGTATCATCATGTCACATGTATTAAATTCACCCATAATTTAGCTTCCACAAAAGAGAGATCAACAAACCTAGTGAAAGTCATCCTCACCAAATTAATAGGGTGAACGGCACCCTCCAGATTTCTGAGCCCAACCCTTTGATTGAAAGTTATAAACACTGAGAAATGAGGCCGCAGGTCTCAAACTCCAGCCTTCTCTGTCCTCACGTGATACAATCAATGGGGCTTCTGGAATCCAATTAAGTATCAGCTGTTTCTCTCTGTCTTCCTTTTCCTAACTTGGTTCTGAGATTTTCCCCTGTGACCTCGGAATCATTTAGGTTCAGGTGTTTCCGGGTGCAGGGGCAGAAGATCCTCACGCTGATGCCGCGAAGGCATCAACCACATCTTGATGGTTGTGAGAACTTCTCTTGCGTCATTTCCACTGTACCAAAGACTTTTTCAGAGATAATAATAAGAAAAGAAGAACACTAAAGGGAAAATTGCTGTTCAAACCAGCTTCTAAAAGTTGCTTTTATCTGATCAAATTTGCTTCCCCTTGTTAAGCCTTTCAATAGCAGAGCACAGAATTGGCCCCTGCACAAGCTCTCCTTACCCTCGCTTCGTTCCGCCGTGCTCTGGGTGCCCAGCGTGCAGGGCTTCCCTGGGATCTCCCATTCACGTGGCTGCTCAGACTTCTGGTAAGTTATCCATATGTCCTCTATCTCTTTGCCTCTAGATGTTATCAATTCATTCCACAGGTTCGGGTCTTAATTTAGCCATTTCATTTGGAAGTCTTCTATGGCTCACACACTTGAAGCCAGAAGCATCTTCTACGAACACAGTGGCGCCCCATCACTGGATCATCTGCTTCGTCACTGCGTACTTGTTAAGTTTACAGAAGATGCCTATGTACTAAGTACTGTTTGAGTAACAGAGACATGAGTAAGCAAAAGCAGGTCTTCAAATGTTCCATAAATCATTGCAAGCATCACAGCTACCACTCTCTGCTGCAGACTGGCCATTTTAGTGCACTGTGCTTGCTCAGCCTAGGTATGTCGATGAAATAAGCTTGTGGTCAGATTGATATCAGTTGACAAGCACAGTGAAGTAGAAGAAACCTCCTCTGTGACACGCAAGTGCTCCTTTCTTGAATTGGAAAATGCTGTATATGGATGGTCACTATATTCGGTATTCTTCTATTGTTACAAAAAAAAAAACCCACCGTGAGCAATGCAACTTGTGAAAAGTGTTTACTGTTTCTGAGAGTTAGAGTACATGATGGCAGAGCAAAAAAGAATGGCAGCAGGAGCAGTTAAGGACTCGCCTTTTAATCCATGAGCAGGGGGCAGGGAAGGCACTCAGGGAATGGTGCAAGTCTTCTGTAAACATCAAGCCCGTCACCAGTGACGCGCCTCCTTCTTCAAAGCTACGCCTTCCAATCCTTCTCCAACAGTTCCATCAACTGAGGTCCAAGAATTCAAAACTTTGCCTGTGGGGCAATTGTCATTCAAACTAACCATAATCGCTAAAAATGAATCATTTTCTTTCTATTCAAAAGTATGGAAAAGTGGTAAAACATTAACATAGAGAATACCATTTATTTTTGAAAACTCCTGCCAGAAACATTATGTCCAGCAGGAGATAAACTCATGGACAATATGGCAGCCAAGAAAAGGTAGACATTCTGACCACATATGGATTACATGAGAGTCAGATGGTTAGGGCCAGTTTGTTTAGAATACACAACATTTCAATTTTTTAAAGAGCTTCAAGATCTCAGGATTGTATATAAGTTAACTGTGACTATTCTAGAGAAGTCTAGTCACCCAGGCATTATGATATAGGTAAACCTTGCACAGTTGGTGTACACAGCTGACCTTGAAATAATCATTGCCACGACTTTCAACTCTCCCTTCTCCAGGCAACAAAGACGACTGCACCTTGTATTCGCCAGACTGCTTAGTCTGTGATCCCAGACTGAATACCTGAATGTCACATAAAAATCCAACCACACTTTGTCCGTGATAAAGTAACAATTATGAAGAACCTGAGAGTTACCAATGCACAGTAAGTTTTATGATCCTACAAATACATAAACAGAACAAGAAAGAAAACAGGAAGAGCATGGGAGAAGTCATTACAACATGGTCATAGTTCCTGCCAAAAAAGTAAAGTCAGAAACAAAACTATAACTACTCTTTACTCAAAGCCCGCCTGGGAGACTGCCACTCAGCAGAGACTCAGCTTCTTGGTGACTAGCACAGGACTTTACTGGATTTGCATAGCTTTCCTCTTTCACTCTAAATACCTTGAGTGACAGAGCTAAAATATGGACTTTCTCTTTGGCCAGAAAGAATATTGAAAATCTTGACAGAACACCTCTTCCCTTCTCTGAACCTCTGGTTCTCTGACTTGTTCCAATAGATTTTGAAAAGGTAAACATTAAAATTCTGATACTGATCCCCAAGAAAATGAGGAACAAGAAACCAAAATGAGCTTAAGCCTGCAACAAAGAGCCAACAGTCAACCTGGGTCTCTGCTGAGTGGCAGCCAGGTCTTGGTTCCAAGAGCTTCTGAACTTGTGGCTTTCATCTCAGAAAGTAACAGGCAATGCTTATGACAGCCACACAGACCCCAGCAGACACAAAAGGAAAAGAATATAGAAGACAGTCACCAGGGAAAACATTAGTGCACCAAACTCAATGAACCCAAACAACTATTGACAAAGACTCACACTGACTAAGATTCAATCCCTCATGGTATCCTTGATATGAGTGTATGACTGGCAGAAGAGGAGAAATTGGTCAACATCTATCAAAACTTAAAATATTGCTCATAGTCTCTGACGCAGTATTTCTTCAAGGATTCTACCCAAAAATGAACAAGAATGCTCACTGTAAACAGAGAATGTGCACTGTGTTTCCTGGCCACCCAGACCTGAATAATCACACAGGAAACTTAATATGAAGTTTGTAATTGTAAATTAATTGTAATTAAAATATTAATTATAACACTGTTTGGCCAATGACTCAGTCATATTCCTAGCTAGCTCTTATATTTTAAACCATGTCTTCTCATCTATATATTGCCACAAGGCTGTGGCTTGCTGATAAGTGTCCACTGTCTTTCTCTTTCAGCAGCTACATGATGTCTGCCCACATCCACCTTCTTTCTCCCTGCATTCAGTTTAGTGTTCCTGCCTAGCTCTATTCTGCCCTGCTATAGATCAAAGCAGCTTCTTTATTAACCAATGGTAATAAAACATATTCACAGCATGTAGAGCAGAATCCCACATCATCTCCCTTTGTCTAAGTAAAAAGGAAGCTTTTAACTTTAACATAGAAAAATTACATATGACAAAACTGGTATTAAGCAGGAACTACAGTTGCAATATTTAATCTATTTGTATCTGCAAATTTTCATATATAATCTATCTTTTATCAAAAATAAGGAAAACTATAATTATAACTACCTGTTTTCAACTCCATCAAAGATATATATATTTTTTTTTTCTTGAACGTTTTAGGTCTTATGTGGACCCACGTCCCTTGTTGGGCACCATTTGTAAATGAAGACTGTGCATTATGCTGCCTGGACACCCAGACCTGAATAATCGCATTATATTGATTACAATGCTGTTTGGTCAATGGCTCAGGCATATTCCTAGCTAGCTCTTACATCTTAAATTAACCCATTCCTATTGATCTATGTAGACCACAAAGCTGTGGCTTCCAGTCCTTTGGCAGCTACATGGTGTCTCCCCGACTCTGCCTTCTTTCTCCCTGCATTCAGTTCAGTGTTCCTGCCTGGCTCTATTCTGCCCTGCCATAGGCTAACGTAGCTTCTTTATCAACCAATGGCTGTTAGGAGCCAGGGCCAACAAAGAAGCCATACCATAAATCCTCCTCTAACTCTGAGCAAACGGCAGCTGATAAGCAATTCTCAGGAAAGCTGCGAGATGCTGTGCCGAGATTAGCACACCGGCCAAGGGACCAGCATGACCTTCCCTGACCCCGGAATTCCCCGAATCCCTCTGCCCCTATCTCTCCTTTTTTCCCCAAATTCCTCTGCCCCTATCTCTCCTTTTTTCTGCTTCGGCAAGAATTTTCCATCTCGCACCCTTCCCCCTGCTGTCAAGGGTATATAAACCCTGCCCCACTTTCAATAAATGAGACCTTGACGTGACTCAGACTGACTCTGTCTTTCTTCATGTGCTTGGTCTCCTTTCGTTCTCCCTGCATTGGTTTTTTAGGAGGTGCCTCCTCGAGCCACTTGAATAACTGAACCTGCTGGGACAGGTCAAATGGGAATTAAACACATTCACAGCATACAGAGGGGAACCCCACATCAGTTCACTGTGAGTAGTGAATAGTAAAAAGCCACAGATGATGTAATCTGCCATTCATTGTGTTCTCATTCATAAAGCATGGCAGATACACGCAATAAAAACACTGTATAGAAACTCAATGCCATGCAACAATTCTAATATTGGAGCATTCACAAGATACTGTAGGTGGAAGTAGATGGAGGAAGCTGTGGACGACTCTAGCTCCTGTAAACAAGCTTACCTGTGTGGAAAGATACACAACATAAGGGTTGAGGTGTGGAAGAGGGAGATCGTCTTCATTATTTCTTGCTTGTTTCCCCAGACAATGTAGCATATGAAATGTGAGTGGAATAGGGACAGTGTGGTGGGTTCGGGACAAATAACACTAAAGTTGTTTGATACATATACAAACACAAATATACATGCATACACGCATGCGCACATGCACGGGCACACACATATACACACACATGTGCACATGCACGGGCACACACACATACACATACACACACACGCACACACGCATGAGCACACACACACACACACACACGATGAGAAAACCTAACTGCCCACACAAGGGTGAGGGAACACAGGAAGTGGAAATGCCAGAAGACGCACAGGACGGTTGTGTTCCAGCCCTGCACCACTGTATATGGTTTGAGTCTGTCATCCAGTCTGCTCAGAGATTATGAACAAGGCATGAGTGTCTAGGGAGTTGTGCAGTGGTGCCTCACGGCACAGACCTTTGTATAACGCAGTCTGAATGCGCCTCTGTGAGTCGGCTTTAGAGAGACATTCCGGTGGAGACCAGACTCGCGGCTGGCATGGCACTTCAGTGCAGCTGAGGGGAAAGGACACACTCCCTCCTTATCTGTTTTAGAAAGACACATATAGATTATATCAGTTTACACAGAAATGTGCTTGTCTAATAGAAAGTTAGCATGGAGCTGTCCTCTCACTCGTCAGGAGAATAATATACTTTCCTACAAGTCCTAGAGAAAGGCCTGGTGGACATATCCAAACTGGAACTGCACTGGAAAAGGCGTTAACCTGCGCCCCCCCCCCGCCACCGCCGCTGCCAAAAGAATTCTTTTCTTCCTGAGATATAAAGATTCCCAAGTTAGACATTTTCTATAACTCTGGTTTTAAATTATTATTTCATTTGAATAAGAAGGGGTATCAGAGGAATTCAAACAAGGGACATATTCAATTTTCCAAAAGGAATTTTAATGAAAGAGGTTTCTCCTTTAACAAATTAAAGATGACAACGAAACCAGCTGTTCCTGTGTGGTGTGTGGCGCACACCCATACTCTCAGTATGTGGGAGGCCAAGTAGGAGGATCACAAATCTCAGGCTGGCTTTAGTGATATGGCAAAGTCCTAGAAAGCCTAGCCTGCAGTGTGAGCCCTTGACTCAAAGGGAAAAAATGAAGAATGAAATGAAATATTTAACCAGGGGTGAAATATGCTGGTGTTTAAGACTAACCACAATGATTTAAGAGTATTTTCCATAACCGATAACCCTCAAAACCATGTGATTCAGACTTAAAGCTCAGAGATATTCTGAAGCAGTATTTGCTTATAATAATAAATGAAAGCAAAACCCTGTCCTTTCTTGTCAGGGAGTGGTGGCACGCACGCACACACACACACACAGACACACACACGCACACACACACACATGCACACACACATACACGCACGCGCACACAACATACACACACGCGCACACAGACACAGACACACATACACAGGCACACACAGACACACACATGCACGCATACACACAGATACACACACATACATGCACGCATACACACACATACACGCACACATACACACACATACAACACACACAGACACACACACATACACACACGCGCACACACACATACACACGCACACACACATACACACGCACGCACACAGACACACACGCGCGCACACACACACAGACACACACGCACACTCACACACATACACGCACGCACACACAGACACACACACCGCTCCTTATCATAGCACTGGGGAGGCCGAGACAGGTGGAGCTCTGTGAGTCTGAGGCCAGCACGGTCCGCGGTCCGCAGAGTGAGTTCCAAGACGGCCGGGACCACACAAAGAAATTACAAGCATTTTGTTGCAGGGAAGAGGAAACCCAAGAGCTGCCATGACTGAGGTTTTCTCTGTGGCTGCCATAAGGGTTACGTTTTTAGCCCTCACACTACGGTGATTCCGCACAGAGAAGAGGAAGGTAAGACAATACATTTCCTTTTGCCGCTGAATCACTGAAGGGAAGACCTCCAGGGTGTGCAGCAGACACTGTGCTACCGCACACAAGGTGCTCAGACTGTCTCACTGCCACTCTGTCGTTTTGCAAAACACAGTGATCATAAACCTGGAGCTTAGAAAGGAAATCTGATCACCTCTGCCAGCCTCTTCTAACCTGCAAAAAATGAAAGATGAGCAAACTCCAGAAATAGCTTTCTACCTGGAAGGTCTAGGAAAATAATCTACCTTTATTTTAAGGCAGAATAGAGCCAGAACGGGGATTTTCGAGCCCTACTTCCTGAGTCTATAGCCAGTTCTCTTTACCACCTGCTAGGAGCGAAGACAACAGAAACCAAAAGGAAGGCTGCAGGCAATCTGACCCAAGCCCCTCCTCTGGGGACATCCTTCATTTCCCACATAAATGCCGAGAAGTTATTCTGCCAGAGTCAAGGCTTCTATAAAGCGGATAATGCTCTGATTTCCAGATAGAATGCATCTCTGTGGGTCACCTCTCTCTAGGCTCCAGGATTCGCAGGCAATTAACTACTGGAAGTGATTTGCTAATTTTTCAAAATCTTTCTGAACTTTATAGAGCCTATGATTGCTTTGTTGTATGTAGGAGAATAAGGGCACTCCAGGGAGCAATGGGAACTTTTAACTATAAAACTAAATGTCTATAAAAATACCATAGAAGCCCTACCATTTCCTGAGCACACTGCTCAAGGTCCTGTATTAGTGGAGATTGTGATAGGCTGTAATAGGAAAATTTACAGGAGCCTACATAAATCAAATCGAGAACTTCATTACCTGGGGCAGAAACAACACAAAAGCCACCGGGTTCAATCAAGGCCATTCAACTCCAGCGCACAATAAGTTTATAAAGGTTTTACTCCGTAGTCCTGGGGCTGAAGCTCAGTGGGAAAGTACTTGACTCCTGTGCGTGGGCCCACAAGTCAATGCTTGGAACAGTCCCACCTCCCACATCTCCCTCCAATCAGGAAGTAAGCATTGGTTTGCAGGGCAGAAAATTGCCTGTAGGCTGCCCCTAGGGCCTTTATGCACTGGGGTGTCACCTCTCATTTCTCAGTAAAGAGCTTCTGCCCCAGACATTTTTGCCCTGGGTCTGAGTCCAGAGAACCCACTGCAACCACAACACTGAGCAGGCCAATCCCTTTCCAGCATGTATTTTAGTCAATAACACCACTACATCTGACGTTTCTGCTAAGGACCATTATCTTAAGATTCCAAGGTGTTTTGGCACCTTTCCCATAGACAATATTAACCTACTGAGCCGGACAGAGTTAATTCTCGGTGGCGTAATCAGTAACACTATCAACTAATTCAAACAGTTAAATTGATCCAGTCTGCCGGGCGGTAGTGGCACACGCCTTTAATCCCAGCACTCGGGAGGCAGAGGCAGGCGGATCTCTGTGAGTTCGAGACCAGCCTGGTCTACAAGAGCTAGTTCCAGGNGTGGCACACGCCTTTAATCCCAGCACTCGGGAGGCAGAGGCAGGCGGATCTCTGTGAGTTCGAGACCAGCCTGGTCTACAAGAGCTAGTTCCAGGACAGGCTCCAAAGCCACAGAGAAACCCTGTCTCGAAAAAAAAAAATTAATCCAGTCTATGAGTTTGAATATATTTGTCCTCCAAAAACTCAAAGTGGGTGGCACTCTTAGGGGGTGTGGCCTTATCTGAGGAAATTTACGGTCTTGTAGAAGGAGGCTAGATGACACACGCCTTTAATCTAGACCTTGAGGCTGGAGGGCACACCTTTAATCTGGGTCAAACATTCAGGAGGAAATGTGTCACCGTTGGGGCAGGCTTTCTGGTTTCCTATACTCAGGATACCGAGGGGGGGGGTTCAGCTGACTTCCTGTTATCTGCAGGTTATAAACACTCAGCTGTTTATCCCGCACCATGCCTGTCTGCATGCTGCCATGTACCCCGCCATGATGGACTCAATCTCTGAACTGTCCGTGAGCCACCACAACCGAACTACTTACTTCCTTTGAGTTGTGGTGGTCATGGTGTCTTTTCAGAGAAGTAAGAAACCTAACTAAGACACAGTGATTAGTCAACTTTCTGATAAAGCACAAAACTGATTTCTAAAGAGGATGAATCAATCTGTTTAAAATTGAAAGTGTGTTTCCCTGTGTGACAAGCTCGTGAGTCACACTGCGCCGTATGCGATTCTGGAAGGGAGAAACCGAGACTAGCAGAACGGTGAGCTGGAATGTTAGGTGAAAAGGCGACAAGTCCTGCTGGAGCGAGGCCCTTTCTGTGCCCGATTCAAAGGACGCACACAGATGTCATTAGCTTCTGTCTTTAGGGAGTTTCCAAATTTCCCTCACTGACTTCACATAAATAACCTCAAAAAAATTGACAGCAATCAGCATCTTCTCCATGAGTATATTAGTTTGCTCGGTCCCATCAGATCCAAATGGGAAAACGTCTACCACGGTGTGAATCTCCAACAAAAGCAGGAATGGCACAAAAGTCACTGGTGTCCCCGGGGAAGATCTGTAGGGGACGTTGAGGAATGCCAGGCTACTCTTCATTTGCATGTTCAGATCCCTTATTTAACTCCAGCTCCAAGAGAAAGACTGATAAAGAGTTTCACGAAGACGGGGTCTGGGTTTTAACATTGTCTTCTCATTACCCCGAGTGCTTCCTCATGACCAGTTATTACCACCCACTGTGAATTGTGCACTGCGTGTGCAAGCAAGGACTGCTGTCTGTGTAAGTGTATGGATGTGTGTGTGTGTATGAACACACAATGTGTGAGTGCGCTTGGGTGTGGGGGGGGTGTTTAAAGTGGACACACATGTATGCATGTGTGTGTGTAAGGGCATATATAGACCCGTGTGGATGTGGGTTAATGTATGCATATATGAACACACATGTTTATGTATGTGTGCATAAATAGAAACACATGTATGGGTATGTGTACATGTGCACAGACAAACATGTAGATATGTGCAGATATGGATAATCACGTGAATGCTCAGCTTCTGGATTTTTCCTGATAAACTCTGGTGATTCTGAGGAAACACCATCCTTTTGTTACAGAAACCCTTTCTAGGGATTTCTTTTGCCTTCTCTAATCTGTGCTACTTGTAGCTAACTTCAGTTGTCACAGCTGTAGGATCACACGTTTCTGGAACACGGTATCATCTTCTGCACAATTCTCTAATGAATGGCATTTTCCACACGAAAGTCAAGTCTTTCAAATGGTTCACACACTGGTAAGGACTAGTGGGGACCATGTGACAGGAACAGAGACCATGAAACAGATGCAGGGCGTGGGGACCCTGTGACAGGAACAGAGACCATGAAACAGATGCAGGGCGTGGGGACCCT